>OZ010738.1:147326530-147926530 GCA_963932295.1 Tipula lateralis
AATTACACAATATTATTGTCATATTAAAGGTACATACATTAAAATGTTTTATGCATACTTAGTGCAACAACATACACGTAACATGTAATACATAACATATTCTATCTAAAATTTATATTCCTTTAATTATAATCCATCAATTACTCTTCAATGAACAATCAATTTAAAAATAAAATAATATGTATATATATATATATATATATATATATATATATATATATATATATATATATATATATATATATATAAACATATGTATCTGTGTACATAGTCTAATTGAATCAATATAAAATCCTCATGTACATATGTGAAATTTAAAAAACTATTTTTATTCGATTAAATTAACACAAAAATAAATAAATTAATTTAAATTGATTTTGTAAAATTAGAAATAAAAACATATAATAATGAATGAAAATAATCTTGATCGAATAAAATAAAATGTTTTCAAATTAAACACAAATTAATTCGAATAAATTTGCATAAAATATTTTAACATTTAATTTGTAATAAATTATTTTGTAATAATTGCAATCTAAAAATCATCTCCGTATATGTGTATATGCCATATGTTTGAATTTCTACTTTCAAATTTTATTAAGTGGAAATTTTCTATTTTCTATTTGTTAATTTTTTAGAATATTTAATTTATAATCTGATGAACAGGAAAATTAGTATGTAGTCTATTTCAGAGAACACATTTTCGTCTAAATTATTTTGTGTACTAATTTAATGTTAAGTATAAGTTTTCTGTCATACATAGGAGTGAGAAAGTATACACTTTAGTTTTTATAAGTTTGAATTTTATACGGGCGTAACCTCAATAACTATAATAGTGTTTAATTGTAATCCGATTAATTGATGAATAGTAAAATTTTATTGTGTGTGGTTTTGATTGTTATAGTTCAGAACATCATTCTTAACCGAGAATTAATTATTTTGATGAATAATAATTGAATTACATGTGGCAATCGATAGTTTGATTGATATTGGTTTTAAAATCACAACAAATAAGGTCAATATTGTAACCACAAATTAGAACTAAAATTAACCCTAAAATAATGACTGGAAAGATTGAACAATCATTTTAATATAAAAAATACTGCTTTGTATAGATATTTTTATAGATATTTTATATAGATATAAGCTTTACAAGATTACAATATGCTCAATACTCGAACCATATCTTTCTGAACCAAAATCTAGAATATTAAATGAAGAAGTAGGTTCTAATGAATAGGTATCCTAATCGAATAGCGCGAGTGCTCCAGGATAACGTATTATAAACTATTACATGATATATCGAAAAGAAAAATTTTTCTCATATGTGCTTTTGCAGATAGAGAATCATAAAGCAAAGCAATCCAAATATAACTCGAAACTAAACTTAAAGATTAGTTAGATATAGACGATTCGGAAAGGCACCAGTTAGTCTTAGCTTTATGTTACATGGAAATAAACAATTTTCTAGTTGTATTTTTAGTCTATCTAATTTTTTTTTTTTTTGTAAATTTTCTACGATTATTGAATATTTAGTTTTGGTGTAAAGCTACCGTTTATCCAGTATTACGATCTCCTATTCCGTTACACGATAGTGTTTGACGTAACACTCGATGTAATTAAGATAACTTCGATCCATACATCGATTTCACATTTATAATTACATAAATATTACTTAAGCCAATTTATTTTAAAATTTTCATCTTATTCATAATTTTCATTTTTAACTTAGTAAAACCCGTGACTTATAAATTAAATTTATTTCAACATAATTTACACGTTTAAAACCTAAATGTAAAGTTACCACATGTTTTTGTTTTTACTTTCTAAAACCAAACTTATGTTCAATGATTTATAATTAATATTATTTACAACAAAATGTGATATGACTCGAAATTTATTTGAATAATATCTAATTACATTATAAAACCATTAAGAATTATTACAATATATGACCAAGCACAATATAAGATCAAATTCTATGTTTAATTAAGCCACTTAAGGTGAACATAAGCAGAATATAAGCTGTAACGTGCATCATACACTATAGCGGTAGCTTTAGTAGGCAAAAGTTAAATACACAAAATTGAGCGCCACTCTCCCGGCATGTAATGTGTCCAGCTTAGGTCTATGAGCGGATTATATCTATATAAAGGCAAATAATGACTTACCACTAGAATGACTTACACAAATTAAACGAGGCTGAGATGCCAATTAATGTGAAGAAAGAAAGGTGATAATTTCTGTATAAAGAAATTGGCTAGTAAGCTAAAAATAATGAGAAAATTTATAAACAGGAAAGCAAATTAAAAAAATTGTTGGTCGTGAGTCATTGTACCGCAACACTGGTATACCGATCCTCCTTTTGGATTTTCCTATCTTCGACCACTCGTCTTTTTCCACCGATCACGCCTGCGCCTTAGTCGGCACTTTCATAGATGCTCTTACCTATTTTGGACAAGCTTGTCTTTGTTTTATAAGTTATTTTATTGTTCTTCACAAAACTTTATTGTATATCTATATCTATCCATCACTTAAAAATTATGTCAAGTTTTAATTATATGCAATACATTTTTTTTGTTCCATTTAAAAGACAAACCTTAAGCTTTGACTCATTAACCCTCATTACCCATCAAACATACACATGATTTTATTTCAAAGCTAAGGTATATAATAATTAATTATTTTAACAAGTTTTCACGATAACTTGTTCTCTCCGATCTGTTTTGGTTCGAGTGCACACCTTTAATGACCAGCATTATGTTTACTTCTTCCACGTCATATAAATCTACATGGTGAAATTCTCTTGCAGTGCTGCCATCTGTTCCTATTGTGACTTTTGATGTGGTCCCATCTCGGAGTTCATGAAACAAACAAATAACATTATCATTTTGTTTAACAACCAAAAATAAAAGAACGACAGCGATTCTTAGTGGAAGAGTTACAGATTTAAACGGAGAAAGAATATTAACTTAATGAATGGATTAATAATAATATTGAATATCAAACTCAACACTCATTACGTATATGAATCCATTCCAGAAGTAGCCTCATTCGCAACTGCCGAAATGAGTGCATAAGTATTGCCGTGGCTACTACCTTGTGAAATGTTAAACCTCTTCTATTTGACATTGATAAAAATTTACATTAGTATTGCTGAATTTTTTACTTAACTTGAACTCAACATGATATAATAAAAAAGTTTCCATTCAATCGATTGAATTGAAAATTTAACATTTGTTTTCATATATTTTTATTGAAATTTGATACGATCAAACAAAATTTTAACTTTTCAAATATTATACAAAAATTTCGTTTTCGAGTATATATTACTCGCAAATTAAATTAAAATCTTAATTTGAAAAGTTATAACGTGCTTAATTGTAAAGTTATATTATGTAAAAAAAAATTTTTTTTAATTTTATTTTCCAGATAAATTATTAATTATGTAGTATTCCTTATAAAAATATTCAATACACGTTTACACAATAAACACGTGTATGACTGATTGATTGGAGTGTACGGCCAACCATGATCTCCAGCAATTAGGCCAGACTCCATCCGTTTACATATTTGTTGGCAGCTCAGGAATAGATAGTTAGTATTTAAATGTCATCCCAATGTCATTTCATTTTTTCAGGTATCCTAAAATAATCTCATTAGATCACTGATTAGTGAATATAAAAGTCAGAATAATACATAATAATAGTCCTTGGATGATTTTGTTATTGCTGTTCTGTAAATCAAATAAAAATTATTTAAACTTTAAAATTAATACGGGTATTTAATTTACTTAACAAAGTTTGTTATGTTATTTCGAAACACGAACACTTCTAAATCACCCTAAAACACATGAATTAATAAAATATATGGTATTAAATAAATACTTTGTTCACTATCATTCAGCTACTTCAAAATGAACCATAATTGAATTATCAATTGAAAATTATTAAGATTAAATACATTTTCAATATAAACTGAACCGAAAATAAGTAGTTAAACTTATGTCATAAATTCACTTTATGGTCTACCTAAAATCAAACATCCCCGGTAGTACTTAGCAATGTGATAAATTACTCCGTCATTAACAAAACAACAGGACAACTGTATCAATTTTCAAACTAAATTCAAGAATAACAACCAACTGAAAATAAATATAGACACCGAGACAAATTATAGAAATCTAACAGATTATTTAAACGGTTCGCGGCATAAAAATAATCATACGATTGATAAGGGTTATGGACCCAGAAGATAGCAAAAGGGAACTGATTGAAAGGATATTTTATGTTGTCAACTAAATTAAAAAGACCAAGAAAAGAGATGAAGAAGTAAAAATGCACTTCAGTTATTCATGCTGACCTTCGATAACAAAGGAGATAAACAAAAATTAATGAAATAAAACATGTGCCATATAAGTGTAAAAATTCAAAGGTTTCCACATTCTAAAGTTCTGCCAACATGAACCTAACTGTGCTGAGAAACATTTAACTAGTGCTTGTGAGAAAAACAAGATTCCTGTGGCAAAGTGTTCAAACTGTGCACAAGTACATTCTGCAAATTAACGAGGATGTCTGGTAGCGAGAGAACTTCAAAAAAGAAAAAATAATCTAAATAAACCAACGAATTTACAAAAATGTCAACATCAGAATCTTTTAGTCATCATATAAGAAGTGGTATATCATATACGCAAGTAGCTGCGACACGAAAGATCAGTTCCAGACCAGCATTTAACCCTACACATTCGAATACTGTGATAGAAATCATGCAGAATGCAATAAGCAACCTTTCTGAAATTGTAGTAGGACAATACTGCTATATTATTCTAATTAATTTTCTCAAAATTATATATCAAAACAACTTGAGAATTGCTACTTGGAACGCTAACAGTATTAAATATAAAAAGCATTAACTTAAAGCTTTTTAAAAAATTCTAAATGTCGTTGTGTGTCTGATATCTGAGACCCACTCTACTAAACAATCTTACTTAAAAATTCAGGGTTACAAACTTAATGAAAAAATTAATCCAGATAACCAAGCAAGATGTGAAACTGCTGTTAAAGTTAAAAACTATATTAAACACCATGTATACCACCATTATCAACCACCCGAAACCCAGCTTATCATGGTAGACATTACATCTACCAAGCAACACCTTTAGATAGAAGTGGTGTATTGTCCAACCAAGAAATCAAACTGCTTAAATAGTCTACACCATTTCAGTGTTAGATTTACACTAGGGGTGATTTTAGTGCAAATCATGTTGAGTTTGGGTTTAGGCTTTCAACAAACAAACAAATCACAACAGGTAAAGCGAAAAATTTAGAAGCTAAATAAAAAATTGTTTTCTTTCTTGGAAAAATGACGGATGTTAAAAATACTACTCATCGTGAAAGGCAACAAAAAGAATAAAAACCTCAATTGCGCAGATTTCTCCTATTAAGTAAACTGATCAAAAGCTGAAGAATCAAAACCAAATGTGACCGAATCGAATATTATAATCAAAAATGAAAGAGTGAATTTGGATTATGATGCAAACATTCAACAATTGATCAGGTTTACAGAATTATATATATATTATAGAAAAGGCGTTAAAAGATAAACAAAATTGTTGGACCTTATTTCTGGATGTGGCAACAGCTTTCGATAAGGTATGGCACGAAGGTTTAATACTTAAGTTAAAGGTTATGCTTCCGGACCATATATTGATATTTTAATATTATAGTTTTTTTGTTTGTTTGTTTGTTTTTATCTCTACAATCTGTTTCGGGGCTCGAGGCACTTCCAACTCTTTCGCAGTTCGCTTATTTACGTCCTTACCTTACGCTATTACAGCCAAATCGAGGACGTACGGCTATAGGTCCGATTCACGTAGAACCATCTGCACATTGCATAGCTCCATGACAGCCTATAGTACTGACATGGAAGATGAGTTGGCCCATGAATTCTGCACTCCAACAGGGGGTCATAGATGTGTTCATTTACACCACCGATCGTAATCGTATGGTGAAAATTCCCTTTACCATCCTGCCCCTATCGGGATTCGAACCCGGTACCTCCCGCTCTAACTGCCGCAGCTTTAACCACTGCGTCACCTGGGCGGTAATATTATAGTTGGCGACACCGCTATACTCTAGCAACAGAACAAACTGTGGAAAAGGCGGTGAATAAACTTCAATGTGTAAGTGAAGAAATTAGCACTACTAACCGATGGAAAATCAAACTTAATAAATTAAAATCTGTCCATGTTAAATTTACGAACAAACCATTCATTAATCCACCACCAATCATGACACTGCATGTTAAGTTTAAATGGAAAGAGCATGTGAAGAAGAAAAGAACTTTATCTTAAATATAGGCAATTGTACTGACTAACTGTTCGAAGGTGAAAATTAAGCATATACAATCAGGTCCTAAAGCCGATCCGGCTATATGGTATTCAGCTTTGGATCTGTACTATAAGAATTCTAAACTAATCCAACTTATACACAACTTCCTGAATAAGATACTTCGAAGTGTAGTCAATGCATCCTGGTCCATTCGAAATAGTGATTTGCATCGTGATTTGACGATTCCGGATATAAAACACGAAATGAAAAGATTTACAACGAAGTATGAATTAAGGCTAATGGAACATGTCAATGCGAAAGGCTCTCGGCTACTGGATAGTGCACATTTGGTTAGGAGACTAAAATGAACCTAACCGTTCGAGCTCGTTAGTATGTGAGTAGCTACCTATCAACGTATAGGCATTGGTGCTTCAACAGTGGATGGGATCAACAGTGACCACATAATAATTAAGTTTTTAAAAGTTCAGATGTAAATTTATGGTAAGTTTGGTTTTAATATAATTTAAAAAAAATCAAACATTAATTTTATAATTAAACGTATAGTTGCCAAAGATCATTAAATATGACAAGGCTTGGTAGCAGTTATTTGCCCTAAAATTATTTATTATTATTCATCGTTAGTAGATCACACAAACCACTAAAGATCAAATATGCCATTAGGAATATATCGCACATTTTACACTTCACTTTGTACAAACGTAACAGATGAAAAAATCAATAATGACCTAATGACTCTGTTCAAAACACTCCTTATCTAGTCCGAAAAGTACCAATACTTCCAACTATTTCCAAACATTACTTTCCACTATTTATTACCTTTAAATATTATCGTGCAATATTTATCGATTTATTCGTAAGCAGGTGATAATTTTATATATCGATATTCGAATTAGATATCTTTCTATTCTACGAGTAATAAAAAATAATTATAAGTACAGTCAATACCCTCATATTGTATAGATAACAGATATAAAATTACTTATAATATGATTGTACAATATTTTCATTTAAAAACGTTAGTATGTTATAATTAAATATTTGAAAGTAAATAAATACAAACAAGCAACCAAAGCAGAAAATGACTGATAATTGTCATAATTGGAATTTATTAGTGAGGTAAGCTTTAGAAATTATTTGAGTTGAACTAAACAACATTGTTACGATACCACTCGGTTAGATTGGGCGGAATATTTCTCTTTCAACAAACACGAGATTTAAATTACGTAATCATCTTGTCATTTACAAACACTTTTATTCATATTTTTTTGATAATTTAAATAACTTTATCCTTTATATTAAACAATTAGAGATGGACAACAAAACGTAATTATAACTGGCTTTCAAAGCAGGTATCGTTAGAAATTGTGTACAATAACTTATATAATATCTTTATAATTGTTTCTGAAAACATATTTTCAACTTAACATAAACATGTATACGTATAATCGTATAATAGAGCACATACACAAAAGTTGTTAATTATATATTTCTAAGTATGTATGTACATTGTACGTAAATAATGTTATTTTACAAAAAGTTAAATTAATTATCATAATTTGTTATTGTAGTAATTTTATATAAATTTATTTTTACATTTACAGTCACATGCAACAAAGTAGCACACTTCAATTTTGTACATACAAATATAAAAATTATATTTTCCGGCCCAATTTCAGCCCTAATATGCGTACTTATATCGATATGCCTTCAATTAGTGACATAACTTACAATTAAGCTATTGATGAAGAGAGTACGTCTTCTTCTACATGATATACATAGGAGAAGACTTTTTAGTGTCGTATACTTTGTTTTATTACGACAATTGGTTCTTATACATACTTCAAAGATGGCTTGTGTACTAACTATATGCAATAATACAAGATTATCGATAATAAATAACCAAAGCTTTTATCCAACAAAAACTATTTTACTGTACTCGATTTTTGTACTATCTATCTATCTACATATAGATATATAAATAAAACTACAAAATAGATGCATATGTACAAACAGCTTATAATCCTTTATTTGGTTATACCCGTGAGCGATAAATATAAACTCTATTCTGTGGTAAATCTTGTTAACATTGGAGGTTTGTTGTTGGAATTGTGTGCTCCCAACAACAGAAATGTGTATATGGTTTACAAAATTTATTAAACGATATGGGATTTACGGTTCTAATCCTCGATGTGTGTATATGTGTGGATCAAAATGGGCTAATATTAGTTTTGACTCTGGAGAAATTATATCTTTTATTTCGGATATAATATACATAAAAGCAAACATATAGTGAAATGTTATAAATATTTAAATAATTGATTGAAATAAAAAATATATGTTTATGAGTAAAGTAAGGTAATTGAATTTTTAAATTTTCCATAATTTCATTAGTTTGTTGTTTACAAATTTTCTTTTGAACAATTTTATGTTATGTATTTAGTATTTGTATACCTGTATCGAGAGAAAATTGTTTTTATTCTAAACAAAAGAAACATATTTATTTATTTAATATACAAACTAGTGTTTTATTATAAAATGAAATTAATTAAATTATTTATATTATTAAATTCTAGTATCGTGCGTAAACAACTTTACTTCACGATTGGTTTTTTTGAAAAAAATGTTTGAAATATATGAGTTATATATAAATTTATAATGTCTAAAGAATTGTTTATATTATGTCTATAGAAGTTATCAATATAAAATCTAATTGTTGAATTAAGAATTGAATACTGTTATTTTTTTATTAATTCATGAAACATCTACAATAAAAATACAGATCCATCTTGAAATAGCAAGTCAACAAATCAATTTAAGTCAATCGACTTCAAGCTACCACTAAACAGAATTTAAAACATTTTATATACCAATTTAATTTTGTTATACATTACTGTAACACTTATGATTTAAAGTGACATTAAATGAAACAACACTTTAAAGTCAAATAAAATTCAAGATAGCATCAAAACGAAGAAAAAATACATATTACCTGAAAATCAAATATTTTTCTTATCAATAATGTCGACGATATGTGCGTCGACGTTACAGTAATATGTAAGAATAATAATAACAACCAATAATAAAAGGAAAATTCTATAAATTTATCCAATACGGAAAAATAAAAAAGGAAATAATAATAATTCTATTCAGACATTCTGCACATGTCGTTATATATATAACAAACTAAACGAGAAACTTCAATATGTCAATTGAAAATGTGTTAAGTTGACGGATTCTACATGTTAACGATAAATTTTATTTTTGTGTTATCTTGAAAAGTTATCAACGATTCTTCGTAATTCGAAATTTTAAGTGACTATAGTTGGTTAGAGATGTTTCATAAATATTCTACGTTACATTTTAAGTGACCGTATAGTTGATGAGGTACATAGTATATTAAATATGCATTAAATACATTAAGTCGAATATAACTACATAGGTGACGCTGAAATTTAGCACTATAGAATTAACCTCCGGTTTAACAAATATATAGGTACTTTGATAGACACAAGCTCTATTTTGAGCTTATAAAAATCACGCTAGTTGACACGACAGTCAATAATTAATTTTGGAATTATATAAAATTATCGGATGATCAAGTTTTTTAAAATTATCGACAATACTAATTCAAATAAAGGTTTGCGTCGAGAATTGGTGTGGTAGTTCGACTGCTTGGTACCTGGTTCAAATCCCGATAGGAGCGCAGGATGCCATAAGAATATATCATCTTCTGATTACGATCGGTGATATGAAGGAATAAATGTATGACCTCCGGACGGAGTGCAGAACTCATTCGCGGACCATCTCCTATGCCAGTTCTATAAGGCTAGCATGGAACAATTCAATATGCGATAGTCTACGCAAATCAAGATTTGAAATGTGATATATCATGGATGATAAATATGTTTATTATGATTTTATTTACTTATTAGGGTGGTCAATTAACCAAGTGGCGAGCAAAAATGGATACATAATTTCAAATTTTTGTATTTTTAATTTCGATTGTTCTAATTTTATAATTTAAAGGAAAAACTACTATCAAAATTACAAGTTTACAATGTCATTCATATAATTTATTTTAAAAAAATCTATAATCCAGGTAATTATGCCTGCAAAATTGAAAATTTATTGTGTAGGTGCACGGTTTATGTAATCGATAAAATAAATGAATTTCACCCGTAATAAATTTAATGTTTGTTTTTATTTTTATATTTATTAAATTTTCAAATAGTGAGATTTTGCTTTTACAAGTTTTATTCAAAATTTTAGTTATTTGTGTTTAAAACATCAATTTTTAAAAATAAAAAAAAATATCAATTGAATTGGAACAAAATATCATTTCTCTTTGCGAAAAAGGATATTCACTAACGAAAATTTCAACTCAATTACATGTGTGTCACCGGTCTGTATACGTATAATGTAAGAAATAGAAATAATTTAGGGAAATCAAATGGTTGTCCACAACTTCTAAACAGTAGGGATTCTCGGGCGAAAAAAAGGTAAACCAAGATAACGAACTAATAAATACACCTCACAAAGTTATAAAAGAGTTGAGGTTAGTGAGTGGACAGCATGGCGGGCGTTGTAAACCAGCGTTATCTTGTAAAAATATCGATTTCATAGAAATTGGTATATTGATGATTGTAAACAGTTGATTTGCGCCGACGAAACGAAAATTAATCGGTTTCAATCAGATGGAAAATCCTATTACTGGAAAGGACCACACGAAAAAATAAAGAAACACCGTGTAAAGGAAACCGTAAAGCACACTGACAGATCCTTAATGGTCTGGGGATGTTTCACGTGGTGGATTGTTGGCCTACTAGTAAGAATCAATGGCATTATGAGAAAAGAAGATTATCTAGAAATTCTGAAAGAAAACTTAGTGAAGTTTCTACATGAATGTGCTTATCCGGAAGAGGAAATCGTTTTTCAGCAAGATAAAACAGAGAGCCCCGAAGCATACAACTAATGTAGTGAAAAATTTGCTAGCAGACCAAAAATTTCAAACTATGAAATGGCCTGCTCAAAGTCCGGATTTGAATCCTATAGATGATCTATGGGTATTCGCCAAACGTCGATTAAACGAGTATGGCATTGGCGAGGCAACTACAAACGTAGACAAATTATGGCTGCGAGTTGAAACAGAATGGATAAAAATTCCTCCTGAATCTATCCAGGGACTTCTCGAAAGTATACCCAAAGGAATAAAATCAGGTATTGACATAAGGGCTTTGGACTAACTATTAAAAATATTTTTGAACCAACTGGTAAAAACATACAAATATGGATACATTATCAAATGTTATTTCTGCGCAGTATGTCTTTTTAATAAATTGAATTATTGTTATTTTTTAAATAAAATCTAATGAATAATATTACAAAGTTATATCCTAAACATATTTTTATTTTTTAAATAATAAAAAACGAACTATAGAAATAAAAATCTAAAATATTTACAGCAATGTATCCATTTTCGCTCGCCATTGTATGTACATAAAAATGTTTATAAATTCAAATAGAAAATGCATAAAAATCATATTTAAAATTCTTTTTCAATATGAAACTTTTTTAAAAAAAATATTACCCGAAATTTCCACTGATCTTGAATATTTATTTATACCGTATTTTATTTGACATATTTTATTTATTTGAATTCTTGTTCGAAATTTTGTTTTATTTCTTTTAAGTTGTTAGTATTGACATTCCAATTCTACTCTTTAGTTAATGTATCCAAACCCAGATGCGCTACATTTATTTTAATTTTTTGATGTCATTTCTCTCCATTTTAATTTAGCTAATCTTTTTTAACATTTTAGTTTTAAACTCAATTTGTTTTATAAAAATTTAAATATTAAACTCTTTATTATTTTAAAAAAATATTCTATATTTTGTAACATATATAAATAATTTGTAAACATACAAATAGGTTGATATAACCAAACTTAATAAACAAACTGAATGATAAAATAATTGAATCCTAATTCCAATTCCTGTGGCAAATAAAATGTGGCTTATAACCAAATAACTAAATGTATAATTCATAAATGAATTTATTTTAAATTTTAACACAAATAAACTTTCAATTGATTTTAATGAAACCGATCACTTCGCAAAAACAGCGGCGAATCTTATAACTATTATAACTATAATTATTGTCTTATAAGTTCAACTGCCTTATGTTGTTAATACTGACATCTATGAGTGAATATACGTATTCGTAATCAATTCAGTTTTATAAAAATACATTTAATAAATTACGATAGTAATCTGATATTATTTTGATAAAATGTTATGATAAAAATTTTAATTAATAGATAAAATCATTATATGTATAAATATGAACACACACACACACGCGATCAATTAATCTTCTACATGAAACGGCCTCAATATATCCTTTTCGTTCAAACAAAATGAAATGTCAAAATTCATAATAATAAATAATATATCGAATTGTCAAAAATAGGTGAAAATATCATCATGTCAAATTAATTTCTAATAAACAATAAATGTTTTTCAAAATTTATTGAATTATTATTAATTATTATTTTATTATATTAATGTGTAATAATTATAGGGAAATACAATTTTAGCTTAAAAATTGTAGCACACGAAGTTTTAATCAATCATAACCTAAAAAGTAAGTCAAATTTCCTAGAATTCCGTAAAGGTAAATATACTATAATCTGATAACATGTTTTGTGTGTTTAGCAAGTTTATATTAATTGGAGCATTTAATATATTATCAAAATATTGATTGTAAAGGTGTGCCCTCATAGAAAAATATTAAATTATGTTATTCTTATCCATCTAGTTATAAGTCACGGTGTAAGCTAAAAGGTGTGACACCACTCAGTAGATACTACAATATATTGTTCTAGTTGGTTGTTGGTACAAACATATACATAATATGTAATTGAAAAAAACATAAAATTATCTTATATCAATAAAAAGTTCAAGATAATGAATGTGTTTGTGTGATGAATTTTGAAAATAAAATTAGTTTAACATTAAATAAAGAAATTAATAAAAACATATTTTTAAATTGTAATGAGTGTTGCAAATTCACTATCTATTAATCTTAAAACGTGATTTTGATTTTTATTCTTAATAGTAGGAAACCGCCTTCATCGACATTAATATAATAATTATTTCAATGAACTTTTGTGGTCAAACTTCTAATATTCCAGTTAAACTCAAAATATGAAAAATAGCATATTAGCATAAAACGATTATTGATTTACGTAAGTATTAAGAACTAAGAAGCTACCGAAATCTAGACTTGTGTGGTATAGTTTACAAGAACATCGCTTTCATATTTTCTTGCGCAGTTTATAAATCCAATGAATTACTGATGAGGACATCCTATATAAGAAAACTGCCATTAATTTAAAGATTTACAAAACAAAAATTTTGGCACATTAAAACAAAATTGAATTCTACACCAATTCTAATAAGTTAAGTTCTTGCTTATATTCATAAAAAAATCTAATAATGATCTACTATAAAGGAACGGTTTGATGTTTATCTATGAGCTCACTTGTTTACTAAATTTACGTATGTATGTATTTTCCAATCAAGTAACGAGTTTCTTTGAAACCAATTTTGCTCAAAGTTTATAAATAACCAAATCTTATCAACTATAGAGTTTAATTACTCTAAAGAATGACTTAAAGTACTGGTATTTAATAATATTTCTAGGTAAATGTTTAATAATATTGATAGTTAAATAGTTTAATGGTTAAGAGAGTTTCTCATCAAGCCGCGGTCTTAAGTTCGATTCTCACTCTTGACAAAAAGCGATTGTGTGTAAAAGCAATCGTTGGGCTGACCACCTACAGTAAGCACCAATTTGTATAAATGGTTCTCAGTTGAGACGCGGTTAGAACCATTAACCATAGATTATTTATAGTTATGATTTTGTAATTTTATTATAATAACCAAAATATTTATGATTTTCGTTACAGGTGTGCTGACATTCTTTTTATGGAATAAAACGGTAAGTGATATATATTTATTTTACACACCATTGATCATAAGATCTTCTTATCAAACGACATTAAATAAAGAAATAGTTTCTGTTCATTAGTCCATGTACACTTGTCCAGTAAAACACACCAGATATATTATTGATGAATCATGATGTGATGTAAAATGTAAACGTAATATTTACACAGAAATGTATTCGATTGTAAATCTTGTTGTCATAGTTATCTTGTAAATATGTGCGGACATAAAGATTTCCGAACGGATATGTCAATCAGGTGTAAAAAACAATTCTTGTTTATTGTTGTATGTATATGGTATATACATTGATTAGGCCATAGATTAAGAAATTATTTTTCAGTTAAGGTGAAAGAACCAGACGGTCGTTTGCCTTTTTCATATATATACATACTCTCAGATTATTTGGATACAAATTGATAAAACTGAACATAATTAAACTGAAGGTTAAATTTTTCCAACGTTGTATACACAGAATCTATATAATGTCTGGAATTGTAAATAAAAACTAAAGTTTAAAAACTTAATTATTGTTTTTCAATAGGTATTGATATTGAATAATATATAATACTGTATACCTCTATATGTAAATGCCTCATCTCTAAGAATTATGTTCTCGTTCCAATTTTAAATTTTTGATATTTTGTCGTAATATAATAAAATGGAAATCTAATATTTTATAATTTTTTGTTTATATATCTGTACTCGTAAGACGTTAAAAATAAATAAATTCCCATCTTTTATGGACAATATTATATGTTAGGGTATTCGGGTGTTTTTTAAAGATATAAAACGTTAAAATAAAAACATTACAATCGTAGCACTGACCGTGCTAGTGGTTTTACAAAATTTTATCAAATATGATAAGATTTCATCATTTGGATATGATTTTAAATCTAACGCATCTTTCTGTTTGGATAAAGGCGTCCCAATAATGGATTGTGGATTTTTAATAACTCCAAATACGATCCAAATTAAAATTTTGTGGGTAAATTACGATTTTCAAAATAAATTTGCCAGCGTTTGTTTAGTGTTTAAATTGGCTTTTGCTTAAATACGTCCCAATTTCAAAAATTACATTTATGAATTCTCCATTTCTTTACATATTCTGATTTGATTGACGCAATATTTTTAATATTTCTAATATATAAATAATATTGTTACGATTTCGTCGAGTTTCAATCCAATTGTTTTCGGTTCGATCACAGAATTGTGAGAATAAAATGAATATATGAATGATCGACACTTTGGTATTGTTTGGCCCAACCTTGTTCTTCAAAATACCCCGAACCGAGAAATCTAGCAAATTGGGCAGTGAAAATAAACCATGCACGTTGATTCTCAGCCAATCTTGTTTGGCGCACAATTTATGACTCGGCGTGTCCTGTTGAAATATCCAAGCTCTGCGGCCGAAATTTTGTTGTGGCCAAGGCTTCAACGCTCTCTCCAATACATGATCCCGATAAATTTGATCATTTATCTGAGCTGCTTTCGGCCGTAACAATGGCCCAAACCGTCACCATCAGCGACGTTTGGTTTCGAGTGACAACCGTTGGTCCAAATTTTCAGTAGAACAGCCGGGCAAGTACAATCGCTTGTTTTGCTTGTTCACATATTGCTCAATAACGAACGGTGACTCATTAGAGAAAACCTAATTCGGCAAACCGACCACTCACTCGATCACTAAAATATTATAATGCTAATCGTGAATATATAAATTATAAGTCATTTATAAATATTAGTGCTTAGTTATGCTGAAATAAGACACTGGACAAGTATAAGCTTATATAAGATATAAGAACAAAGTCAAGAGAAAAACTGAACTGAATTCGTCAGACATTTGTTCTATTAAGACATTTATTTATATTCAGATCTACACATATCTTATCTATTTACTTCTATATAGTAACATAATTACTCTTTTTATTTTTAATTGGCGAACTAATTTCTAATAACTGTTATTACCTCATTATTCGATAGCATACTTGGTGATAGAGTTAACCTCCACTTCTTTTATAGCACTCGATTTAAGATATCACTAAATTTGGTGTAAATTCTTTTGAGCTTTGAATTATATACTTATATTCTCATTCATCATTACAAAAGACATACATAAATCTGCATAGTTAAAAGCATTGAATTATGTTTTAATCGAACTATACAAGCATAGAAGTCCCGGAGGCAAAAACTGAATAATACCATTTACAAAGTAGAACATTAGAATATATTCTCATGTTTAATGTAATACATTAACGTATACATTTTTAATTTTTAAAAATACATTTTTAATTTTTAAAGTAAATTTTCTATTAATTCAAGCATGAGCGCTCGGTTAGATCATCATATTGCAACATTTCATAACATGATTTTTAATTCTGTTTGCTGCTGACAAAATGTATATATGTACATTATATGCATACATGCGACTATACTATATATCCATCACAAAAAATCGATTCCTCATCAAACAACTGGCTAAAAGTGTTTGTTTCGTTTCATGGTTCTCGTTTTTGTTGGTAATTTTTTAATAAACAATGTAGCCTATGTTTATCATTAATTTCACGCATCAATAAATTATTA
Organism: Tipula lateralis; assembly: GCA_963932295.1. Lineage (NCBI taxonomy): Eukaryota > Metazoa > Arthropoda > Insecta > Diptera > Tipulidae > Tipula > Tipula lateralis. The sequence goes on from OZ010738.1 coordinate 147,343,468, forward strand.
TGAATTTAAATTAAGCAAAATATATTTTATGCTAATACTATCCATTTTTAGAGAAGCAAAAAAAAAATATATCGTTCATTATAACGTAATTTTCATTCATGAATATTTTTTCATATTTCAGACCAACTCAACAAAATAATGATAATATTTCACAATACTAATATGTGCATACCATATAGTTGAACTATGTACACGAGTATGTATACTATATAGTTTGATACTTGACTCGTACAGACTAAATTATTTGTTAGTCAGGTTATTATCAATAGTGTTGCTATATCTGTCTTCAATTTTCTCAAGTTTTGATTTAAACGTTTGTATAATTTACATATCAATACTAAGTGGATGAAATCAAAATTGCGATGAAGGTTGTTATATATATAATGTATGTAAATCTTTGTTTTATACAAGTAATTCGTCTGACTTAAAATTAACATTATTCGTTTCATAAAGTAACAAATTTTAAATTAATTATTATTAATTATGACTTTAATGTTAATTAAAAGTAATTGAATTAAAATTCATCTTGGTTGATTAAAATTATATATTGAGCCGCAGAGAAATGTGTCTACAATAAAAAGTATGAGAGAATAAGATCGTTAAATTAATTAAACATAAAACGATTGTAGATTATATATTTTTAAATAAAAGAAATGTTAAACATGTAGATGGGTAATAAAATTTGACTGTTACTGAATTATTTGTAATGCAAAACGTTTTGCTGAATTAAAACATACAAAATCATCGTGAATCTTTAATTTGCCAGAAAATAAATGGATTGTGTTTATGTTTTCAAATTATACATCACTTTTTGAACTTTAAAACAACAAAAACTTCTTGCGCCGCAGACGTTTAATTTAATGGATGAAATATACTAAAAGAGAAAATATTTACCGCTGAAACGAAAAGATTTTACCTTCGTTATACCATTTCTTGGTAATTTAAATAATTTTGGTTTTTGAAATATATTTTCTTTTTATACAAAATTGATAACGCACATGTTGTTAATTAAAGATATAGAACTAGTTTAATTGGAGGATTTGCACAATTTCGTTTCGATATACATATTCATTATGCGGCCACCAAACAGTCCGCATCAATTATTTATTGAATTTTAATTAAACTTTTAACTAATACGAAATACTAATAAAAATCCCATTTTATGCTAATGTTGTCGTCCTTCTTTTGTCCATAAATTAAAAAGCAAAAACAAAAAAATTCTAATTATTTATTCGTTCGTGATTGTTTTTAGATTTTTTTTTTTAATTAAATTGGATCACAAAAATCCTTGGAATAAGTTTTCCTATAAATTATAACAAGGATGATGCGATATAACAATTGTGATTATGGTTTTTGAATATTGGAAATAATTTTTTATTATGTTTAAAAACCGTAATCAATAAATTATTTATTTTATGTTTCAATAAAATTGTCTTTTTAAAGCTTTCAATATTATTCCAATCGTCACGCGATGGTTTCTACTCGTTTAAGGTTAACTATGTGTTTTTGATCTAATCACATTTTGAATAATTTTGGAATATCTTCTTTGAGTCATATAGTCCTTATTTTAAAATTCAATAAATATTGTTTTCAAAATATTGCCAAACAATAACGTTTAGTAAATTCTTTTTATGGTAGACTGCAAAATCTTAACCAATAATATAAAGAAAACATCTTTTAGCGGTTTTTAAAGTAGAAGACGTGCACAAAAATATTATTTCCAAATGCTTTAATAGGAATAGATTAGTACTGTCTCAATTTAGCAAACAAGCAGAAATATCTATACTACCAATACCAGTTATGTGTTGATTTTTTACTCATTGTAACCCTCTAATATTGAAGCATGAACTTTCTTAAATCTTATATAATAACCTAATTAAGGCTTTATATCCACCCATGCTATATATTGCAATAATTAAAATCTATTAACAATAATGAAAGTCCGAAAACAAATGGCACAAATGTTTTTATTTATTTAGCCTAGTACCCCTTAAAATTAATTGACCCTATGTATATATAAGGCTACATGCGGGATCACAAAATAATATTATTAAAATGATTTCCCCCAGCGAAATGGAAAAAATAATACAAAACAAACAAACAAAAATTGCCCATCTATCTACGATCTGTTGAACTCCTAGAGAGCAAATGGCACCCAATAAATCTCATTTTCCGTTTTATTTGTTTTGTTTGCGCATTTCACATAATAATTGATAATATTCATTTACAACCAATAGATCTTACTTAATGTTACAATAATCATTTTCATTTGTCCCGTTTTTCTTATTTTAAATGTCAACTTCCTTGGAAAATTTAATGTATCTGTGAATCACAAAATAAACATAAAACTACACACAAACATACACCGCTATATATATATATATATATATATATATATATATATATATATATATATATATATATATATATATATATATATATATATATATATATATATATATAACAACGGGCAAAGAATCCATATTAAATTTGGTATTCATTTTAATTAGCAATCCTCCTAGGAAAATACTTTATTTTTTTTTTATTTGTTTGAAATGGAAAACTGAATAAACAACGACAAGAACAACAACGATACCATACCATAAACGAAAGAAAATAACTTTTCTTTTCTTTTTTAAGTATCATGGTATCGTAAGAAGCAAGTAAAGAAACGAAAAGTTTTATGTTAAGTATCATCACTAAGTCTCTTATCCTTATATTTTCAAGTCTATTTTTATTGTTTTATACTTGACCGATTATTCCTTGTGTACTGTGCCAGTACGTATTCCATTTCACATTTTCATTTCTTTATTTTTTTAATAGTGAAATTGGATTAAAGAATTTATTTTTTTTTTTTCGATATGATAGGGATTTGATTTCGACTGGAAGAAAAAAAATTTCCAATATCATAAAATTTGTTTTTTTGCATTGATGAGCGTGAAAAGCAGCAGCAAAACACAGGCAGCAGAGCAAATAAATGTTTGCTTGTTGTATTCTTTTGTACAAAATATAATATTATGTAATATATACTGCTGTGTCTTCTATATGTATATAATAAATAAATGAAAATAATTCGGTTATTGGGAAATATATACAATTTTTTGCTCCATATCCAATATAAACGAGTATAAAATGAAAGTAGATATTTCAATCCGGTTAACGTGCATTTAAGAATATTTATGTTAAGTATCCTTTTAGCGATTCAAGTTCATATCATTAATCAACTTCTTTTTTGTTACTTACGAACATTTCGTTTTGACATTGGAATATTTTGGAGGAAATCGTGAATTTTTTATTTATGGTTTATATATTTTTTTTTATTTTTAGGCGGAAGTTAAAATACTGTAAATAAAAATAGTATAAAAATGTAGATTTATTTGAGTTCACGTATAGAACAAACGAGCAAAACATTGAAATCATTTTTATTTATCGAGATACGCAGACTGAAGAAATGTTAAATTTTTTATCTCATCTTAATGATATTAACATATATTAGATAAAAAGTTGAAAACGGTTTATTTTGACTCCTTTAATCATATGTGACTATTAAAATTATTGACACTTGATGATATTACTGAGATCAATCAATAATCTATTCATTAATCGTAAATCTTTAAGTTTTCTCCTCTGTTTTGTATGATATCAAAGCATCCTAAATAATACAAGCAACAATGAAAGACCCTTATTTAAGGGATACACATTTTGCTTATTTAATTTAATTTATGATACATCCCATAAGAACTCAAGTAAAATTGAAGATTTTTAGATCGATATTAATGAATGAAAAATACTGAAAACAAAAATTATTTTTATATCAAGATTTAAATCAAATATTTATATTTTTCATATAACATTTATAGAATCAGAGAGTCAAACCGGAGTTGAATTGAAAACCGAAAATAAAGGTTATTTTTTATGAACTGAAAATCGGAACAGAAACAAAATAGGTGCTTTCCAATCGACCAACCGCTATTGAAGTGCTAGTACTTCGTTGCGTGTTACGAATTACTAGCAGTTCATTAGCGGTTGGTCGATTGAAAAGCAACTTATAAATTAAAATAATTAAACCGTAACTAAGATCGGAGTGATATTTGAATTTGGTTTTTTACGTTTATTTTCGATTCTATTTTTAAATTTTTCTGTGTGTTTTAATTTTATTTCAATTTAGTATTATATATATATACTGAACATTATTCTCCTATTTCGTTTCTATTTGAAATGTATATATACATACATATCCGTAAAGCCGAACATAAAATAATAAATTTTCGGTTAGAAATACATCTGTTTATTAACAGGTACATCCTGTCCGTGAACCATCAACAATCGATGTTTTAAAATATTTGGAGTCCAAGTCCTCTACTCACCTAAAATTTGCCGTAATTGCTTAAATTGCACTAGCAGTCCCTAGTGTAACGCAGGTGGGCGTAGAGCGGAATTTGTTAGTATTTACAGATAAAAGAACGTATTTATATGAAAAAAACTTATTGATGTGCAAGTTAAATATGTGATATTCTATACCTAGAAAAATACATTTTTAATTTTAGACAAGCTTTATTGGAAAAGTTGAAGTAAAATATTATAACGAATATTATATTTGATTAATTTACTAAACAAATTTTATTTATTCCTAATGATTTAATTTATGATTTGACATGAGTTGCTATTTTAATATAATTGTGTATATCCGAATGTATATACAGCAATTATTCGAAAAACGCAACTTTGATGAATCTATTTTTTTGTAAAAGTTGCCTATTCCAAATAAAAGTTGCGTTTTTCAAATTATGGTTATTAATTTTATATTAACACATATTGATTGTGTCTTACACATCGTCAGGCCACAACTTCTTCCAACAGCCATTTAGAATTGATGGTTTCAATTCTTTAATAGAATGCGCAATAAATGAAATGCAATTAATCATCGTGTAATTCTCACATACTTCGCTAACAGTCAGTTCGGAATTGACATCTAATATGTCGAGAATGAATACGAATGATTTGCTATATTTATATTACTTTAATTGCTTTATGTATATTCAGATAAAACATTTTAGATAACAAAACCAAATAACTAATATAAAAGAAAATAACAATAAAATGATTTAAAACTGTTGTTGTAAAGAATTTTTTCTGAGGACCATCTTTTCTCTTATTTTTCGTAAAAAAATTATTAGCCTTTATTACTTCGTCGATGTCATAAGGACTTTCTTCAATTGAACCCGAAATTTGACCATTTACTTCTGAAATATTATCATTCACATCAACCATTGTTCCAATTGTTTCATTAGATCCATCAGCCCAGTCCAAAATTTCATTATCAGTCAAATTTTCTTGTGGTAAAAGTCGACGATAAAGTTGTGCAAGTGGTATATTATCTTCCTCTTCATAAAGTTCTAGGCTCTCATCATAAATTTCATTGTTGGAAGCAAATTATTTTTTAAATCCTTGTACAATAACAGAAGGTTTTACTTCATCCCAAGCAGTTGTTATCATAAATACAACGTCTTTTAAAGTTACTTGTTTAAGTTTATCACTTGTAGAATCACCAGACATTGCTAATAAATTACACATTAATTTTTTTCTATATGCCAGTTTCATAGACTTAATGATATTTTGGTCCAATGGCTGAAGAATAGAAGTAGTGTTACTTGGAAAAAACATAGCAGAAATAGCACCATCAGCTGTTATAAGTTCTTGTTCTGACAAATGACAGGTTGCGTTATCTAGTTGTAGCACTGCTTATACAGGCAGTTTTTTCGACTCCAAATAACGAGTAACCTCAGGTACAAAACTATTAAAAAACCATTCTTTAAATAAAATTCTAGTTTGCCATGAATTTTTGGATGACCGATAATGTATTTTTGGTAACACCACATTTGTAAAGGCCCTTGGATTTTTTGCTTTACCAATGATCATTAATGGTAATCGATGCTCGCCATTAGCATTAACACAAGGCATAACGGTTATTCTTTCCTTAGAGTTTTTTCGTCCTGGAGCATTTCTTTCATGTTGTGCCACTAATGTTTTGCTGTTTAAGTTCTTAAAAACTAAACCAGTTTCATCAGCGTTATAAATCTGGTCTGGAAGCAAATTTCCTATTCTTATTTTTTCAACAAATTCGTTTATGAATAAAGGTATTTGTGACTCAGCAGCAGATAGTTGTTCTCCACAAATTTTTAAAGTTCAAATAGAATATCGTTTTCTAAAGTTTTGAATCCAACCTACACTAGCTTCAAACCTTTTTTCTAGTCGTAAATTTGAGTGAATATTCCTAGCCTTGATTTGTAGAGCTTCGTTGTTTAAAACATTGTGTTTAATTCTTTCATTGAGAAACCATGTATACAACTCTCGTTCAACCTCTGGAAAACTAGCTTTCGAAATTTTCTTAACTTTCTTAGGATTCATTTTCGTGTTTTCTGCATAATCTTCAATTTTTTGCTCATTTTGTATTATTCTACAGATAGAGCTTTTATTGATACTGTAGATCTTGCATAAATCTTTAATTTTCTCACCCTTTGCTATTTTCTCAAGAATATCGCACTTTTCACGAAGAGTTAAGTTTCGTTTTCGTTTGTTCATTATAAAAGGATGACGTAAAAATGTTGATACGCGATTAAATAATTAAAATTTTATAATTCAGCACAGAAAACACAACAATATTATAACAGTTGTCTTTTGCAAATAAATTTTAATAAATGAATCACAAAAGAGTTGCGTTTACAAAGGTTGCTTCATACGAAAAGTTGCATTTTTCAAAGTTGCGTTTTTCGAATATTTACTGTATTATCGTTTATTTACTTTTTATTTAATAGAATAAAATGTTTTCTTTTTATTTTAATTTAATATAAAATTATTTTCATTTAAATATTTATACGAATTCATTTCATTTTCAAACCGGTTTTGAAACTAAAATGTAACCACTAACCTGAACCTAAAAGTCTTCAATAACCGGAGAAAAATCAGAACGAAAAATAATAATCATGAACCTACCCGCAAACCGGAATGAAATCATTTTCGGTTTGACTCTCTGATAGAAATCAAATATTAACACCGATTATTTTGATAGTTATGATAAAAATACAAATGCTTTGATTTATTTTTAAAACGAGATCAATGACGTATGAAATATGAAACAGAAACCTATATTTCAAGTGTTGGGCGAGAGATGGCTCTTAATAACTTTAAAAACATATTTTGTATTTATTGACATTTTAAAGCATACTGTCAATGCTATAAAGGTGGGTATTCACGTAGAAGTATATTGTACAATTAAATTGCGCAAACGAAATTTATCATGTACTCACGATAAATTTTATTGTACAATGTTAGATTTAACAATATAGAAATGACCATGTTACGTAAAAAGAAACAAAAGGTAAGAATTATTATTTGGGCCAAGATATGTACTGATTCAAAAATGTGCTTCCCAGAAATAAGTTCTGGTTTGGTCATGCCGGCTTAGGAGCTTCATGCACATTTTTTTTAAACATCAATTCTGGGAGAATAAAACTCTTTGGACAGCATCATCTATGTAACACCAGTAATCACACAAAATTTTTTTGTTTTTACTCCATATTAATTCATAAACATGTTTATTGAAGAAAAACCATTAACAATATAAAAAAAAATTTAGTAAATTTAATGTAAATATGTAAATATTAATGTGTGAGGATTCCTTATTTATTCGCCGAATTATATACAAAAAAAATTTCACTTACCATAAGTATCCAAGGGTATCCATTGGTGGCTTATGTCAGACTACCAAAAAAAATTAAATGTTTACCCGTTTTCCCAACACACTTTTTCACCATTCACGCACACTTAATTCAAAAAATAATGAAAATAAAAAAAAATGAATGAAAATTTTAAAATAAAATTTCACATAATAAAACTATATGAATTATGAAAAGATCAAACGAGGTTCTAATGTTCGTATGTATCGAATGAGGTTCTGATCTAGGATTCCAGTTATTCAAATGGTACTGCTTTGTCATTCGAGGACTAGTCCAACCGCGTGGTTTCTACTTCTTCTGGACCGATTAAGCCGAACGCGGTATAATCATTTGTCGATTATTTATAAGATATCATTATTTTGGGGTTTGAATATGTCTCAAAAAAAACTGATGGGTTGATAAATCTATTTTATCAAATTTTATTTTTTTTAGAGATGTGTATGTACCAAATTACAGCGATTCGATACATTATAATTTTATTTGTGCCTATATACAAATACTGGTACATATATACCAATACCATGGAATTCCCTCAAATATTTCTTTTATCGTTCATTGACCTTTAATATTATGAAATATATATTATGACTAATGTTGATAGTCATCATAAAAACAAATAAAAATATTTTCGAATCAGGGGATTCGTACTATTTCAACAGGTACATAGTAATTGTACAATTTAATAAACTAAAAATAGTCAATCACTACAGATAACAAGATAAATAAAATAAAGTAATCACTCCACTAGTAGAAGCTGATTCTGATTCTCTGTGCTCATATTGCACAATACACTCAATTTTATTTCAAAATTTTCGAATTTATTTCATCAATTTTTTATTGCGCAAACAGAAAAAATAGCACAATATATTGTGCAATAATGATGTCACACTTTACTTATACTTGTACGTGTATACCGGCCTTAAGACAAAGTACACAATTAAAATATCCAAACATGTAAATGAAAGTGAATATTTAAAAAGGAATTTGATTTTTTTTTATTTCCATACAATTCTTATACTTTATGATTTACATACACGATGGTATCCTAAAAATCGTTTTTTAGCAGTGTGAATTTTTAAACCAATTATAAGTACATATTTGAAATGTTTTTTTAAACTCTAAAAATCACCCATCAAAATACTTTTACATACATGACCACGAACAGTTCGACCGATGGAATGACATTGTCGGACCACTAAATGGAGAGTGGTAGTTGGTATTATTGTTGAAACCAATTCAATACTTACGTCCAAACGACTACTCTTCGTTTAACAATAACACGGTACCGATAGCTTCCCCACATACATTTCCATTTAGTTCATATCAAAAAGTTCATTCAAACATTTTCTAATTTAGTTGATAATCCCAATTATTTAAACGTTCCACTTCAGTTGTATATGAAATATTTATAGAAGACAGTTTTAAGCCTATAATAGTTGCCGTCGAGTTATGTTAACACATCACAAACCTCATGCAATTTTTCGAGAACTTCAAATGGAAGTGGTATCTGGTATTACTATTCAATGTTCTAGGTGACCCAATCCAGAAGAACTTCAACTTCAGCGGGTAATAAGATAATAAAAAGATTCAACTAGTTAAATTCAATTTGGAATCGTTTAACACAGTGGAAGATTCATTAATTTAGGGAACTAAGGCGATCACGATTATCATTACGAGTAGTGATTCAGTTGCTTAAATCACGAATCACATGCACAGATTATATCATTTAAATATTGATACATATGTCAAAAGTGTACTTCTGGTATAACCTATAAAAATTATGCAAACAAAATTGACGGAAATTTTGACACTATTTTGTAAATTTAAAAAATATTTCTGTACACTGTCCTACATGTTGTAGAAGTTGTGTTAAAATGTAGAAGTTTCTTTTGTAATGACGTCACAACTTATTAATGTGTTTGTAAACAAAGGGTATAAATTTTGAAAGCTTTCATTGTAGCTTACATATTTAAGAGCTTTGATGATATGCAGATCTTTTTAAACACAAAGATTGTATGATGCCATGATGGTTTACGTTTAAAAAATTAAATCCAGACACTCGATTGGTATTATAACTATACATTTTTAGTTAATAATTGATTTTTCAAAACAATGAAAATTAATGCTTCACACGATTAATTTGTTTTGCGTGCTGGTATTTTAGGTATAACAATTTTGTTATTTTTCCAAGTTAATCGAATTTCTTCATACCACATAACTATTTGGAGTGAAAAATTCGTTTATTTTCACCATATTGATTATAATATCAATTATAAAAAATTTGTGTATAATAAATGGATGGTATGCCGGAAAAAATATATGTATATAAAAATACACTAGTATTTGCGAAAGAACACTCTCGTATCTTATATTTCATAAATCAAAAACCGTTTTAATTTAAGTTATTCTATTATTTATTTTGTTCTGTTACAATTTTTAATTAAACAAACATAGGTATTCCAGCAACAAGTACATACTGCTATGTACAATATGTGGTACCTATGCTTCACACTCCAATTGAACTAATTCGCTTATTTTAAGATATATATACATATCGGACCTTTTGTTTTATATTGTATATTGTATATATGTTTTTTGATATGACAAGAATATTTTTAAAAAAAATCAAGAATCTACTTGAGCACAAGCAAGAGTATGAAATTTACATTTTGCCAATTAGGATTCAACAGAACAAGCTCAAGGAAAACTAAAAAAGCTTTAATAATCGTTTTTCATTTAACTTTTAATTAAAAGTATAATAAAAAACGGTAAAGTTTCTCTCTTTCACAAAAAAAAAATCTTTTGTTCATCAGAATTCAGAATTTCCGAGTCCCCATCACATATACCTAGGAAATGAGGAAGAACACAAATATTTTAGTTTGCATATATGTAAGTATGTACTTTTAAGTATATAATATAGATCAAAAACTTTATAATATGTAAATATATAATAGTTTTTACCTGAATACATGCACTATCCATCTTCCATTATATACCTAACAAGTTAGAGATGCACATAAATAAATTGTGTGAGTAGTTTTAAATTACCTTAGAATTTAATTGAAAGCACTGACCATATTAAAAAGGTGTTCATTAAAATAACGTTCGCAAGAGTTTATTTGTTTAGATGTACATACAAAAATCAAAACGATATACATATGTACATAAAATCGTTTATAATGAAGTTTGAATATTTTATGTACTATAGTCTACAAGTAGTATACACTAAAACTAACCATCGAAACGAAACTTTATTTATAAGCTAACGATAATAATTATCCATATAGTGATTTATATACTTGTACAAATACATACATATATACATGTATATGTAGTGTAGCGGGTAATAAGATATATGCACACACACTATATGTACTACATGTAGATTAAAAAGTATTATCACGGTTATTTGATTTTGGATGTACCTAAATACGATACACACTATAACACAAATAGACAGCATCAAAGCACACTCGATATAAAAATAAAATGGGTTAATTGAAAAGTTTTCCAGTTATTTTCTAGTGTTAATCCTACTAGTACAAAAACTATGTAGTGACCATATACCGCATAGAGTAATTATCCACAGAATCGAGAACTATGAATCTAGGTACATACATATATTGGTACAAACGAGGCAAATAAAAAACATTTCTGATGAATACGCCATGTGAATTGTAATACAAAGACAACAAAAGTTGTGAATATTCATGAAATTCAAATGTACACAGAATTGTCCTGGAGAACTGGTACACACATCTGATGGAAAATGTAAAATGAATTTAAGTAATTGTTTTAATAGTTCAATGCACACACAACGTGCAACAATTGCTGTTTTTGTTTATAAATATTCATTCTCATGTGTAACGTTTAAAACAAGACTAGATAAATAGAAAAAAACAATTAGATTTGATTGGATACAGGATAATGAACTTTCAAATGACTTTTATTTTAATGTTTAAATTGATTTGTATTATATTTTGTTGTATCGTGCAGGCGAGAATATACTTACAACTATTTATTGTTAAAGTTAATTCATCAACATATATTTATGGTTTGCTTATCAAACGATACGATATTATGTTGGTGGCTTTGAATATATTAAACATTAAGAATAATATTGTTCAGTAATGTTTTATAAACTTCCCAGGTTACGCTATGGTTAAAAAACTGCGGCATGGAGTGGGAGGTACCGGGTTTGAATTCCGACTGGGGTAGGATGCGAAAATGGATTTTTACTATCGATCGTTTGGGCGGTGCGAATGAACTCATCTGAGACTCGGTTGAGTTTAGAATCCGTGTGTCGTCCCATCTTCCATGTCAGTACTATGGCCAATTGAGCCGTAGTGACGGATAACAATAAACAGAAAAAAATATGTATACCTTACTTTTTGTTGTAATTATATTATATAATTCCAATATATTTCCAATTTCTTATTCATCTGCTTGTAATATATTCATAGTGGCCAATAAAGTTTAGTCGTTCATACAGTTTCTATTAAATGCATGATATGAAGTAGCATTATAATTATAAAAATAAGTTTGATTATGTTACAGTTATGTAATTATTTAGCCATTGAAGGATTGGTTCCCAATCTTGATTAATTTTAATCAATTCTTCTTCTAGATACTATAGCTGCAGCCATTGCTCATTTTCAAAGTATCATTTTGGAAATTAGGATATCTGACCATATTTCACTCTATACTAGAATTGTTGTTGGTGGTTTAGCTATCTTTTATGATCATCGGGTTTTATTGTTTATTAAGAAACTTCTCAAGACTTAAGATCCAAATTACAGGTAACTCCAAATTCGATTACTCCGTAGCTATCAAGGTTTTTAAATTTCTCATATAGGAGTTTGACTGCTCAATAATTTAATAGACAACAATGTAAGTAGCTTAAACTTAACTGTGAGATTTTCTAAATATTGTCTGCCTCATTGTGAATAAGCTTGTACTCAAAATGAGATGTGGGTACATCATTGAAATCTTATTATGGTATAAAACCATTTAAGTATTTTCTATAGATTCTTCGAATTATCTTTATTGTCTGCTATTCGATTTTGTATTTTAAGAATATTAAGAATTTGAGTTTCGTAGAAATGGTTTATAAACCATATCTTTCTAGGTCTACGATTCTGCTTTGTTTTTACTTAATTTTTCAAGTTTTTACCCTTTTGTAGACTTTATTTCTTTTCTCCTAAACATAACTTAACTCATTTAAACGTTTTCCACTATTCTGTTAATTCATATATTCGATCAAGTATAGCTACTATAGTATCTATAATCTTCGTTATTTCATTTAGTAAAGTAGATATGTGATCGTTCCACTGCGTTCTTTATAAAAAGTTATTGAGCTTTTAATTTGTATATTTTTGTCAGTTTACATAAATTCACGTTTGGTTTTTTACAATGAGTATTCCAAATTTCGACTTGTACTACATGATGGTTACTAACTTGATCCTCTCCCAACACTACGCAATATGGAATTAATTGAACGAATCTTGTCGGACATGATCCAAATCTATATTAATTTTATAAACGTATATTTATTTCAACGGCATCAAAATATTTTATCCTTATTCTAATGAAGGTAAATAATTCTTAGTAGGCCCCTAAAATTTAAGAAAATATTTTTTATAGATAAGCTTCTATTATCGTCGTTTGGTCACTTGAAATAATATTTTCACTACCTCAATTTAGTAAGCAGTTATCGAAATGGATATATATATATATATATATATATATATATATATACTCAAAAAAAATTTCCAGTTAAATTGAGGAAAACAGTAGTTTTTATCATTTTGAAGAAAATTTAACAAAAGTTTGTTGAAATTTCTTCAAACACAACGTAAAAAATTATTTAAATTAATGAAAAAACTATTTATTTAATGAAATAGTTTGTTAAACTATTGAAATAGTTAGTCTGATTGATAAAAACGATAAAGGTCTGATAAAATATTTCATCAATATTATAAAAAAACGTTTAATTTGATAAAACGAGTAAATGAGAATTTTTAATTTTAACGGAAGGCTTCTTCAATCTAAGGATAAATAAATAAATAAAATTTTTCAATATGATTAAACATTTTATTGATTTAACAACTTTTGATTTAAATTTCACAGAAATTAAATATATATATATATATATATATATATATATATATATATATATATATATATATATATATATATATATATATATATATATATATATATATATATATATATATATATATATAATATATATATATATATATATATATATATATATATATATATATATATATATATATATATATATATGTATATATATATATATATATATATATATATATATATATATATATATATATATATATATATATATATATATATATATATATATATATATATATATATATATATATATAAAATTAAATTTAAAGTTACAAAGCTTATACGATGCTATCTGGCAATCTTATTTTTGATTTGTCTTCCAAAAATATCGTATGTACGTAGGGTAAATATCGAGAATTTTTCATCAAAGTTCTCCGTGCTAAGTATTCAATTAGTATTGAAATCTAATGAAAGAAAAGACAAAAGTAGATGTTTATTAGTTAAACCGAATTTCATAAATATGCAAACATGTACAATAAACTTAGTAATTTATAACCGAAAGGGCTGTTATATTGTACCCATTTACGCCCGGAGTTTGTCAGGAGATTCAAATGTAGCAATATGTTGAATCGTCTTCAATTATATTTGTTTCGATATTTACTATCGTTTGTGATCTGAATGTTTGTTGCTTTGCAATATTAACCGAACCACTTTTTTCATTAGTCCAGTGGTATTATGAAGCTTTATTTGATTAAAATAGGCTTTTGTCCTTGAAGATTAGTAAAATGTAAATTAAAAATTGTTTAGTAATACCATATTATAAATTAAGAATTAAATTAGGTTACGGTATTTTCATTCGGAGAAAAATTCATCAACTAAATTGTTAGATCTCTCGCCATTTCAATCGACGTGCTCCTGGGATAAAAAGCACTTTGTTTCCGCTCGAGAATATTAAATTGTTTTGATCAAACTTGAAGATGATTTTACTATCAAGTTTTATTGGAAAATATTCGAATATAATAAATATTCGAATATATAAAGTAAAAAATTAACTAGCATATATTTTAACATATTTAAATTAACCTACAAAAATATAATATTAATACCCGAAATAAGTTTTTTATGCATGTATTCTAGATTTACCAATTAAACAAAAATAAGTGAAAAAACATATCCGCTTGGCTTGGACAAAATATTAGACAATTCTAACAGTAAATTATAATACAGTGAAATCAAATATCATCAATCTTACAATTTTTTAACAGAAATACTGTTCAAATTCATCAAATTAAATAAATTTACATCAATAGTAAAAAATTTGATAAACAAATTATAAAATTAATGAAAATATGAGATTCAATTTAACAAAAATGCAGAAATATTATCAAAAAATTTAATATTCGTTAATGGATAGATTATATACTCATATTTTGATAACATAACCTATTTAGTATTTTGATGAAAGTTTTCATAAATTTGAATAAAACTTTGTTAATTTTACAATTTTTTCTCCAAGGGATTTTTGATTTCGTATAATTTACAAAATTTTTATTTTTTATCAAATTCATAAAATTTTTATTGGATTTAAGGATTTTTTTTATTTATTTGATAATATTTACTTAAATTAATAAATTTGGTTTGTTGGCGTTTTGTACTAAACATTTTCTTAAATTGAATGACTTTTTTTGTGAGTATATATATATATATATATATATATATATATATATATATATATATATATATATATTTCTCTTAGAATAAGGCCGTAAACGGCTCTTAACGCGTCTCAACTGAGACACGAACCAGTTTTTAACGATTGGTGCACATTGTAGCTGGTTAGCCCAACGAATGTTTTTACACACCAACGCGTTTTTATGTCATCCGGTTGCATGTTAATTTTTTGGTCAACGGCGGGAATTGAACTCGAGACCGTGGCGTGATGAGAAACTATCTTAACCATTAAGCTAAAGCTGGCGATATATATATATATATATATATATATATATATATATATATATATATATATATATATATATATATATATATATATATATGTATATATATATATATATATATATATATATATATATATATATATATATATATATATATATGATGTAATGGTTAACTCTTCTCATGAAGTATGCGATTTGGAATGTTATACCCCTATATTTTTTGATATTATTCAAAAACAATTTAGCTATACCTTTAATGAAACTTAATACGTATTACGACATATTTAATATGATAGTATTAAGGTTTTCTAACGAGTATCTATCTTATATCCTTCATTTTTACGTAAACTACCAACTATAACAACAAATCAATTTATTTATAATTTAACTTGTTAATGTTCTAAATGACTTCATCTTCATACTAAAATAGCAATTTCATTCTGGCCTTAAAGGATAATACTTTAAGCCAACCGTTCCGTGGGTAACATAAGAATTGAGCTTTGTCTTGATATTTTATTAATCTTGTGTAATATGTACTTTTACTTCAAATCTTATTACAAATAATCGAGAATAACGTATAGAAAAGATATAAAATTATTATTTTGTTCACAATCAAAAAGGAAAAATAAGATTTAAACAGATTGCACAGTAAAACATTTTCTAAGAATCAAAAATCGAATGAATTCTAAGAAAAACATTTGTATTTGTTAGGTTCATGGCTTACACAATATATTGCACAAGTTTAACCAAGTAAATCAACTGGTAAACCATACTTAATTTAAAATTTTGATCCACGTGTAGTACTGTGCTAAAGAATATTTCTTAGTTAAAACCACATAATAGAAAGCAAATTTAGATATCAATATATACGCAATAAATAATTAAGCTCGTAAAACTTTTCCGAAATTTTTATGTTTTCTCGAAATTATAAACATATCTCTAAATATTTAAACAACCTCTAATTAATTAAATTAATTTAATTTTGTGGTTTGATGGTATGGTTTTGGAAATCAAATATCTTGATAAATAAACAAGGCCTTTCCATGCATCCCCCGTGTGTAGTAGTCTCAGTCTCAAGATCATCGATATAGTTTAATGCTTTCAATCGTTTTTAAATTAATATAAATCTCAGAATTTAGATATCGAATAAAAATTCATCTGAAATATACTAAACAAAATTAAAATAAATTACTTCCACAGTTTATGAGAATGTATGTTAACGTATTATAAGATTAAAAATATGATGTAACGATAACTGAATATTTAATCTAAACCACAAACAACATCTCTATACATAATATATAAACAAATTATCCCACAAATTTCTAAAATTATACATTATTCTGCTTTTTTATACTATAATCAGCTTTTGATGTAAAAAAAACTTCATATTCGTATATAATTTGCAAAATCTGATTTTTAGCCATAATTTTGGCATGCGAAAACTATATAGAAACACATGCCAACCAAATAATAAACGAGAAAAAGCTTTTACGTTGATTGAAATATCTTTATGTAATGTATACAATATTTTACTGTACAGGAGCTTATTTATTTACTGTACCACACACATTCGGTTGTTGGAGTAAAGATCCTAATGTATTTTTCAATATTAAAATAAAAAACAAAAAAAATTTCCAATTTTAATTTCCGTTTATTCTGGCAACAAAAAAAAGGAATTTTCATTATATAAAATACAACAGACCCTGAAGAAAAACGAAACTTTTCTACTTCATAGCTTTTCATGTACTTTTTTGTTCTTTCTTAATACTATCATAATATCTTGTGTCGTATACCTGATTCAGTCTGTGCTAAGTAATTTTTTTTATTTGTGTGTACGTAATAATATAAAACCGTATTATAAAATATGCTTTCGTTTTTCTTTTATAAATATACATTTTTTCTCCCCATTTTCATAATAAAACTATAAAATAATCTTTTTATAAAATTTTGTTTTGTTTTGTAGTTTATAATATATAGTTCGAAAGAATAAAAATGTAAAGATGATACATATTGTATTATGTTGTGTGTATATTGTTGTTTCAGTTTCCACAATTCGTATTCGTATACATATCAGTTTTTCCTTTATTATTTTTTTTATAAAAGACATAGGAAAATGAAGTGATAGAATTTCAATGCAATACACATATGTCTATATATAGTAAAATATCTTTCTATATATACAATACACTTTCCCGTATATACAGCAAAGATATTTATTTTAAATAAAATAAAAAAAAAATTCTCAATTCAATATATTCACTGGATATATATGGCCAATGAATAATTTACAGGTGTAACAATAACCAGAAGGTAATATGTGACAATAATATACTATATATATGGCAGTAGTGGATAGTATAAAACACACAATATGGTATTAGGGCAACAGTATTGTTAGTAAAACTAGATATATAAAATCAATGATAGGAAAATTTATGGTACACAAAATATAGTTGTGATTTAAAAAAAAGGAATCAAATTTATAGTGGTGTATGCATGATTTTCGTTTTTCAGTGACCATTGTTTGAAATATGTTAGAATTGGGAATTAGTATATGTTAAGTTAAAACAGAGTATATATATATATATATATATATATATATATATATATATATATATATATATATATATATATATATATATATATATATATATATATATGTGTATGTATATATATATATATATATATATATATATATATATATATATATATATATATATATATAAATTAATATTTTCTAAAAAGAGTCATCGTATGCCACTTTAGTGCTTCTAATGTTGTCATTTCATTCAAATCCTATTAGTATAATATTTTCTGTACGTTATATCGAACGATTTACATACAAGCAATTAATGAGAACTCAGTAGTTCATCAAAACAATGCAGATGTAATTTTAAAAAGACAAATCGATTGGTGTATTGAATAAAATAATTAGTGTAATATTGTAAAAAATAGTTCTAACTAATTCATATCACTTATTGATATCATCAGTCATGGTATAATAGCGTATTAAAATTTGCCAAGAATCTCGATTTATTTACGAATGAAATCATATTTAATTGTGTAGAAAATTAGTTTGGGATGATGTCAACATTTATAGCAGTTCTTTTGCAACATAAATAATTTATAAATTAAGGTGGATGAGGAAAATTTGTTTCCATCCATTTGTCATATACTTCTTTGTTTAACGATCACTTTAAAAATTAAGTCGATTTTATTTCAGCGTCTATAATATAATGATAAGTAAAAAAAAACATACATAAATATCAAAAAAATTTGAACGATTCATAATGTTTTTCACAAAATTTCGTGTTTACAATTTCAGACAGTAAAGTTGACTCTTTGCTATATAGTGTTATTGCCTTTACTTTAATGTGTCAGTTAACTCAAATTTATTTTAAAAACAATTTAAATACTTTATATAAACTATGGTACAAACGAAAAATTCTAAGTAAAAAGATAAAATAATATGTTTTTTAACTTCATCTGTATATAGTTTTCCGATTGAGCTAACTAAAAATAAACTCTACCAAACATAGATGTATGCTTAATATGCTATTTTGCATATTAAGGCATACATCTATGATTGAAATCTAGAAATAATAATAATATAATTTAATTGTTGAGTCGATAAAGTAACAGAGTTCATACACTTGTCACTCTTCGATTTTATAGCAAGTTTTTAATTCCTTTTTTTTCAATATAGACATTGTTTCGCATGTGAAACCTAAATATGTATCGGGATATTTTAACAATATATTCAACTAGATTATATTAAGTTATATTAAGTTATATTAAGTTCAACTTAATATGAGTCATCTGATATATCATACAAACTCGAATAATTTTCTGAACAAGCCTAATACTAGAAAACAAACAATAATTGCATTTAACAATGATTACTTGGCTATTTCTAATTTTTTTTGTTAACTTAAACTTCACTGATACGATACATTAATGAATGTATCTTAACCTTTATAACCTTATCGCTTATCGATTGGAAAATAAATTAATCAGGAAAATTATCCGTGCAAAACTATATTTCACTTACAGTACAACCAAAGATAATAAATATAAAGAGGAACATCTTATATGAACCTCGGTTGCATATAAACTAAAAATATTACTGAGTTTTTTGTGATGACAAACGAAATAGGATAAACATATATTTTTATTTCGTTTCCTCTTTCGAACGACAGCAAAAAAAAATTTTGACTATTTCAAAACTTCGCTTACTATTTCATATTATAATTCGATTGTAAATGGAATAGATCTATTTTCAAATAATAATCTATTCCATTTTACAATCGAATTATAATATGAAATAGTAAGCTATGTTTTGAAATAGTCAAATTTTTTCTGCTGATGTTCGAAAGAGAAAACGAAATAAACAATATATGTTTATCCTTTTTCGTTTGCCATCACCAAAAACCCAGAAACATTTTGAAATTCTTAGTTTATATGCAGCCGCGGTTCATATAAGATGTTCCTCTTTATATTTATTCTCTTTGGTACAACTTTAGGTTTAACTGGTTTGTAATATGGAAATTTGTATTAAATTTTTCACTGTATTAATCTACGTGGTAAAGATTTCACCAAACTTTATAAAAATCTTGTAGTGTCAATGTTTTTCTTGCCTCGTTTTTTTTATGTCAAAGTGGTCCCACAAATACTTTATTCGATTCTTGTCCGGGCTTTGTGGATAAGTATTTTGAACATGTGGGCAATTATACAAGTTCCAAAATTTAACAATATGTACTTTATGTTTTGGGCCATTGTCTTGATACAAGTAATAGTCCGTTTAATGGTTAATTTCAGTCGATAATCGCAAATTATCTTATAAAATATTTAAATATATTTTACTATTCACTTAAAATAAATTTAAGATTACCTACTCCATAACATCCCAGTGCAATTCGGTTTTTCCATACTTTTTGCTATTTAACATCATGCTAAGTTTATGATATACTCATTAGTGTGTCAGTGTAGTTTGATAAGAAAAAATTAAAAAGCAATCATTGTTAAACTACAGTTTTTATTCAGAACTAAGCGTGCCCGAAAATTTATTATGTGAAGGTTAAGTTTTTTAACATAAGCTGCGAGTGGGCCGTAGCATGTTTTACCAACTAATTCAAATAATGAATGAAAACTACAACGTGAGGGAATTGTCATGCATTAATTTAAATCGCTGTCCACCAACTGGGCGTACCTAGAACCGCATAAACCCTCATTTCTTAAAAACGATGCTTAAACTATAATTTTTTCATAAAAAATTAATTTGTTATATTGATTTTACCCAATGTGTCAATTTTGCTAGCTAAATTTCTCTATAAAATTTTCGCAATGGAATAAACATTGGATATGTTTGACTGGTTTGACAGTCTAGCCATGGAAAAGTTTTGATTTTGATATTTGGGTTGTATTTAATATTCAAACGATAGGAAAATATTTTCTAATAATATTAATACTAAACAATAATTGTTGTTATATTTTTGCTAAACATAAAATTACATATACATTATATATTTGTATTGACAAGAATGGTTGTAAGTGAAACAAACATTTTGACATTTTAAGTATGTCAAATGGAAAAACGAAACATAAAAATTACGATTGTTGGAGATTGTTTAAAATTAAATTTATAACATACACTCGCAATGGAAAGAACTTTAATATATGAGAAGTTATTTCTAAGTTGTTCTTATCATCGAAAGTTTAACAAAAAAGTATCAAAATTAGCAGAAATTATGAGCAACATTAATGAACTGGCAAAGAGGCAATATCATCAACGACAGGTAATAGAGCAGGTGTGACGAAATTTTAACATATATATTATCAAATCACCATTCAGTTGTAATACAATCACGCCATCCACTTGGCGATCATTTCGGTATTTACAAGACTCAGGAGTAAATTAATTGAAATTAAGTTGAGTTCGTTAAGACAAATAAAAAGGATTGTTCAGCATTATAATTCCGATAGTGAGTTTCCTTATAATAATATGATTCCGATAGTGAGTTTTCTTTAAAATGACATGAGTATTAATAAAACCATAAAAAAAATTAGAAGTATTGTCAAATTGTTTAAAATTTATTAAGAATAAGAATGGTAATGAGTCTTTTTCATCGAGTTCAATTCTTGCCGTTGACAAAAAATTAACATGCTCCGAATGGTACAAAAAACGATTGTCTGTAAAAGCATTCATTGCGATGGTCGCCTACAATGTGAAACAATACGTATTTAAAGGATAGTAAAATCTAGGTTGAGACGCAGTTAAAGCCACAAATTAAATGTTTTCGACAAAACTAATAGTTGAATGATATGAACCGTAACTATGAAAAAAGAAATGATCTTGAGTTACAAATCACCACTATAGAGGAATGCCAAACATAATATCTCTCACTCATATATGTATATTTCTATGCAAATGGCAGAATATATATTGTATGTAGTTTGACGTCAAATATATTCAGTATCAACTAAATTACAAGTCGTCGATCGAAATCAGATAAAATACCCGGCTAATTGTATTACGCTTTTATCATCGTGCTTAGAAACCAGGGAGTTGTTTAGCTGCAAACATAAAAGATTTATAATTTGAATTTGTTCCTAGAAATTTAAAACCTGCAGCTTTTGAAAATGTATAACTTTTAATATAAAGAAATCAGCTTATCCTCGTGAAAAAGTTATTATATATGATTTCATTCTATAAAGAAACTAAACATTTAAGCTCATGGCAAATAATACGTTTAATCGAACCAAACATGATCTGGAATTATAGTATGTCGAAAAATGGTACGAAACGAAACACGCTCGCCAATTTGAACTAACCGCACATACACATACAAACACAAAATAAACAAAATGTTTATTTATAAATCCCCGAAAGCTTTAAACCAAATGAAAATCAAAATTATTTAAAAATTAAACTTTTTTTTTTGTTTTTTACTAATAAAATAAGAAACGTATATTTTTCTCTTTTTTCTTCTCGCTCCGCTCACTCGATGAAAATCGATTTATATGTGCTGATATAAATTTTTCATGAATTCTAACTTCTTATTTCTTAACATTTATTATTCAATTTCGTAATCTATTTAAATCTAGCTTTAAGGTGAATTCATTATTAATAAAAAAAAAACATTTTTGTATTTTCGGTGTATCCTCCGTCCGTGGTGAATGGAACTAAAAGAAAGGTGTCCTTTTTATGAAGGCACAAAATTATTAGGGTTAAAAATCACCGAGGGGTATAAAATTCATCCATAATGCGGAAAAACTGCGGTAGTCAGAAATCTTAAAACTCACCTGGAGGCCATATTTTTATGCAAAATAATAACAATAATAATAATAATAATTTAAAAAAAAAGTTTTGTTATGATGTTACCCAATTCCCCATCGCCTCTATAATTAAGTCTTAATCTATATAAATTATCGAAATGAAATAATTTGAAAACAATTACCGCACACCAAAAATAAATCAATAGAAAATAAATGTGATAATATCATAAAATCTAAAAATGATTTTGAATAGAAATTAGTTTAAAAAAAAAAATACGGACATGATTGATTAGACATTTTTAATTGATTTTAATATTGCGTTTAAGATGGGAAAACAACAAAACCAATGTTAAGGCAATTATGGAGATTAAATAATATACGGTAATTAATTTTCACACTATTTTTACCACACAACCGGCAACCGTTTATATACCCACCGCTAATTGTCTATGTTTTTTTTTACAACATAACGTATATATGAGTAATCTATAATCTATCGCGCTGCTGTAATTATTAAACGAGAATTATTATTGTTTTTTAATAATAATTTGCTCCAATTTAGAAATTCATTAGAAGCACGAAATACAAAATCGATGATGATAACGCACGATTCGAATATATTTATATATATTTTATGTTCGCTTATAAGAAATCGTTGGAAAAATAAAGAATGAGAGGCAAAAAAATTTCTTACATAAATCACAAATTTGTGGGTGACTTATTCCTATATACGAGTATCTATAATATATATGGCTGTTCTTGTTGTTGGTAGTTCGCTTTAGATTTCAACTTTAACATTATGTTTCGATAATAATAACAGGATGATTTGTCTAAATCTAAATCGAAAATAAAATCGAATACATTTTTTTTCTTTAAATATGTACACTCGTGTATCTACAGGTAATCGATCAATTATTCGGTTACCGAATTTTTTTCTGCACATAAACACATGCCATATACGTGTATACATATTTGGTGATATTTGGTAGACAATTTTTTGTTATAGGTTATACATAATTTATGTGTTTATATACCGTACGTCTTTTAAGGATGGCATCTTTTGTACGAACTTGTTTGTAAAACAATATTACAAGTATATCGACGACCGGTGGATGGTGGGAAATATTCTCATATTTAATGTGGGCGATTTTTATAACATTTCTTAAAGTAAACTTGTTTATATACGAAAGTTATATCCAAACAATTTAATTTAAATGCATTTTAGAATATTTTGTATAACCATTGTTGAGGAAGTATTTTGAGTGAAATCACTTTTTATTATAAAAAGAAAATAAGACTTTCTTAGATCTATATATTATTATAAATCTTTTGTTTAGAACAAAGTTTTCAGGAATCGTTAATAATATTCAATCTTGTCATGGAAATTTTATTTATTACACGAATAACATTGATTTATTCGCAATATAATGTCGGTATAGAACTGTCAATTAGTAAACAATGAAAACAACGAAAAAACTATATAAGAAAAGTTTGTGGAAGTAAAATTCTGAAAAACGTTTGTCGTTAACTTTTATAGTAAACAGAATTTAAATTGGTCAAATTTCTTAGAATCGTATAGTCAACAAAGATTGTGAATTCTATAAAAGATGAACTAAGAAAGTTTATAGTATTTATAAAAAAGACAGATATTTTAGGGATTATTTTCTTAGAACTTTCTCATGTGACTATTGGGGTCTATTGTATCAACTCTCCACATGTTTTATCGATTCCGCTATAGCACCTTCCTTTTCCAGATTATTGTGAGACTTTTCTTTTTTGGTTCAATTTCAATATTATTCGTGCTATGTCTGTACATGTCGTGTTATTTGGAGTCACTTTATTCTTCTTCTCAGGGGTTTGTTTACAAACACCTATAGTTTTTGTGTGATCTTATCTATGTGTATTTTCATACTTCTTACCGATACAACAGAATTAATTGCAAACATGCGCATTGAACAATCGTAATTTCGTTTTTCTTGATAAGAGGGATGCATTCCAAGCATGTTGAATGTATTTCTATGATTGACCTTTTATTGATATTGGCGCACTATTGTTCGTGTTTAGTCTCATGATTTTCATTATACTGATTTTAATTTTGAGACCATCTTTCTTTGTGGGGTCTGATGGCTTTTGTACTTTATACATGGTGCTATCAAGCGTTATTAGGAATAGTAGCGGAGATAATACACAGCCTTCCCATACTCCTCGCAAGATTTAGAATTTTTCACTTTGTGTTCGGCATCGACATCACTTTGATAAGTTCAATTATTTTCTTCGGTATGCGCATTTCGCTAATTTCCTTCTAGATTGTGTTTAGTTTAATCCAGAACCATTCTATGGATTAGAATCATTACAACTATATTATGTTAGAGATTGGGCTCATATATAATGAGATTAGCTACGAAGCGAACGCCTATTTTACAAGATTAAACTAACTTTATTATTTAGAACTAATCCGAAAATGATTTAGTAAATGTTGGACAAAGTGTATTGAAGTTAGGAAAATAAAGCATTTTTTCCCTAATTCTTGTCGTCGTCGACTATACGTTATTGTAATTTAAATTTAATGTACAGATGTTAATGAGGACCCATGATAAAGATAGCATCAAACTACCAATAGACCTTTATATATATAGCAATGCGTATTATACGGCCGCTTTTTAAAAAAAATGGCCAGTCCTATGTATGTGTAAATGGTTGGAAAGTGGTAAATACATCAACAATCTTATGAAAAAGTTAATTTTTTCGAATGTTTTGACTTAATTTCCTATAACTTGGTAGGCCAAGTTGAAACCAATAACTCACTTCTCAGAATTTAGAAAATGATTATTTATCAACAATCCTGGTTTAATAATTTTCATTTAAACCAATATTTTAATTCATGTTTTTGAAAATTTAAGAATCTAGATTTTTATATCTTGAATCGTGAATAGAAAAATAAAACGAAATGAATTTGGAATATCGGGTCGGGTTGAAATGCAAATTGTTTGTTAGATTTTGCTTGGTTTCCCAGTTTCTCACATACAATTACTATTATGATTTTATTTTGCATCCCGCTCGTTTTTTTTTTTCATTTTTCCTTCGTTTCAATTTTTTGTTAGAAAGAATGCAATTAGTTTTGTTCTTCCTTCTTCGTTGTCTTTAGTGCATTTCGTTTCATTTTTATTTTAATTTTGATTTTGTTTCTTTGTTTTAGTTTACCATCAGCATTTGAGGCGAAAGTACGTGTTCGTTGTCAGTATGATTTTGTTTTTACGTAATATCTTTAGATCACGTAAAATTTTATGCGTTTTAATTTTTTTTTAGGCTAACAGAATTTTTTTTAGGCTTACGCTATTGATGATTATTAGGTTTATTGTTAAAATCGTATCACTTAAATTACTTTCAATCTTTATAAAGATTATAAAATTGATATTTGGATCAATTAAGTTAATATGCGCTTTGGTGTCTTTAGTGTGTTCGTGTCATTTTGATTTATTTTTGATTTTGTTGTATCAAATTTGGCCACCATTATCAAATTTTGCCACCCGAAGTAGTCAATAAAATTATGAATTAAACAATATCAAATTTATATATTAATTAAAATTTATATTTCCACAAATATATTTTAAGTTCGCCAAAAATTACATATATTTTTGGCGACTTTTTTTGCATACCGACAAGACGCATATATACAATACATAAACAGTAACAGATAATGTACCATCAAAAACAAAAAGAAAAAAAAATCAACGTAAACAAAACAAAAAAAAATAGTTTTTGTGACTTTGTGTATTTTTTGTGTGCTAGAGTGTCTTTCCTACACAAGAAATCAAATGTAAAAGGGAGTAACGTTATATAATCACTCTTTATAAATTTTATCGAATCACATTAAACTATTTTGATCATGTGATTGTGAACTATTTTGATATTCGATAAACGAAATATTATCGAACTAAAATTTAATTTAGCCGAAAATAAAAACAAAAATCAGGAAAATTTCTCATGAATGAAATATTTGAGTAGGTATCAATAAATGGGAAAATTATTTTACGACAGTCCTGATAAATATTCATATTTAGATGCCTTCTATACAAAAATTGATGTTAAGGCCTGTATTGTAAGATATAACAAAGCAAAGTCAAAAAATTACGAGAAATCGACAGTTTACGAACGAATTGTACAAATTTTGTTGTTTTCTAACCATTATCATACTAACTCATAAATGTGAAAAATTGGCCTGAGATGTAATGGTATTGTATATAGGTAGATTTGTTTCTAATCAAATTTCCAATCGAGTTCGCCCGATGATCGTCTGTGGGTGGCACTAAATTCCAATAAAAAAAGTGGCAGAGGTATTTTTTAGTTCGTCATGATGTTGATTCGGATTGCCGGCCAAACGCACCTGAAAATACTTTACATACATTGTTTCATCCTGCCATTGATAAGAATAACCATTAACATATTAATTTAATATAAATTAAATAATTAAGCGGATTAATGACAACGTATGTGAGAAATTGTGAACCCGACATAATCAAATAGGAGCGATTTTATGAACAATAGTAAACAAATAAAAATCCGTGATCGATTTTGTAACCAACGATGCATAACGATTTATGCTAGATGAGTGTGGGTTGTTTACATTTTGATTTTGTAATTTACTCAAAATTATTGTTGCGTAAGATTAAGATTTTGAAATATTATTATTATTTATATTATTATTCTGGTTATATAATTTATTAAATTATGTTTGCGACGTAAATTATCACAATTAACGTCAACAATTGGAAAATAAAATCGACAACTTTTTTACCAACTGATTTACACACCAAAAGCAGCAAAGAAAATCAGAGAATACAAAACATCCAATTAATTTTTTAGTTTATAAAATTCAAACCACGGTTAAAGTTTGGCAATTTACAATCTGGAAGTTTTGTTACTTCTGTAAAAATATAAAAATAAATGGAAGAATTTATTTCTTACACTACATGCTCTTTGCATTTTCAATTAATCTTATTAATATACATATCTTTAATCAAATACACAAAGTGTTGACTTCTTCTTAAACTAAACTGACATATTAGGTTTTATGTTCACGGCACAAATTTAATTTGAGTCTTTTGTAATTCTTTGAAATAATATTATTTTTTTTAAATACGATCTTTCTTGGAAATAGAAAAATGTTAGTATGAAAATTAAAGCCTATTTATATGCTTAAATATTAGTATTAATATTATTATTCATTGTTAAATAATATCAAAATACAAAATTTACACTGATATTTAAATTTTAAATGTTATATCAGAATTTATTTATATTAGATTTGTATTAAAATGTACTATTTGATTAATTACTATTTAATATCAGCTTTACTTTTGACACAGTAACCACTAACCATATGAATACAATATGTAAAAAAAATGTTCAAATTACAAAGCTTATATATTTACCTAACGTAAATTTATTCTTTTCATAAATAATTTACCCCAACCCAAGTAATTTACTTCACAATAAAATTATAATCCAATAATACAGAATTTTATATTATCCCCAATTACTATTATCACAGAACAATTTTATTTTGATTACAGTTCAACCACTATGCGCATAACAATGAACAATAATTTGAACAAAACATTTTCAAAATCACCCATTCGTGCTAAAAATACCAAAATTAATGCATTCATATAAAACCCATTCTGTAAAGCTATATTCCTACAATATGACACTCAGTAACAACAACATTTATAACATAATGTCTCCAAAGCCAATTATGAAGACAATCGTAAACGTTATCAACATTGGAATATAAAACGCGTCAAATATAATTATAGATGTATACTATCTAACAAAAACAATAATTATTCAACTTAATGTTTTATAAGAAAAATCCTCAATGTAATTAACACTTCATTCACCCTGTGTTTCGTACTTGAAGAAGATGAAAATCATGACAAAATGCATCGTAATTATGTTTTAATAACCATGCAACAAGGACAACAGAACGTTTTATAAAATAATAACAATTAAAGTATCGTTGACGTCATTTTTAAAGAGCAAACCACGAAACACATATACATACCATAGTTTACTTACTAACCAACCACTGGCTGAGCAATAAATAAAAAAAATGTTAAAAAAAAAATTTAATTTAATTTACTTTGTAAAAAAAACTTTGTGTTGTTCTCTTCACTTATTGTCATGTTTGGTACAAGGAAAAGTGATGAAAGAAATGGAAAATAAATTTATTACTTAACTCGTATCTTTGATGTAGAATATATACATACATACATGTATTATGTTTCTAGAGTAAATAGAATTTTTTGAATAAAACCAAACCTATGTGTAGGTAGTACTAGTTTGTTTAGATTTTATACCTTTCAGGCCATCACGCTCCAATACCATATCATATTCTTAATAAGTGATTAGTAAAGTATTCCAAGTATTTCACTATAAATAATTGTGTGAAAAATTGTATTTGCACTACACTCCACGACGCCTGAACAAGTTGACTAAAGAATAGACTAAATGCTTATTTTTTGCAGATAGTACTTTTCCATTTTCAATTTTCTTTTTATACTTTTTGTTTTTTGTTTGAATATATTATTCAGACAACCAGATAAGTTTTAAAGAATTTCAATACAA
Organism: Tipula lateralis; assembly: GCA_963932295.1. Classification (NCBI taxonomy): domain Eukaryota; kingdom Metazoa; phylum Arthropoda; class Insecta; order Diptera; family Tipulidae; genus Tipula; species Tipula lateralis. The sequence goes on from OZ010738.1 coordinate 147,373,166, forward strand.
TATAGTACTTGAATAATTTTTAACCATAAAATAAACATAAAAAGTTGGATTAATTTTTGACAGATGAAATTGAAATTCTACAGTTGTTGTGAAACAATTTAGGTATATTATTATACAGGTATTTTATAGAAAATTATTTTTTATATGTTACTTTTATATATTCAGTCATCCATAATTTAATTGACCTCAAATATTATTTTTCTAGTATATAGGATTATTTACTTTGTGTGAGCTACGATTATTTTATTATTATTATTTTTTTTTGTCGAAATACAGTAATTAAATAAGATTTCTATCGTTCTTCGGGTACGAACCGAAACCAACATGCCTCAATGATTTTTATACCGAAAATGTTCTCTTTATACACTTTATTAATATAAGTTTATATAATGTAAGCATAGATGAAGCTTATTATCCGTTTTTTTGGTTTGGTGTTTATGTGTGTGTATATATATGTGCTTCACATTATGAAGGTCAAGACGATTTTTCATTCTAGTTGGAACGAAAATAAAAATTCAATTTCGGGTGAAAATAAATTGGGAAGAACACCATTATCATAATAATATTTGTGGTTTTTGAAGCTATGCTTGTATTATACGTATGTACAATATATATAGAAAATTTATATTGTATAATTTACACATTAACTAATGTCGAATTTAACATTAATTTTTGGGGACAATTTAAAACATGAATTTATATAATAATGGGCTTTCCAGATGTAGAGATTTGGATAAGTCATTTTTGGTTTTAGAATAATGATGCCATGATAACCTTAAGTTCAGTTAATTATTTTTTGCTACTTGTAAATTGTTTGCATTTATATAGGAGTGGCTTAAATTGGTTAAATTGTAATTGCATAAACCAAATCGAAATTCACAACCATCAACAAATTTTTAAAGTTATATTATTTTGTTGTTTGCTAGTATATCGTTATCATGTTATATTTGCACTTCATATTGTAGTATGCATATTATTATTACTTTAATTACTTTAAGTCACAATTTTTTGCTATCCATAGTGCTATCATGTATTCATATTGAACATTATTCAACCATTAAACACTAAAATGTCGAACTAATCAATATGGGTTCTGCATTTTAACAGGGAGTCATAGATGTGTTCACACCACATCGTAATCAGATGGCGAAAAATCACTTGTGCATCCCGCCCCTATCGCCGCAGCTTTAACCATTGCGCCATTAGGTGGTCGTTATAGACTTGGAAAATGTAGTACATACTATTAAACCTGGTTTATTTAGATAACATAGTTGTTATTGATGAAGACTTCGAGTAAATTTTTCAGAATCTAGAAGAATAGTTCCAAAGGATCCATTTAGCAGAGTTAAAATGAAGTTCATTAACATTGGTGTACAGTTGGTCCCTAGCACGTGACACTTCCGCTTGGATTTCTTTAAGCTCAGAAAAGGTATCATTTAATAACTTGCACCAGTATAAGACAATTTTTATATCTTATGAATAAGTCGCTCATACAAGATTTTATGAAAATCCTATTGAGTTCGAAAACTAGATTGATCGATTGGATTTAAGTATTTTCTCTAAATATCGAATTTAAGCTTTTGACAAATAACTTCTCAAAGTATTGCAATATATCTGGCAATACTGAGATTGCCCGGTAAGATGATGTTTCATGTGGGTTTCCTGATTTTGCTATCATGATTTCATCTGACTCTGGATACATATTTAATTCTTAAGTTTTAATTTATAAGATGAATGAGCTTTATAAAGCTTCAGTTGTGATCTCGTTCCTGTTCATTATGTGATTCAAATATTTTTTCGAAGCAAATCTTTAAATTTTGATATACCTTCTTAACTGCTTCTGGTGGAGCTTTTTTGAGCTTTTCTTTTCGCAGCCACGAGCTCTCTACTTCCTCTGAGCTCTTTATTTCGAGTGTATGTTTCCAAGCTGATTGTGAAACCCTCACTTTGAGTTAAACTTCTAAGTAATGTCTAAATTATTCCCAATTAGTGCGTTTATTTACCAGAATCAGGGTACTTTCGTTGAGAATAATTTTTTCTCTTAATGTCAGAAGTATAGGGGAGTGGCATCTCTCGATATATACAATTTATGCATCTGTTCTTAACTATGATAAAATCAATTCAATTTGATATTTTCTTTGGATCAGTTTTCCAGACAAAATTAAATAGAACTTCTCAACATTAACAATAGGTTGTATTTCTTCCATTAGGTTTACTACCTTTAGCAGTATTTTCAGGGTTAATAGTGTTATGTGAATATAGATTCTAGAATTTTTTAAATGGATTTTATGAGTAAAGTGTGCCCCACAAATATGAGACAAACATCAATTTTTTCTTGGAACAGACCCAATTAATTTTGTAATTGCAGTAGGCCATTGGCATTCCGAAATAAAATTTTAAGATAACTAGAAAGTAGGCATAGCGACAGCTGCCTTGGCTCTGTACTCTATAATTTCTGTGGTTATTCATCAAATGTATTGTGTTTTTAATATTGATTGAAATGTTTACGTTTGGATAAATTTTTCTGTAGCCTTGAATATTGTATCATATAACGTGAATTACATATCATACAGAGAATGAAAATTATATTGATTTTATTTACTTCAATCAAAGTATATCAAAGACGACGGACGTCACACTAACAAACTATTTTTAAAATATCATCATAATTGGAGTGGAATGTTCGATTTTATGAATATATTATAATTGATCAAGAGTTTGTAAAATGATAGTACGATCATAATGTAGTTCTACTTATTTTATAGCTATCTTTAAAGCCAAGGTAACCATTTCTAGAACCATTTCAACTTTAAAATAGTATCAATTTAAATATCGATTTAATTATTGTTTTATTTTGACGTTATAGTTCTACGAAATAGTTATACAAATATTGAAATAAAAATATATTTGTCTCTAAGTTCCAAATATAAGAAAATACTTGTTTTAAGTTTCCAACTAGAATGTAAAACATCTTATTTACATTTTAATGGAAAAGTTGCTTCGTTTAAAGTTTCAAATATACAATTTATATTTAGCTTAGGACAAAGATATTTGTAAACTAATATTCATGGATGGTTTAAACAAAATTAAATTTTTGAAACCACTTTCTATTCACTTTGGGGGATGTATTAATTGAAACAAATGAAAGCAACGACTTGGAAATCTTACATGTTTCGATTTGGTTCTTATATCACCTTGGAAACTTAAATGATACTTCCGGCTTGTAGCTATCGTTTAAACTATTCAAGGTATAATATTTCACTTTTTCATTCATTATTGAAAATAATTTGAAACTTGACTATAGTTCAAGCCCTTATTATAAGTTATTTAGTTGTTATTTAAATAGAATCATTATTTATAACTTATTTCATTACTTCTGCCCGTTTCTAATATTGAATTTGAAACTTTGCATATCAAATTATATGAAGTTATTTCTGACTTTTGCAAAAGCAATCCTATCTTTTATATGGAATTTTGTATTGAAATCTCAAGAGTCGAGTACGGTGGTCTCCAAAGTTCGATTTGTTGTAAAACAATGACGTAACTAGAAAAACCTCCAACATTTCATTTATTCTGTCACCGTTTAGATGTCTTATAACGGTTTGTCATTGCCGATCCTTGTATAATCGCTTCGTATAGACATTAAACCGAAAGACAATAGAAAGACAAACATGAATAGGATGATGCTAACAGAAGAAAAAAATACGATATAACTTAACTCCCTCCCTCGTCTGCAACACTACCCCTTCGACAAAAGTTTCATAACATTAATATAAACTATGTAAATTGATCATAAAACTTAAGGTATTTAAGCTTTAGTTTCCTCTTATTGTATTTCTAACCGCAACATCTGTTCTTCATTTGCCGGGATGGTAACTATATCCATCGACGCCAAAAACTGCAAATTACGCCAGTAACCAAGCACAACTTCACAAGGGTGGGAACTATGTTGCGGATGGGGAGATTTCTTTGTTGTATAATTATTTAAAAGACGTGGTGTGTATGGTGTGCTTCATTATTTTATCATTCTGTCAACATGATCCTATTTACGTTTTTTTTTGCTTTCTATTCTCTCTGTTTTTTAGTAAGTATATTATATAAACATGGGCCATATCTTACTACATCCATAACCACCTCTGAGTCTAGCCATTTATTATACCGATGTAAGAGTTATATAGTGAGCTATAACTGAATCTCGATCCACTGTTTGACAACAAATTTCATATTCCGTGGCCGCCGAACTCGCTTCTATAGGTTAGTTACAATCATCTTAAATGGCGATTTACATGCGCGGAACATGACTTGAACACACTATGAAAAAAAATTATGTATATTAAAAGTAATCTATGGCTAAGAAGCCGTAAACGACCCTTACCGCGTCTCAAATGAGACCTTACAAACTAATTTTAACGATTGGTGCACATTGTAAGTGGTCAGCCCAACGAATGTTTTTACACACAAACACAAATTTTTATGTCATCCGGTTGCATGTTAATTTTTGGTCAACGGCAGGAATCGAACTGGAGACCGCGGCGTGACGAGAAACTCTCTTAACCATTCAGCTACAACCGGCGTATATAATAAAAGTACTTAAGTGGAAACTCTTTTTTAGATAATTTATAACGTGTCCCTCCTTCTGCAAAGTGATACAAATAATATTCCTGTACATCAAAAAATGAAACAGTTCCGTTCGTGTCAGTAATGTGTCATCCTGTATATTTACATTGCATTAGACAGATATACAAAATATATGACACTGAATAATGGACACATGTATGTTATATATCTACCAACAACGTCTGCAGCGTTTATTATTCATGAATCGCCCAAAAAGTTCTGCGAACAGTAATAACATTCATAAAGGGTGATCCAATAATTGCTTCCGAAAGTTTCAATGAAAGAAATTGCATTAAAATTAATTTAATAATGGAAAATTATACTTGTGACGTAAGTTCGGTTTATGACATTTAATGTTTGGAAATAATTTCTTTAAAGGTCCAATTTTCTAATGTAGAAATCGGTGTCAGATCTCTAACGGCGTCATACCACACAATCTTGGAGGCTAATTCACGGGTTCCTTTCTTGATAGGATGTTTCTATTAAAATTTTCTTTCAATCAATCGACGGTTTGGGCTGCTTTGTGGCACGTTGCACCATCCTGTAGAAATCATAAGTCTACACCAAAATCTTGAATTGTTGGCAATAAAAATTTATTGACCATTGTACTATAGTTTGCCGAACTGTTCCAACGTTCTTAAACCAAATTAACTGGCTTCAATTCTTCAACAAGCTGTATTGTGTATTCCTTCAAACCAAGATCTCTCTTCAAAATACGCCACAATGTGCTATATGAAAGACACAGAGCTTGAGAACGGCGACGAATTGATATATTCACATTAGAACAACTTGTACGCAGCAGTCTACTCGGGTGATGAAGTTCCCATAAAGAAAAATTGGTTCGATGTTTATTGATTGTTTCGCGAACAGTGGACGTCTTTAAACACCATAAAATGATGAACAGCACGAAAACAATTTTTCACTGAAATGTGATTTTTGAAATAAATGTTCACAATTTGTACACATTGTTCTCGCGTATGTCTGTCTATTCATGGTGAAATATCAATGAATACTGAACAGAAATATCATATAAACATGACAGTTGTGACGCATAAATCCCAATGAGACTTCTAATTGAAAAAGTACATATTATTGGATCACTTTTTCCTCATTCATCTTAGTTTTCCAAGGGTAATATTTGTAATATTAGCAAAAATAATCCACAAACTTGTAAGTATGTTAGGTAAAACTACTAAATTTTGGGTTTTAGGTTTTTCGAAATTTACGAGACATAAGTGTTCATAACTTATCATCGACTTTGATATACACTATAAATGCATTTTGGTTTCATCGTGATGACGATGCGTTTTATAACTCTTCCATCACTGTCCTAATTAATTTAAAAATTTTAAAGGCCGTAAACGGTCCTAACCAACTCTCAACTGATACGTTACTACGAACCATTTTATACGTATTGGTGCACATTGTAGGTGATCAGCCCAACGAATGCTATTTTACACATACTCACCGAGATGATATATAAAAATGATCCGTCATCCGAAACATTTTTATATATCATCTCACCAATGCCATGATGATAAACTCTCTATCGCTCAAATTTGATCTTTTTTTGGTGCAAAAATTAGATGACGCTGAGAAGACTCTGTTACTCTCAATTGATGTGAGGTTATATGGTGAATAAAGCATTCAATAACTTCTTCAAATTTTTATTTGTTTCCTGTATTTTTTGCGTAAAATTGAAATTCATTTCGTAGATATGTTGTCTGATTAAGTGGTGATTGTGTACCTTTTTTTCTTTTAATTTGAAGTGCTGCACTTATAGTTACAGTCATTTTGTCATTTAAATCAGGAACAATTGGTTTATCCACAGATGGATCATCACTCTGGATTTGCATTTCAACATCAATGTTTATAACCTCCTTTCCGAACATTCGATAATTGTAGATTTTCATGATGAAGTCAATTCTGAAGTAGCTGTAGATTGCTAGTCAAGTGTTTGGAGATATTTTGTTAAAGACACAAGATCTTGGTTTCTTCTTGCTGAACGCGGAGTGACAAAGCTTCTAACAATTCTCTTGATATATTATTATCATTTTCACACAAAGGATCAAATAGGAATAAACTTATTCGGCTGTAACTATAAATTTGCATCACGTCTTTCCTATGCTTCAGGAGCTATTTTTATCGGATTAAGTGTGGTGAATATATTTTAATATTATTGTCATTTAATTATGTTTAAAGAATTCAATATTTTTTATAAATCTTTCAACCATGGTTATAATCCTATTCCATCTAATGTAAAAGCAAACTTACTTCTACTCTATGCTTTTTCTAAACATGTTCTTGTAATATTGAATTTCTTTTAATTTAATTCTTTATCACTATCAGATTCAGAAAAATCTTTGCTGACCAATATTCATTGAAATCATTTGGACAGCAACATTATAATTTCTCGTTTTTTTTATAAATAACATCTTCAACAGCTAAATGTATAGCATGATTATAACACAATTGATGAAATATTCAGATCATTGGCCAAATTTTACCAAACCAGCAGCTCCATCGGTGGTTGATGCGACCAAATCTGACGAAATTATAACAAAATCTAACAGTTTTGAGTTCACCAGCTTAATTTTCTTATCAGCCTCCTTTAATTTTTACTAATCCTAAGTTAATATTACATAGGAGTATAGCGTATACTCGTGAATTCATCTAATGTGAGGCTAATCTTTGCAGATCTATCTTAATAAGATTTTTTCCTCTTCACATTTTCTCAACTCATAAAAATCATGAATTAATTTCATTATATTAATTTTACCTTTTGGTAAATTAAATTGACCCTCATTTAATGCCTGGCGAATAAATTCGCTTTTTCCTATTCCATGGATCGAAAACATATCACCTCTCACAAATCTTGCTACTATTTCTGCCATATAGATTGCTTTTTAGTAAAAAATGATATCAGAGGTTGAGTTTGAACTTTTACTACGTTACTTGGTTCAGCTACTTCATTGTCACATGCATTTCGATGCGCCAAATTGATTTTATGGACATTTTACAAATGCCCTAACAAACACTAGTTGACCGATCCCTTACAAATTAACAATTTATTTCCATATTTTAAACATTTCGCTTTTTCATTTCGCTTTTCTTTTTTGAAATATAAAAGGTTCATTTCGAAAGAGAATTATTCCTAATGGGTTGGGTAAGAAATTCTTCTTTTTATAATTCTGCTTTTCAAAATTCTGTTTTACAAAATTCTGTTTTTTCGAAATTCTGTTTCATATAATTCTGTTTCATAAAATTCTGGTTAACAAAATTCTGTTTCATATAATTCTGCTAAAAATTAATTTTGCAATTTATTTTTTTGTCTCAAACGAACTTTTAGCTGGGCTTGTGCTAAAAGAATTCACTTGCACTGTAAGGGCGGAGTTACCACTGTAATTGAAAAATGGCATAAATAAACTTGTAAAAGAACAATGTGAAAAGCATACGCATCCACCAATCGCCAGTGATCTGGAAGTTTGCATTGCAACCAACAATATTCAAACTTTAGCCACAATATCAGGAAATAAACGATCCCAAATTATAAGGAATTCAGTTGTTCAATGTCCTGCGGATGTTAGAGTTTATTTACCAACCAATGAAGCCCAAAAAATGAAAATACATCGGGTAAGAAAAGATATAATAACAGATCCACAAAATCAGGCCCTTATTGCCATCCACGAAAAATTACGTCAATTCGAAGGGGCATTGTTTGTCTTGTGTGAGTCTGAGGTCGACAGTGAAAAGCTTATCATAATGGATCACAAATCAACTCTACTACTCTTAGCAGAGTCAACATGCTGGATAATGGATGGTACATTTGAAGTGGTACCGTCCATAATGCTGCAATTATTTTCCATCCACGGCAATATTGAAGGTGAAATTATTCCATTGATTGTTTGTTTAATGAGCAAAAAACTCTAAAATTATACGACCACTTCTTTTTTGAATTAAAAAAATTATTTTTAAAATTTGTAATTGAACCAAATCCACAAAGAATCGTGTGTGATTTTGAAAAAGCACACAAATGTGTAGAGATGCTTGTTCCACTTCGTCCAAATAATATGACATAAATTGAAAAGGAAGGTATGAAGAAACTTTATGGAAATTTCGTATTATTCTCATTGGAAATTAGGATGATGATGATTAGACTTAGGATAGTCTTTGTCCCGGAAGATAAAGTAAATTCATATTACTTGGAACTAAAAGAGAACTTTGAGCACAGGAAATCTAAAAAATTTGGAAACTGGTTTGAAAAAAATTATTAAATGACAAGAAATCTTTAATCCTCCAGTGTTTTGGACAGTGAACCAAAATAAACCCGGAAGGGAGTAGAATGCAAAATAGCGTTGAAGCGTCGCACCGACGTTTGACAGTGGTAGTCGGGAAACACAATGCATGATAATGTCAAAAATGCAGGTGGAAAAAATAACATCGGGAATCACATTAGAAAGAAAATATCAATCATTCTAAAGAGCAGAAAAATTAAAAAAAACGTCAGATGATTTGGAAACTTGATTTTCTTCAAAGAATTGCAATAGGTTTATCCTTATAAACCCAAAAAATTATTATATAAAATTGCTTAAAATTTTTAAATTGATAATTTTGTTAAAATTGAATTAAATTAAAAATATTAAATTTATTTGTTGGTTATTTATCACTGCGTGTGTATATGTTGATGTGGATTTTGTGTGTGTATGCCTGGGTGTGTATCTGTATGTATGTGTATGAAGGTATGTGGGCGAGTATAATGCTGTGCCTGTGGGAATATGCATGTTGATTTTAAAAACACAGAATTTTGTAAAAACAGAATTTAAAAACACAGAATTTTGTAAAAACAGAATTTTGTAAAACTGAATTATATACCGACCCTATTTCTAATTATTGCATCAACAACTAGAACATACCCAAAAACAAATCAACCAATTTTTAATCTTTTATTTTAATAACCTTCAAATAATTAGTGTTTTATAAATTTTCCGGGAAACGGGAAATCTTTTTGTTTTGTAAATCCCGGGAAGGACTGGCTAAGTACTCCAAAAATATAGACGTATAGTAAAAATTAAGATTCTTGATATCTGGTGCATGATAATAATAATCTTCCCTTTGCCTATTAGGCTTACGGTTTCGATTGATGTGGTTTTTATTATTATAAGTAGTAGTATATTAGGTGGTTAAAAATTGTGGGGCGAAGGAAAAACCTGTATGATATAAAAATGTTTAATGTAACGAAGATTAAAACTACCTTCCAGTTGGCTCAGTGGTTAAAGCTGTGGCAGTTGGAGCGGAAGGTTCTGGGGTTGAATCCCGATAGGGGCAGGATGCAAAAGGGATTTTTCACCATCTGATTACGATCGGTGAATGAACACATGACTATAATTCCCTATTGGAGTGCAGAACTCATAGGCCGACCCATCTTCCGTGTTAGTATTATATATAGGCTGGTATGGAGCTATGCAATGCGCAGATGGTTCAGTATTATAGACTGGCATGAAGCTATGCAATGCGCAGATGGATGTATGAAAATCGGACCTATAGCCTTACGTCCTCGATTTGGCCATTCAGATGTAAAGTAGGACGTAAATAAGCGAACCGCGAAAGAGCTGAGTGAGCCCTGAGCCCCAAAAAAAAAAAGATTAAAACTATAGGCAAACCTCCTGATTTTGAAATGTTAAGTTCATAATATGAATTTTCCTTGAACATTTTTAATTTATTTCATTATAATAGAAGTGTGAAGATAAATAACGAACGAAATGTAAAAAATATATATTAAATTAATGTTATTTCATAATTACATTCAAAATTTTTGCTGTTAAATATATATGTATATAAATTTTCCGTTTTTCTCAAATAACACAAACAACAATCAAATAAAATTATAAAACAAGAGCAGAAATGATTATATCCTTGAGAAGTTCATCTCTTTACTATCACTTCTAGCATAGTATATACTACTGCTGCTACTACTACACAATATTTGAATCCTTTATTATTATTTTGAATTTTCCTGTTAATGTTACTTTATTGTGTTCCATTTCTTGATATATATCTCGTACATACATACATATTATATATAAAATAAATTTTATCAAATTATTTTTAATTAAGAAAGAAAGAACAACACGAACAGGAACGTAATAGCTACAACAACATAAATGTGCTATACATATATATATATATATTCAAGAAATATTCACCAGTGGCACAAACTTAATATAATTCATTTTTAATTGAAAAAAATTAAATAAAGACAATTATAATTAAGTAATTAAATTTTTTTTCTTATACGTTTATTTATTTTTCATTTTCAGACTCGAATACTACTGCTACAACTACCACTACATGCCATCAACTAGCGAACTACTACCGAATACTGATTCAAGAAGCAACAAAAATTTCTTAAATGAAAATAATACAAAGTAGCAAGTACAATAAGAAGAAAATTGTTATTTTCATTTTAACATGAAATAAAAAGAAAATACGAAATAAAATCAAAACGACGACGAAAGTAAATATAAAAATTAAATTAAAATAAGTAAATATTAATTTAATTATAAAATAAATAAAAATGAATCCAACAACAACTATAGTAATAAATATACAAAAAAAATTTACTATTAATTTTTTTAATAAATTTTTTTTAATTTATTTATATTTATTATTAATAACAATAAATAATAGTAATTTAGTATTAAGCGAAAGTGATTTTATGTCAAAATGCATGGGATGCTATTGTTCGTGGTATGCGGGCAAAAAAACTGCCAATTGTGATGGTCGCCAATTCGATCAGGTGCCTAGAAATTTAAGTTCTGAACTTCAAGTGCTGGACCTGTCGAATAATCAAATTGCCGAAATTCGCCAAGAAGAATTCATCGTCGCTAATCTAATACATTTAAATAAATTATTTATACGGAGTAGTACAATACAAGAAATTCATCAAAATGGTTTCAACGATTTGAGCATATTAATCGAATTAGATTTATCGAATAATTCAATACGAATATTAAATCCCGGTATATTTCGGCCGCTACTCAAAATTCGTTCGATCACATTGAGCCACAATTTGATCGAACAACTCGAGAATAATCTCTTTGAAAATTTGACATCGCTCAACAAGATCGATTTGAGCTACAATAAAATACATAAAATCGGACTGAGCACGTTCACAAATTGTCCACTACTGTCGAACATACAACTCGAATCGAATCGATTGAGCGTGTTGACAAAAGATATTATCAAAAATATACCAAAATTGTCGGGACTCACGCTAGCCGATAATCCATGGAACTGTACGTGCGAGCTAAGACAATTTAAAGATTATGTTGTCGGTGCAAATTTATATACGGAACCGACATCATGTCAGGCGCCGGAAAAACTCAAAAATAAATTATGGAAAAATATTCCGGATGATGATTTTGTATGCAAGCCGACAATAACACGAACATCGCGATCAGCCAACATTGATTTGAGTGATGAAAATATAACACTAACATGTGAGTTTAAAGGATGGCCACAACCGCGTTCATCGTGGATATACAAAAAGAATGTGATCAATCAATATGATACACGGTTTGTTTTGAAAGAGTATCCGGACGGAGACGACGATAAATATGTGTCCGAATTGAAAATTTACAGTATTAATTTGTCCGATAAAGGCATTTACACATGTCACGTTGAAAGTAAAGGTGGAACTGATGAAGGCCAAATACTACTATCGATTGCTGGTGCTCCAGTAGTTGCGGGAACCCAAATTCCTGTCGCCAATGATTCAAATTTTTTCTTCATCATAGTTGCAGTTTCAATTGCAGTTGTAGTACTTTTAATAATTATTATAATATTGTGTTGTTGTGTGTGCCGAAAGAGTCGGAAAAATATTAAAAATCAATCAACGAGTGAAAACGGATTGCTGCAAATGAAATTGGATAAGTCGCATAATGATTCGATGATAAGGGGATCAGTTATGCCAGAAGCGCAAAAGGGTCTATTAAGCGATGTAAATCCAGTGGAAAAACCACCCAGACGATCACATTCGGATACAAACTCGCGAAATGATCTAACGGACTCGAACGATATGAAGAAAACGTTGCTGGATGAAACCGTATTTGGTAAGTTTATTATCTATTTTTTACATTGGTTTCATTTATGTTGTGTCGAATATTGATCGCTTATAGCAGGATAGAAGTCGTGTTCTTACATAGCTTTACATGCAAAGTAAACTTAAAATGAAAATAAGCAATAATTCTGTATCAACTTAGTATCTAGTATATATAGTAATTACGAAATCTATTACGGATTAATAGTTTAACTATTCTAATATATTTAAGGTGTCTACCTTCGTAAGTCTACCTTCGTAAGCGTTTAACATCATCAGTGTTTGTTTATGCCTATACGACTACTTTAAAACTCAGTAAACCAACGTTCGACGAGATTGCTTTCGATGAAACTGATTGTTTACAACACTTATCAAGCCACGCTTTGGTTAAACGGTATTCCCATCCAAAAAATTTGTTTAATCAACACACACAATTCCTTTTCATATCATTTGTAGCTTCGTATTTAACTAAAAACTGAATTTATTTTCCTTAAATGCGTCATATTTGTGGCTGGCTCGAATAAAATAAAATTGTCTTAAAGCATCCGATAAAATTGCCATATTTTCTCGGGTAGTCTAGCAATGGCTGTATCGTTCTGGACCTACAACTCCGGGTGTTCGATTATTCCTTAATCGCTCTCTGTTTCTAGAACTAAGATAGAGTCTTATGAAATTATGAAAGTTGCCTGAAACTGTTCCAGGTTCAGCACTCAATTCCACAAAGGGCCCATGATGCAAATCTAGAATTTCATCAAAGCAGTTTGAACCAAAAGCAGAGAAGACAGTAGATGTATAGTAATATTCCTGGAAATAAACACAAGGGATCTGATGCGATCGAAAGTCAAACAGCAGTTGATTAAATCTAGGTTATCATCATCAAGGCATTCGTTAAGACATCAAGGCATTCGTCACATATAGCATCACTTGCAAGTCCCATGCAATGAATATGACTTTTGTAACGGCCATTACCAATAAGTAGAGAAACCAACAAACTCAAGTTATCCTTTTTTTATGGAAAAAAAACGTAGTTGGTCATCTTCGAGTTTAACCCTCTGGCTAAGTATTTTGACTTACGACAAGTAGGGGTTCCGATCACACCAAATTTACATAGGGGTAACTTTTTTAATTTTTTTTAACTATGTGAAGATTAAGAGTGGTTCAGATTCTATGAAACAAGCGAGTACCAGTTTTAGCTAAAGAGTACAATCTCGCTCAATGTCAGTGAGTCTCAAGATACCCACTTGTTCGTTACCTTGTTGTTAGGACATTCTTACTACCAGTACAAAATATAATCTCTTTGTCGCTGGCAACGAAATTAAAAGCTGACACTAAAGTATTTTCCCAAAGGGCAAGAGGTTCTTCGATCATACGATGGACAGTAGTTACCAAAACCAGCAGCAAAACTGTGATTCGGATCTCTCATTAAGCAAATCTGGCGAATAAAATTTCCCTGGATAGATGAACTACCTCAAATAATTTGTGGAAATTAGAAACAGGCAGAATGCTATCATCATATATCAAGAATGAAGGACTGTAACAGGGGGCGAGAGAAAATGAGCTGCATGGCTAAGAGAGGAGTCGAAGACATAGCTTCAGTTACAGCCCGACAAGCGAGATTTTGCAAACAGTTATGTTTTGTAATTGATTATTACTTTAACCACGTAGTGTTTGACATGGGTTTAGCTATTAGTCTTACATCCGAAAAGCGATGGTACAGAAGAAGCTGTAGTGTTCCTATATCTTCTAAATATAACCAAATCGGTTTTAGACAGATTCATTTGTAGACCTTTATCCAGACTCCAATTTTCTATCATGAGGAGAGCAAGTTGATATTTTACTGATACCAAACTCAGATACTTGCCTGACACTGTCAGATCTAGATCATCAGTGTAACTTTAAGCGATGTAACCGGTCTCATTATAAGATTAACAAGTTCGTTAGTGACCAGAAGTCACAACAGGAGTGAAAGCACACCTCCCTGGGGATCCTCTGGGGAAGCTTTGACCGAAACACAGATATCATAATGCGAGATTCAAGCATATATTCAATCCACCTGATGATTCGATACTAGGGTTCGGACTGATATTCACTTCATGCATTCGTAATCGAAACGAATTTAGATTATATTGATCAGTGATCACTAGCAAACCTATCAACAATCTTTACTAAATATTTCAAAAAAGTTGATGACAGACTAGATAAATAGGCTGAAATTATTTGGGATCGGTATAGTGGATGGGATCCTAATAATAGTTAGTGGTTTCTCCATTGTTGGGCTATTGTCGGTTGCGATAGCGTTACAGTCCGGAAATAAGCTTACCAATACGTTAACGAAGTGAATCAGAGCTACACACATTGCAATAAAGAGATTGGCATTATATCAAAGTTTTATTTGATGGTTAAAAGCGATAGTCTATTCTCCAAACTAATATATCTTGATGCACAAAAGCTCATTTTTCTCCTGAGCTTAAACTGATTCTAAATTTTCATTTTTACTTAGTATATATGTCACATGTCGCAGCATCTTTTACAAATTAATTGCACAGTTTCATTTCCCATATATTTCACAAACTGAAATTTCATTAAATAATCGTAGCGACTTAACATAACATAACAACGATGATTAAAATGAATACAGCAACATACACATAAAAAAAAGACAAAAAATAAAATTAAATTTACTGTTATTGACTGTATCACATCTTTAAGGCAGGTAAAAATTGAATTTTACCAACCAACAAGAAAAACATAAGAAGAGGAAGTACAAAGATAACATCATCATTAATTTTATTGCGGTTTTACATTAGATACCGAAATACACATAATATTAGGCATATACAGTTGTACACACACGCAAAAAATTTGGGGGAAGTTTTTCATCGGAATGCCTGAATAATATATGATTGTGCTGTATGCTACAGCATTATGTAGATACACGTTGTAATCATCTAAAAATCATATCTTTGTTACTAATATACATTGAAAAACAAACATATCAACATAAAAACGATTCAATACTTCATCACATCGTCTTATTAATGGGGTAATACGAGTATGATGTTTCATTTTCTGGAAATATTGACTTTCGAAGCTGGAATAGGAGTTATCGAACTTTAAATATCAAGCTTATGACACCCACTGAATTATTATCAATACTTTACACATTTTTCAAATACATATAACAGTGTGTATGTACGCAGATTTCCATGAAAATGTCACAAATTTCTTCTAACATCTTATATGATTTAAAGAAAAGATAATTATTTTTTTGGAAGAGCTTTGCAATTTTATCAATTTTTCCAATGACGCAAATTGACTCGTGACGTTTTAGGTTTTTATTCACTTTTGTGAGATTTGATCTCACCAATATTCTCAAATTTTTAATGATAATAGAGACTATTTGGATGGCATTGATTACATTAGTTAACCAATAACATGTGATTGGTACAAGTTTACAGAAGAGTCGAACGTAAACGGATATTACGATTTACATACTCGTACATAGAATTTAAGATTGATTTAAACTCAATTAGCTGACATTACAAATATTTTCCTCGTTGCACTGTGGAATCTATTTAAATGTATGAAATTGCTGAGAAACCCACTCAAGCTCGAAAAATTATTATTCTTGATATCTTGTGGTTGGTGGAGGACAACTACCCAAATTTGTAGACAAAAGAAGCGTGAATCGTGAAAGACTAGGGTCTAACTTATTCTCGTTCTTTTTTTAAATGAGTCAGATCTACATAAGTGCTATTCGGGACCAAAAGGGAAACCTCTGTGTTAACGTCAATGCGATACTAAAAATATGGCGTGAACATATTTCTGCCCTACTTAATGTTCCACATGTGTTAACAGCTGTATTTTAATACGCTCAAAAGATATTGAATAAACCGCAAAGATGTTCATTGATGATCCATGCCTTGAAGAATACATCATGATCATGCAGAGATTAACGAAAAATCGTTCACCAGGAGTTCATTGCATTAATTCAGAGCGCTTGATATTCTGAGGCCTAACTTTGTGGAACTGTCTTTTCAACATTATTCGATTGGTATGGCGAAATGAAGTTATGTCTGAAAAAAATGGAAAGTGGTCGCATTATTCCCAATATTCAAGAATCGCCTCGCGATTTACACAATGTATTTCTAGATTTCAAACAAGCCTATGACTTGATAAACATTCACAATACTGTGCCAAAGTTAAAAACTTTTACAAATAGTTCTGGGGTTAAGTAGTCCCCGATATTTTTTAATCTCATGTTGAACTACATTCTTCGTCAAAATGAAACATCTGAAGATAGTTACTGATTCCGACAATCCAATCAACTTTTTGCATATGCTGATATCTGTGTGATCGGATTAAATAGCAACGGAATGAAAAAGATACTTGATTCACTAGAACAGTGTTCAGCTTCCGAATTGTTTTGATCTATTAATAAGATGGCTGCAAATCAGTTCGAATGAAATGTTTCGATACCGTACTTTTACCGAATTCGTCAAAGCAGGATTGTCAAACAACTACCGTATATCAACTGTCATTGGTCAAATTGGTTTACTTGTGATATTACTATTAAATCGCATGTTTAATGCTTTAACTAGGCCAAAGCTAGACTTGTTAAGATAATATCTAATCATATGCCATGAGGAACGAAATGAAATGTTGGTTTGGAGCGGGAGGCACCGAGTTCGAATCCCGATAGGGGCAGGATGCAAAACGGATTTTTCACCATGAGATTACGATCTCTGGTGTGAATAAACAAAACTATGACCTGAGATGGTTAGGAAAATCGGACCTATAGCCGTACGTTCTCGAATTGGCTGTAATGGCGTAAAAGTAAAGACGTAAATAAGCGAACAGTGCCCAAACCAGGTTAGAGATAAAAAAAAAGTCAGTAAGACGAACGTTAACATAGCTCAAAATGACTTTTAAAAGGTTGCGATTGTGGTTTCGGCTTATATAAAAGTCGAATATAGTTATGGTCTATGTATAATGTGACCACTTATCAAAGGCACTAAACACAACAAATCTGAGATCATTCTCTTTTGAATTATAGAATAATTCGCGGGAAAAATAAATACCAAAATTATTTTTGTTTTAACTCAAGATTGAGAATCCTCGATGTGTATCTCTAGTGTCATGAAGCCCTCATTAAATAGTTTGTGCTGCTTTGTCCAGAGTGACTTTTGCCTAATGATGGTTTGAAAAGTGAAATATTATCAAACCATCATTTATACTCAAATGTATCTGTATATTCCTCATACAAAAGGAATCAGATATTTGAACTTGTTTTGGGGCCGAACATTCAAAACTCCTCCCAGTCTACTTCCAATGTGCTGTATCTTAAAGCCATTCAAATCAAGTATAAAAATATGATTTCTGTAGTACATATAGTTCAGTACTACAATATGGCTATTAATTAATAATACCAATTAATTCTGCATTTAAATAGTAAGTCAAATTTATATGCGGGTATATCACCGATTGGGATCAGATGATGAAAGTTTTTTGATCTTTGCTTCAGTTGTTTATTGGGATTCAAATCAGATTGCTCCTGTTGCTAATACAAATAGTTAAAATTCTTATACATAGTTCCAAAACGTTAGTTGAATGTTGATGTTTAAATATTTATGAATTGGCTCCGGCATCTCTAGTAAATTTCACCTTAATTGCGATTTTATGTTCTCTGCTTACCATCTAGAAACTCACCGATCAAAACCGGGGTTTTCATTATGAGAGTTCTATATGTGTATGCATCTCTAGAGCGATTCTCACTACTGAATTGGTTGTGAGATGATCTGTCCTCTTAGTAACCACAAGAGAACTGGGACACCATGGTGGATTAAGAAGCTGCACAGACTGAGGAAACTAACAAGAAAATTTCTCAATCAAGCCATGATAACTATAAAATTGATTTGTTACTGTACAGATCGCATGAAATTGACTACATTCACATATCAGTAATGAAAAAATATCGAATTAGAAATCATTTTGTGAGGAAATTGACAGCCTCACGGTAACCGATAGACATACGAGAGTTAAATATATGTGGAAACTTTTTCCCGAAATTGAGGATTCAAACATTGAGTATTTATTATCTCACAAATTAAATCCTAAGTCCCAGTGATTGGAACCTGACAGTCAAAATGGTGCCAATTTAATGAAATATATACCGTAGACGAGAAAGGTGAAATTTTCTCTCCGCTTTTAAGTTAACTCTCTACTGTCCTAACTAAACGTCAACGACTTTTACTGTCAGAGGTATAATTATATCAAAAGGCATAAATCGGATCACAATGATCTATTCTATCTCTCAAACGGAGATATTGTTACAGATTGTTCTACATCCTAAATCGTGAGGAAATAAATTCTTGCTCTTCCGCCTCTGCGTCATCCAAGCAGTAATTGCTGAAATTTTGAAAGGAACTGTATGGGTTGGAGATCAAATACACAAATCTCCATATCTGTCATCTTCCCTTACAGTCAGGTTGCTTTAACAGTAATTCTCCAATACTGTTTCCTCCAAACTTGTTTGGGAGACAATAATTATTCAAAATCGGATTGGCAATCTGTATGAAGTCAGCCTTCAGTCACAAAAATATCTAAATAAATATATGTAAATAAATATATGATGGTCGATTTGGCTCGGGCAAATGCATCTTCCTTTTTTATGGGACCTAACCCTTTATGGGACCTTTTTTTAGGAACCTTGCTGAATTTACTCACTGATCACTATTCTTTGAATTTTTTATAAAGGGGGAAGGGGTTCCTTTATCTCTATTCAAAGTAATGTAGTCTGTGGATATTTATTCCACAGACTACATTACTTTGAATCCTGGTTTCTTGAGTATCAGCTAATAGAATCTTGGAGATACTGGATATTTTGGCCTTCATTCGAAAAACGAATCGATTACAGGACTGACACCGTTCGTTTGGGTAGGGAGAGGCCACGATACGCGAAACGAGCCTGAGTGATACATTTTTTTAAAGTATAAAATAAACATATATAATTTTTGAAAATTGAAGGTGCGATTAACACTAGCCATTTTGGTTATGCGTGCTCAAACAAAAAGTGGATAAATTCTTTGAAGCTTACAGAATTATTAATATTGTAGTAGCTTTCAGGGGCATTAATAGCTTCTACAATACTGTCTTCATATTTCTTACGTTTTAAGCTTACACGACTTTAATGGAACTGTTAGAGTCAATGTAGATTTCGTTGGATTGTTCCAGAATTCAATTTAGCTTAGTAAGCTTATTTTGGTTTTGTAACTTTTTTCAAGATAATATGTGCATTCTATGAGAAATGTAGTGCAGACACTATGGCGTCGTCTTAATAGTACTGTGTTTTGTTAGAGTTTTCCATTTAACTTGATAGTTCTATACCATCTCGTACACAGTTCAGGCAGTTCATTGTGTTTAAACTTATACGATTTTTTAGCATCAATATACGTTATCTATTACATGTTCTTCTTCCTTGATTGTTTCATATCAGTAATCAATTTTGATAGTCATAAATTCACAGGCATTTCGAGCGTACTGAAGAAATTGAAAACATTTCAAAACTGTAATTATACTTGAACAGCCAATTATAGGAACATCGTTTATCTGATTAGACTGAAATATTACCATCTCCGGGAACTCGTCTATAATCTTAATATCTAATGTTGCCAAAAACGATTTTCTTTATCAAACTTTTTTCGGTTATTAATTTTTTTAGATAGTAATTTTTCGAAAATGTCTTCTACACCATTTACCCATTTTCCAATTCGAAAACTGTTATATTATATACGAGTATAGTTGTGAAAATCTTTTGGATTAATTTAAAAGTTTTTGGTTATTTTAAAAATTCTAACATATTCTTTGTAATAATCATAACAATAATAATAAAAAAATATAACATAAAGAAGAAATTATCACGTCCTTTTAATAAAAATCTTCGTTACAAGATTATATTGCCTTTTCTTTAAGAAGAAACTCGACAAAATGTTAGAATTTGACATCAAGATTTTGTTGTTTGTTTGCCTTGCCGTTTACTTATATACACATACGTATGAATGTTACTGAAACTGACTGACAAAAGATTATTATAGATGGTTACAAAATAATGATATACGAGAATTTTTTATATTCTCAATTATTATCTTTGTATACAAATGTACACATGTGTATAATTTTACATTGTTTGTTGATTTTATAAGATAAACTAAAATCTAAATAGAGGAATTTGACCTCTTCAACTTTTCGAAATATAAAATTGAAATGATAATATAATAAAATGCACATATACATACAAAATTTACAAAAGAAACAACATGAATGAAATAAAGTTATTACGTTATGTCGGTCTGAAATCTTAATTGCTACAGTAGACGAAATTATCTGACATCGATCGAAGTTTTATAAAAAAATTCATTTCATATGTTTAAATGGCTTGTATTGATCAATGCCCTGTTGTTAGAAGCGTGAATCTTGAACTAATCCACTTAAATATTCGGACTCGAGATTAAGGATCACAAATCCTTGCAGTTCCTTATCACATAGATTAAAGAGTGTCGGATGGAATACCTTGAATCCCTTATAGTGGATACTCATGTTCTAAAGATATAAAGGGTGGGCCCATTTAAAAGTTCAAATTTAAAAATGCAATAACACAATATTCTTTCATTCATATGGCTGCCGCGGCTGGCCTCATTGGACCCGATTCGATCGGACCAATTTTCGAGCACTTTTTCGAGTATATGGGATCGTATCTCGGTGATGGCATTACGAATGCTCAATTGTCTCTGGTTTGTCGGCATAACAGTTGTCTTTAAGCGCGCCCCATGGAAAATAGGCCAATGGTGTTAAATCGCAGCTTCTTGCCGGCCAATTGACATCACCATTTCAGCTAATTAAGCGGCCACCAAACGTTTCACGCAATAACTGCACCATCCTGTTGAACCAAACATCGTTCACATCAATACCATGAAGAGCGGACGCAAAAAAATCGGTTATCATAGAGAACGATGACGAGTTGATGTTGATGGCTTCTCGATATTTTTGGGTGTACGCACTGAAGGAGCAGACTCACGTCTTGGCGCATCAACAATGAAACCAGTTTCACGAACTTTAACAATAAACTTGCGTATACTGGGCACTGTTAGTCCTACTCTGCAACCAAATATTGCACAACATTTTCGAACAATTCCCGTCCAATTGTCTTTGTTTTGTAAATAAATCCCAACGTTGCTCAACCGTAAATCGATTTATTTCGTTCAGAGGAGATAATATCCTGAATTTTGTGACAATAGAATGACATAAGTATTGCCAGATTCGAAATACGCAGCGGTTAAATTTAAACCGATAGATGGCTCACCCGTTACATAGCTAAACACAGAAGAGTTGACTGCTCATGGGTTACAGGTACAAAGTTTTTTTAAAAATCAAACAATTGAACATATCTTATAAACTAGCCAACTTCTCAATTTTATGTATCGATTATCTATCAATGCTAGCCAACTGAGGTTCAGTATATAGTCATGACTAACCCACAAAAGTCTATTTAAGAATACGATTCGTGTTGCTATCCTATTCGAATTATCAATTCGATTCAATCACGAATTAAATCGGTGTTTGGTAGTACGATCGAAAATAGAAATGTACGATGCCAAATAATAAGAAGGGAAATTTTGTGCTAATGATCATACTTATATCTTAAAATAAATCATATTGTTGAACTTTGACATTTAAAAGGTGTAATTCATCATCATAACCGCCCATGTGGCGCAGTGCATAGAACACTGCGGCGTGGAGCGAGAGGTATCGGGTTCGAATCCCGATAGGGGCCGGATGCGAAAAGGAATTTTCACCATCGATTGTCTAGGCGGTACGATCGGTGGTGAGAATGAACTCACCTGAGACCCAGTTGATGGTTAAAATCCGTGTACCGTCCCATGTTCCATGTCAGTACTATAAGCTGGCATGGAACTATGCAATGTGCAGATGGTTTCTACGTAAATCGGACCTATAGCCGGAATGTACTGTAATATGGTGGGAGGTCACAATGGGCTAAGAAAAACATGGCGTCAAACATGGGCGCCATCCACACTCTTGACAATTAGTTTTATTTCATTTTTTGCAGTCGGATCGGATTAAACCTAATCAGCGCACTTAAACTAGTGGCTTCCTTTTCTATCTGCGCAATCACTCCTACGAGCTCCGTTTGTTCCATCTCCGCTGCTTCAAAGCGCCGTACATTTACAACCCACTTGGGGCTTCCAACAGTAGCGAAGTCTGGTAATCGGCGATCTTGTCTTATTTAATCCCTTGAACATCTCAATTTTGCTATCACCTATTTCCGCTGTATATATTGTCGAAATTTGTCTGGATACTCTTCTACCTGCGTCGCATATACCTAATTAATGCTGTTTGAAAGCATTACTCGCCCTCTGTTTGTTTGGTTCCATTTTCTTCCCACGAGTAGCACGAGATAAACGGTCACCTATGACATATCTTTGCATCATCATAGAAAGGTTATGCTGCAAACCCCGAAACTCACCTAACTCGGAATGATCGTACTAAAGACTAAGCATCCCAAGCAAGCCACGCAGACATCGGCGTATGATGTGCCTCTTAGCTTGAGTGACTAAAGCGGTTAGTTATACTTGCTATAAGTTCACCCTCAGCTGCACCAGAGCCCGTCCTGTTCCCGTAGGCTAACAGGGTTCACCAATCACAACGAGAAAGCTCGATTGAGAGTAGAGAGGAGAGGTAAGAGCTACCTGCATTATACTATACGGGGTATATATATATATATATATATATATATATATATATATATATATATATATATATATATATATATATATATATATATATATATATATATATATATATATATATATATATAAAATCGCGCTCGTAAATATTGTCATTCAAAGGAAATGAGTTAATAATTGTCATGAGAGTAACTGGTAGGAAACTGACATACTGTTGGCCCACGGATAATAACAAAATACCAAACCTCATATAGATTTGTATGTCACAAAAGAGATCTACACGTTACTATGTAACATCTACATACTCATTAAAGTTTGTGATAACCTATCATCTAGTCATTGCCCCTTGTACAAGACCTGGAGCTGTTAATCAATAATATATAATAGACCTTCTGATTAAGGAACTAGTCAAGGAAAAACGAAAAGCATACATTTCTGGAAAAGTAATTAGCGCCACAAAGTTATTGGAACTATGCAATAAATCAAAACTAGCAATTAAAAATGAATAAGTATAAGTATATAAATAAGTATATAAGAAGTCTTATTGATCAAAAAGAAACTAACTATTCTTAATGAAGAGCTTTTTGTTGCTCTTAAATTAACAGAGTTGCAAACATTCTCAATCAAATATAATGATTGTTCTCATAGCCCAAAAGTAGTAAACAAAAATCAGAAATTTTAACTGCTCTCAAGAAAAACAGTAGATTACAGTGTGATTTGAACAATACTCGACTTGTAAAATTATAAGAACTGAAAGTGGAAATTAAACACAAATTAAGCGCTAACTAAAGTCCTGATAATGAGGTATGCCAAAGCTACTCATATTAATTATATTGTTCCCAGACTGAAGTACGTTCCATTTTAATAAAATCGCTCTCGTGGCAGAGAAGATAGCATACTTGCTCTATCATTCGGGGATCTCGGGTTCGATTCCCGGGGTGGTGACCATTCATCAATCACGATTGTGGGTTTTTTGGGCCTCTAGTGGCATTGAGTTCTGGAATTATTTCCGCCTTCTTTAATTTAATTTTTTTTAAGGTCCTGATACCTAAAGTAAATAAGTCATCCAACAATATAAACTTTGATGCAATCGTTATCTACACCCAAACAATATCGACACTTTTGTGTTAAACAAGTAAACGATATAATTAAAGTAAAGTAAATACGAGCATCAGCATGAGTGCTGCGGTTATTGTATAATCTATATACAAGAGATAAGTCTGTTAAAGACGTGGCAAATGTAGCAACATTTCTTGGTGATACCGTAATTCTAGTAATTGGAAACGATGAAGAGGAAGGGGCGAGTAAAAAATTGCAGAAAACGTTTGATACATTTTATCACTGCGGGGAATTGTTATGTTATTGCGGCTGCTAACGCACAGACCGGCGATTTGTCCATTGTGTTTTTTTTATGTACGGCTATAGGTCCATTTTTTCGTAGAACCATCTCCATGTCAGCCTATAGTACGGACATGAACGAGCGATGGTGAAAATCCCTTTTTGCATCTTGCCCCGGATCGAGATTCGAACCCGGTCCCTCCCGCTCCGATTGCCGCAGCTTTAACCACTGCGCCACCAGGGTGGTCACTGCGGGAAAAGACGGGGAACTAAACTGATTACTCTCGCAAAAACTGTTAAATATCTCAGAATGAACATTGTTGCAAAGCTCAAATGAAATATTATATTAAGACGAAAGCAAAGGAGCTTAACATTAATTACAAAATATTATATTGCCTTTTAGGGATCTAAACAAACTAGCAAAGTAGAAAGAAATAACTGAGTGTTACTCAGCACCAAAATGATCAGATGAGATGCATGTTACTCACTAAGAGTTATAAAAAACCCTTAGACTTTGAAAGATTCAACTTGAAACGACTGAATAATCTTCCTGTTGACAATCGAAACATAATCTAAAATCATTTTCAAACTAGGTTTACAATCGCAAGGCAAAATGTTCTTGTGAGATATTGAGAGTACAACAGTTGTCAATCTAATGTACATGGTTTCTTATAGAGGAGCCATCGGATTGCACACCATATCTTAATACATCGTTCAACAGACATCAGAATTTGAACTATATCGTTCAAACTCAACACTTGGCGTCAGTATTTTTATAATCTGTAACAAATCTGTTACTGATTATTTCTAAATGTAAACAAAATTGATAGCCATTGAGGATTAATTAAGATAACTTGATGAAACTTTTTTCAACCATATTCAATTGATACATGGCGAAACATATCGTTGAGCACGATTATCAGAGAAAATATCGATTATCACCAATAGGGATTCCGTTCAAATCGGTCAGTTACTGTTCAATTGCTTTGCTATGTTTTACTTATTCCAAGTATTAACGCGTCATAAACGATTGCTTTTTCTGTTTTTTCTGTTTTTAAATTAAGCTTAAATTTGGTGCAGTGCGGCCTTTTAGACAGTCCTAGCTCCTTGTAACTGTCAGAGCTCCTGCAACCAACACGCGGTCCTTCAAGTAAAGGTTGATAGCTGCCTTAAACTTGTGCATTTAATACTCCAACGGAAACTGAAAACCGAATATCGAATTCCACTTCCTGGATGTTCGATAAATGAATTCGCGCTTTGCACCTTCAGTTCCAGGTTTCGGTAGCTTCACCGTAAACCTATGCGCATTGACCGTTCCTCGTGTTACCCATCCCGGCGTAACAAATGGTGGTATTTTCTCCGTTAATTCTGCAGAGCATTTACCATTTATTACTCTATAGAACACGCAGTTCTGCAACATCTCTGCGGTGCTGTAAGCTGTCTAGATCTTTCGTAAGTCTGGAGTTTCGTATTATTTGGATGGCACGCCGCTGAACTCTATCCAGCAACTGCAGAGCAGTGCCGCATCCCCACACCTGACAGCAATATTCTATACACGGTCTAATAAGGATTTTATATATCTGGAGAACCTGATGCGATTTAAAAAACTGTCTGCATCTATTGAGGAACCCGAGTTTACCTGATTTGGCCAATGCGATAGTTCATTCCATTTTAAACTGTTGCTAATCTGAACACCAAGCAGACGAATTGAGTCACAACCCACGAGAACGTGGCCTTTTACCACAAAAGGGTATTCGTTGCGACTTCTTTTACACGAGAACGTTCATATTTGTGTTTTTTTCTCGTTAAATTAGACCTGATTTTTTACTCCCCACTCAAATATAGTACTCAAATCGGAATTTAGCAAAGTGACAACTTCCACTCGTTTGCCGTTTAACTCTGAAGGAGTAGACTCGACCTCGAATGAAATAGAAGAGTGCAATGTTGCATCATCGGCAAAACTGTGGATAGGGTTTACAGTGCTATCCAACAAGTCGTTAATGTATTACAAAAACAAAGTTGGTGACAAAACTGATCCTTGAGGGACTCCGGCATTTGGGGAGTGTGTCGTTGATGATCTCCCATTTAGCACAACGTTGATCTTTCGGTATTTGAAAAAGCTTTTTATCCACTTGATAGTCGTCGAATCCAAGCCGTATTCCACAAGGTTACAAATGAGATTCTCATGCCAAACCTTGTCGAAAGCCTTGGATATATCCAAAGCGATTGTAAAGGCTTCTCCATGGTGCTCAAGGGCGATATTCTATTTGTTTACAACATACGTCAAGAGATCGGTTGTGGAGCGGCTTTCACGGAAGCCATATTGTTTATCTGCAATTATTTTATTAATCTCAAGATAATTCACCAGTAGTTGGTTAATGCATTTCTCAAAAACTTTAGCCACGGCTGACACAATTGATATTGGCCGGTAGTTTGAAGGGTGTTTTATCACAACCATATTTACCTTGCTTATAAGAAAGAAGAAAGATTTTAGTTAATATTGGAGCCAAGTCACTGGCAAACTCCTTCAATATTCGAACAGGAATTCCGTCAGGTCCAGTGGCCTTATTTATGTCCATTGCCTTCAGGTTCCTGAAGACAATTTCCTCCGAGATGTTGATAGGATCCATTTTGGAACCACAATACGGAATTGACGGAACTCCATCGGGGATAACTAAGGTCGAGTTCGAAGTAAAGACGTTTGCCAGTAAGTCGGCCTGCAAATATGGATCCACCACCAAAGCACCGTCTGCACATTTCAATGCTGAAATAGATGTTTTAGAAATATTGGCAACCGATGCGACCATCTATAGTAAAAGTGGCGATCGGAGAATTTCACCTCAGAAGCCCTAGCGGCTTTCTTGTCGTCAGCTCTTTTCGCTACCTTAACACAGATTCTTTAAACGAATATAAGGTCACACGTAACATATGTAAAAAAATCTGTGTTAAGGAAGCCTATAGACAAAAGTACGACTCATTCATATGAGAAAGTTCAATGGCATCTCCGATATATTTGTTAATGTGATGTTGGAGTATATCAGTCGGAAAAGTTAAACACTTCAAGACATACTCTTATTCTAACAATCTTATCTTGTTCTTGTATATGCAGATGATACTTGTATGATTGGTTTAATGGGCAATTGAATGAAGAGCTACGAATGAAGACTGCAAATAGAAGGTACAGCGACGAACCCTTTTTCTTTGTGCAATTAGTGATTGTATAGATATGACTTGTGTAACTTCGGTCTAAACTGAAATCGTATGATTAGCTCAATTTTATAGGTCACATTTTTTCCTCGTTTTAATCTGTGGTAATCTACCAAAGTCAAGTATTTGTATAATGTTGCTGGTTATGTTGTCTGTTCCATTAGCCTATAGTTACAAGTACAGTTTTACTACTTCAGACACCAATCTGTGTCTTGAACATCAATCTGTGTCTTTAATTTAATGATCAAACATATACTCCTTGTTCATCTTACTTCACTTATTTGTCATAATTTCGCCTCTCATTTATGATACATTGATAGTTTCAATGATTCACCCTTTGGATTATAATCATCCCTAAACTAAAGGTTTTCTAAAGAAAGATTCATGAAAATTATTTAATAAATGTTCAAATGTCGGTTAGGACTTTCTTATTTCAGCAAATAAAGTAGTTAACAAAGCCTCGATACTAATGTTGAAATTAATTAGAAAATTTATTCATATTTGCAGGAAGCCATGATGAGGAGACACAATCAATCGCACTTTCGGACAGTATACCAAGATCTAGGCATGCATATGTAGAAGATGGTTATGGTGGAACATTACCTCCCGACCTGATTGCATTCCCTACCCGATTTGCTCAATCGCCGTCGTTGCAGAGTTCAATGTCAAACATTCCTGACGGTCGCTATGTAAAATCACCAATACAAAGTCCGGTGTATCAAAATCCGATGATTTATCAAGGCCAAATTATACCAACGGGTTTTAGAACATTGCAACATCCAAAAGGACGATTAGTTATGCCTACAGCTCGACCAAATCAAGCATTTGCTCCTGCACCATTAATGTACCCTCCTGTACTTATGAAACAGGGTTATGTGACAATACCGCGAAAACCACGAATTCCAAGTTGGACACCATCGATGAATTCTGGCATGTCCGACTATCCACCAACCTCACCGACATCGACAATCATGTCGGGTGAAATTGTGGAACCCGTATA
Source organism: Tipula lateralis (assembly GCA_963932295.1). Classification (NCBI taxonomy): domain Eukaryota; kingdom Metazoa; phylum Arthropoda; class Insecta; order Diptera; family Tipulidae; genus Tipula; species Tipula lateralis. The sequence goes on from OZ010738.1 coordinate 147,402,186, forward strand.
TGATAATTTAGGCTTAAGAACTACAGCGGCTGGTAATTCGGCACTTAATATAAATAAACTTGATCCAAATACATCGCTTAAATTTTCAATGAAAAATCGTCCACTACCCGATACGCCGAACATTGTAAATCCGGCAACGGCCACCAGTCAATCAACACCAAGCGCAGTACAACCACAAGAAATTCAAGTACAATCGCCGAAAAAATCACCAGAACATAAACAACAACAGCATCAACAGCAGGAACCACAATCACTTGATTCGAGTGATTTGAATACATCCGAAACGGAACCACTGTATGGCCGATCGGGGACAGCCGTTGTTATAAATGCGGCTGGTGAAAAGGCAACAAAAATGCCACCAAGACCGCCACCAAAACCGAAAAAACGTTTGTCCGTAGCTAGTGTAAGTGGTGCCAATCAAAACAGTACGAATCAATTATTTGAAGATGAGGGTGAAGATGGAACTGAAGTTTAGTAGTAGCTAGTATTACAAAATATATGATATAGTAAATTAGTAATAAGGGTAAATATGTAAGTATAGTGATAATAAATTAGTCTAGAATATCTTAAGGACATAACGATTATTTTCATTTTACTTAAGAACTATTTTATCTTATTGGTCGAATATTTAGACAATCTACATTTTTTTTCTATTATTTTTTTATATTTTTTGAGTGCCAATCAAAATAATTGACTAATTAATAGTTTTTATTGATTCATCTTATATTCCATTTAGCCACTATAGTATCGTATTGTATTCGTACGGGATGTGGATGATGGTATAATCTGATAAAAATTTAATACGTTTTGTGTGATATCATGCTATGTAATTATAGCAAATAATTGAGTAATCATATCGAACGTGATGATGTTTCCATGCAACCACTTGATGAGTTTGCTGCTTACTCGCTAAGTCCCACTCGAAAAAAAAAATAAATCTCATCGTCACGCAATATTTTTTTATTTGCATTACCAGCTTATACAATACTCATCCCATCGATGAACAATTCGAATAGGAAATCGAAATGTACATATTATATATAGATAGTTTGAAATCGGTCTCATCCCGCGCCGCGTCACCCTTTACTATTTTGGCACGTTTGGGGGCAATAATCCGGATATATATTGCATATATTAATTTTTTTTTTAATATTTTCGTAATTAATTAGATTTGGTTCAATAATTATATTTCAATATACACATTATTATAAATATATTTTATAACAATTACATATTATTATTTTTTTAATTATTATAAGGTGCTAATTATTATCATCATCAACATTTATTAACATTTTTTTTTTAATTATTATTAGTTTTGTAATTTTATAAATTAAAGTATAAACACGCGTGAGCTTTAAAGCAACAACATTTGGCAAAATTAAATGCCCATAATATAATATGGATTAAATAAGCGAAAAACAAAAATTTTATTTGGACTGATTTAATGTTTTTTTTTAAATTAAATTAAATTTTTCATGAATTTGTAATTAATTATATTTTTATTTTGTTATTACAATATTTTACAATTATTATTATTATTATTATTACTATCACTATCAAACATAAATATGTAAGTATATTTAAATAGGTTATAAAAATAAAAAAAAATTATTTTAATTTATATTTTAATTTTCTAATTAAAATCGAAATGTTTTTTAATACTTATTTGTTTGTCTGATATGACGTGGATTATATACTTGTGGATGAAATTTGTTTTTATTTTTTTGGGGATTTCGACGTGTCGTCTAAAGTCGATGCTCCAAACCAAATTTTATAGGAGTATTCCTATTCGTATGTGAATATATGCAATATGGATCATCTACCTTACCCATTTAAATTAGGTATAAATTAAAATAGACATAATCCGACAGAAATTTGCTGGAGGAAATTAAATTCTTTACGTTTTCTGTTGGCTGAAATGGCTACACTTTTATACACTTCTAAATTTATCCTGTCTGTTTCGATCTTTGCAATCTGTTTTGGGGGTCAAGACGTAAAGTTATAGGTCCGATTTACGTAGAATCATCTTATTGCATAGCTCCATGGAGGATGGGTTGGCCCCATGAATTCTGCACTCCAACGGGCGGTTATATATGTGTTTATTCACACCAATGATCGTAATCAGATAGCAGTATATCTATTTTGCATCATCTGCCCCTAACCTCTCTCCACTCCAAATCCTGCAACGTTAACAACGGCGCATTTAATCAATAAATTTATCGATTTTAAAGAATTTGGATGTAATTTTCATTTTGGCTGATAACTTTTACCGTCCCTCTTTTTTGATTGACAAACGGAGCCCTATAACAGAAAACGAGGGTTGCCTTTTATATTTCGGGATTTGGCAACCCTGGTGTTGCAATCTGTCAACTGACAGCTCTATCGTAAAGTTAGAAGTTTTTGAGGTTATACGTACTCAGAACGTTTTGACATACGAGCGCTATTTGTGTTGTTTACAGTAAATTAAAAGATTCATATCCACTTTCGACGTGGATTAACTCAGCAGCAGTGCATGAATGAACTTAATTCAACTTTTGGCGATGAAGCTCCATCAAGAACCAGTGTTTATCGATGGTATGGTGAATTCAATCGTGGTCGGAGTTCACTCCAAGACGAATTTCGTGAAGGTCGTTGATGCTGTGCGCGAACTGATATTGCAAGATCGTCATGTGACCTATCGTGAGATAGAGACAACCTTAGTCATTAGTGGGACCAGTATACACTCAACATTGCATGAACATTTAACTGTCAAAAAATTTGTTCGCGTTGGATCCACAATTTGTCAATCGCTCAAATAGCGCTCGTAAGTCAAAACGTTCTGAGTACGTTTAACCTCAAAATTTCTAACTTTACGATAGAGTAGAGCTGTCAGTTGACAGATTGCAACACCAGGGTTGCCAAATCCCGAAATATAAAAGACAACCTATGTACAAATAAGTTTTATTACTAGCATGCTATAATACCTTAAGTCTGGACTTAAGATAGAATATTTTCCAATGAATCAGTAAATTTCAATATATCTCCAGGTGGCTCTCTTATCTAAGTGTAGTCCGAGATATTTAACAAGTAGGTGATGTTATTTACTCTAACTGGCGAACAGTATAATTTGCGGAGTGTGAGTGTAATGTGAGCCGATTTACTCTCGTTCATTCACTTTAATCCTCTATTTATTTGACAATTTTTCTGTTTGAGCTAATTGTTCTTGAAGATTTCTCGATGCTATTCTCGGGTTTGATTTGTAACGAGTTTTCTGTATCATTCGCAAATGTTGAAATCATTACAAAGAACTTGGAAAAAAAGGTGTGTAAATAAAACATAATATTGACTCCAATACACTAAGTTGCAGCACTGTGGCATGAATTTCTCATAAATTGGAAGGTGCAAATGCTTGAGCTTCGGATATAAATGTTTCAATTTTTTAGGAGATTTATCAATATTCAACAAGGTCATGCTCTGGTGGTTTTTTGAATCTATATTTTGCTTAAACATTTCGACGTGGATTAACTCAGCAGCAGTGCATGAATGAACTTAATTCAACTTTTGGCGATGAAGCTCCATCAAGAACCAGTGTTTATCGATGGTATGGTGAATTCAATCGTGGTCGGAGTTCACTCCAAGACGAATTTCGTGAAGGTCGTTGATGCTGTGCGCGAACTGATATTGCAAGATCGTCATGTGACCTATCGTGAGATAGAGACAACCTTAGTCATTAGTGGGACCAGTATACACTCAACATTGCATGAACATTTAACTGTCAAAAAATTTGTTCGCGTTGGATCCACAATTTGTCAATCGCTCAAATAGCGCTCGTAAGTCAAAACGTTCTGAGTACGTTTAACCTCAAAATTTCTAACTTTACGATAGAGTAGAGCTGTCAGTTGACAGATTGCAACACCAGGGTTGCCAAATCCCGAAATATAAAAGACAACCTATGTACAAATAAGTTTTATTACTAGCATGCTATAATACCTTAAGTCTGGACTTAAGATAGAATATTTTCCAATGAATCAGTAAATTTCGATATATCTCCAGGTGGCTCTCTTATCTAAGTGTAGTCCGAGATATTTAACAAGTAGGTGATGTGATTTACTCTAACTGGCGAACAGTATGATTTGCGGAGTGTGAGTGTAATGTGAGCCGATTTACTCTCGTTCATTCACTTTAATCCTCTATTTATTTGACAATTTTTCTGTTTGAGCTAATTGTTCTTGAAGATTTCTCGATGCTATTCTCGGGTTTGATTTGTAACGAGTTTTCTGTATGATTCGCAAATGTTGAAATCATTACAAAGAACTTGGAAAAAAAGGTGTGTAAATAAAACATAATATTGACTCCAATACACTAAGTTGCAGCACTGTGGCATGAATTTCTCATAAATTGGAAGGTGCAAATGCTTGAGCTTCGGATATAAATGTTTCAATTTTTTAGGAGATTTATCAATATTCAACAAGGTCATGCTCTGGTGGTTTTTTGAATCTATATTTTGCTTAAACATTTTATTTAATTCTCACCAATTTTATTTAATAGACTAAACGTCGTCTCTGCATAATAGAGTATCTGCTTCATCAGGTAGAAATTCTGATTCTGTGATTGCAACTTGCTCGTTTTAATACACCATAACTTTTTCTGCATCACTTCTTGCCCCGTTCAGATCTTCAGCATATGTATGGCTTTGTATAGTGACTAATATGTTGCACTCCATTTTTATATAATATTGACCACTCCCGTATCGCTTTTTTGATAATGCTAATTTCAGATGTTTGATGGTAAGGCCAGGTCATCTGTATAGTTCCCACTATCTACGTAATGAAAATTTATCTTTAAGAGTTGCTGGATGTTCACGCATGGTTTCCGCAATTTTGTGCGCGGTACTGGGAAGCATCTGTTACGGTTTATTTAAGTACACCAGATCTGTATTTTTGAACAGCGTAATTTATGTCATCTTTTGTTTTAAGAAGAATGCTTGATGAACATTCTCTTAATATTCTCCGACCTTGGTAATTACAATTTTTAAACGTTCGTGCTAATGTTATTAATATTGATGAATAATCAAAATTTCTTGCAATGCCCTTTGTCACGCCAAACTTCATTCAATAAGAAATATTTTGCCTATTAGTTGACGAATAGGTTGGATGTCCAGTAAATATGTGGTCTAACTTGCCATATTGCATGCAGTCCCACAGTTGTTTCTCTTTCAAAAAATTAATCTTTACACCTAATGGATATGTTTCCATTGTAGTCACCTCCTCCTAAAAGTTTGTCTCCTAGAGTTTTAACATAATAATCAAATTGTTGCATTTTAGGCCGACATTAACCTGCAGATACTACCTATTGATTAACCCTTGATTTTCAGATGGCTCATATGTTTCAGAAATCAGCATTTCAAGTATGAATGAATATTTGTAACTCTAGTTTATATTCCACAAGCCCATTGGCATTGCATACGGCTTGTTTAAGTACATACAGTTTTGATAAGAAGTTTTATGAGTTTATTGGTTTAAGACCTTTATCATTTGCATGAACTAATTAATTGATCAAGCGTATTTATGACTTGATATATTCCCTGGCTTTCGTTTTGGATTAAATTAAATGTGTTATCTTTTTGATAACAGTTTCTGGTTCAAGCTGAACGATAACAACGTTTGAGGTTTTGTGTGAAACCCAATCGGAGGAATCGCATCTCTGTGTCTAGACGATAGGTTGTATTCCAAACATATTCGATAGCCACTTAAATTATGACAGTTATTTATGTATTAGTTATTTAAAATATTTCGACCAATGTTTAAAGATAATTCAGCTCAAGTGGACAGTTATGAGTTTGAATCTCAATAAGAAGGGAATACAAACAGAGCTAAACGACATATTATTAACGAGAAAACTAATTAGTGATGGATGTGTTCTTGCGAAGAATATGAGTAGTTTACTTGCTGTGCCTTCGATATTGTTTCAGTTCAGTAATGGCACAATTTATACCGTCCTTACAATATTCAAGTTCAGTGTAAACGTGAAAACTTTGTTTTCTGATTAACAAACAATCTTTTATCTGCGTCAAACATCTCTCAAGTTCAAACTCAATCATCTCATAAGTTAGGTTGTTAGGTTGTTGTGGCTACTATCGCACACTTAGATCCGTTGTGATACCACTCTATGTTCGGCTCTGTCCGAGTTTTCGTAGTACCATCTGCGTATTGTCACTCCATGACAGCCTATAGGTACTGACATACATGGAAGATGGGTCGGCCCATGGATTTTAAACACTACAGAGGATCCAGATATATGTTCATTTTTTACACCGAACGCACCGCCCAAACGATCGAAAGTGAAAAACCCATTTGCATCTAGGCCGAATCGGGATTCGAACTCGGTACCTCCCACTCCAACTGCCGCAGCTTTAACCACTGCGCCACCTGGCGGTTCATAAGCAAGTATCAATTTTAAATATTTTGTAATTTATATAAATAGAAATAAAATTAATATGGACAAGTAGAAGCATTTGAAAAGGGCCAATCAATGAAACCAAATAGGTTAACGATAAATGTTTGACACTTGAGACGACCGACTAAATTCTACGCAGTTCATCGTGATGAAAACAATTCATACTTTCGGCAGCATCTTCAAAAAATGTTTTTTCTTCTAAAATTTGATTCATAGCTAAGATGAATTCTTAATATTATCTTATCTTGCCATCTGTGTTGGTGTTAAAATATTCTTGGCTGATTCTTAGATCGATTTTAGCGTACTCCATTGCTTTTTTACTGATTTTTTGCTGTAGTCAGTATGGTCGTGTTACATTTAAAATATAACAAAACCAGAAAAGCTTACTTTAATGGTGGACTTGATAACGTCAGTTCAATGCTGAATAGCGTCATTGTTTTATTTGCAAAATATTTGGGTAAATTATTGATTATGTCAAATACATTTAGATAATTTATTTTCTAGTATGTGCGAGATGTGGAACCAAAAGCTAGGGAAGCAGTATACATGGATTGATCTAAGATGACCAAATTCGATATGTATATAACATAACAACGTAACATGATGGATCTCAATTCCAATGGCTGTTGGTGCAATCGAATTAAATTACTAATTATACATTTCGTCACATCATAAACCATATAAATCAAATCAGTCTACGGTTTTTAGATCTACCCACATCACATATACCTATATATTATTTATAATGTGAAATGTAATTTTTAATCAAATTTCTTATCTGGGAATTTCTCTTCCAACCCACTTTTAATACCGCACCATACAAGTGGAATCCACCTTAAACATTTCCACGTACAATCAAAAACATAATTGCAATTTAAATTTAAAGCTTTGTAATTTAAAAAATTAACATTTATATGTATAAAATAAAAATTATGAATAATAATAATAATAATAAATGATGAAGCTATACATTTATTTAATAAACTTATAAATATATTTCTGTATAAGTCTGTATAAGAATATTATGAGTGCCTTTAACAAGATATATGACAAAAAAAAGTTTATATATATAGATAATAAGTAAAAAAGAAAATATATAAAAATAGTAATAAAATAATTATTAATTCATTTATAAATATTAAATACATAAAAAATTAATTAAATTATTTATACTGTTATCTATAAGAAAGATGTAGGCAACCATGGAAAAGACGCGCAAATCGCCGTCGAATTAAATTTTTTTTATTTACATTTTTGTCTTAATTTATTATATCTTCCATTCGCAATACAAAATATATAAATCCCCCCATCCACTCATCTAACGCCATTCACCCACGGCTCCACCTACCCTTGGCAAGTCTGCGGCGAAAGGGCGAATCTCGCGGAGTCATCATACTTGCACTCCTCCCATATTTCCACCACATTTTACAACGAAATAAAATAATTTTAATTTTATATATTTTCATTCAAAGTTCCTTGATTTATTCTAAATAAATATATACACACACACACCCATAGCAAAATAATGTCTGTAACACGATTATAATTTTATCATTAACGCTATAATTTTTAATTTTATTTATTTTTTCGCATGAAATAAAATTTTGATTTTCATTAAAATACAATAAAAAAACCGAATTTTTTTGATTTAATTATTTTACTTGCCTAAACTTGCCTTTTATCTAAAAATTAAAATAAAACAAAACATAAAAAATAAAATTAAAAAAAAACGATTAATAAATAAAAATTAATTTGTAATTAATATTAATTAATATATATATATATATTTATATAGATAATAGGATAATATAAATAATAAAAAATTGCCAAAATTTATTAATTTTCAATTAGGCACATTTATAATCGTTTTTTGTTTTTGTAAATAAACACATTTATATGAACATTATAAACTATCTAATAAACTAGATTTAAACAATATATATTACTTTATAATTAGGCATTTAAATATAAAAAAAATTATTATAAAAATTATATATATATATATATATATATATATATATATATATATATATATATATATATATATATATATATTTATATACATATATATATATATATATATATATATATATATATATATATATATATATATATATATATATATATATATATATATATTTATATACACTGCCATGCAAAAAACGAATTTTAGAAAAATGCATTTCTGGAAAATTCCATTAGTTTTGAATTTTTTTTTATAAATTTAATACCTACGAATATCATAAAAACTTTGGGTAATATCACGATTTTTTTTCGCTGCAATAATTAAAATTCTAGAGAATTAGAGCAATTACTCATTTTTTATGAAAAGCAAAACCAAATAACAAGGGAAATCTTGTCAATTTCCATAGTAAATGACGACAGCATAATTTCGTTAAATAGTTTCGGTCAAGAATTCTAGATGGCATACCATACGTTTTTAACGAGAACAATAGATGGCACGCGAAATAATTTCATAATGAAATGACATAATTTACAAAAAAAACAAATTTTGTTTTATTTATTTATTACTATGTATTTATATAAATAAACCCATTAACTTCAATAATTTCAAATTTCGATTCTAAAATTAAATTTTTTTTTTACATTTTAACTTTTGGTTTCGTTAATAATCCGTTGTATATAAATAACAGTAGTTAAAAAGGTTAATATTTCGTTCAAATAATACTAGTGCCATCTTTTAATTATCTCCGGAATTATATCATGTTGGCATATAATTTCGACACGATTTCCCTTATAGTGTTATAAGTTATTTGAGCGAAACAAAGAAAACAAAATTTCACCGCGTGTAAAATCAACAGAAAATGTTAGCTAGGGCTTGCGCGAGAATGACTCGAAATAAATATTATGATAGATTGCGAGAGAAAGCTGTGCAAGATAAGATTACGGTCACGGTATGAATCGAAGTATATGGATTAAATATTCTCTCGCAAAATGAGTGGTCTCACGAATTATAACTAATTACAAACAAACTGGAACAGTAAATGTATTTCATTCAGGAGGTCGTCCAAGAAAAACAAGTATACAAAGTGCCTAGATGAAATATAGCCGATATGGATCATGAATCATCAGGGCTGTCAAAAAGGATCCGATATAAAGAAGTAGATTAGAGATGGCAAAGTTATTTTCAAAAAGATCTGCAAAAAAAAGGCCGAATTTCTTTTGCTACCCGTCATTTGTCCTGGGATGCTAGTAAATGGAATTCTGTACTATAGTACGATGAATCTAAATTTAATTGAAGAAGTTCGGATGGATAGAAGTGAGTGCACAGATCAGTAAGTACGAGGACAAACAGAAAGTATACAATAAAAACGGTAAATCATGGTGGAAAAGGAGTCATGGTTTTGGAGTATTTTCGCGTCTTGGGATTGGACCTCTGAATATAAATGGCGTTATGGATAGGTTTGTGTATAAAAACATATTATTACAAGAGATGTTACCATTTGCGGAAGATGATATGTCTCTTAGCCTAAGATTACAAAAAGATAATGACCCGAAACACACCTCGAATCTTGTTAAGCAATAGTCTAAAGATAAAAAAATTGGAGTGCTCGAATGGCCCGCTCAAAGCCCCGATTAGAATTCAATCGAGAACTTCTGTAAAATTGTGGATAACAAAGTTAGAACCCTAGGTGAGGTAAAAAAAATGCAGACCAGTTGTGGAGCAATCTTCAAACGGCTTGAATGAAATCCCTCGAGAAACCATTTGTTGTTTGTCCAACAGATGTGCTAAAATGAAAAAAAGGGAAGGATATACTATTGACTATTACTATTGCGTAATAAAATGAAATGAAATTGATGTTCCCTTAGTTTTGCAACTATCGAAATATGATATTTAATTTTTTTTTTTAAATTAATTATGTATTAGTAATATTTTATCTGTTTATTAAAACTTTGAATTAATAATGAATTATGTCTAAAATCAATAAAAAAGTAATAATTAAAACGGTAAATTTTCAAGAAAAGCATTACTTCTTAAATTGGTTCCCTTATTTTTGCATGTCACTGTATATATATATATATATATATATATATATATATATATATATATACATATATATATATATATATATATATATATATATATATATATATATATATATATATATATATATATATATATATATATATATATATATATATATATATATATATATATATATATATATATATATATATATATATATATATGCATCCGGTACAATAAACCTCATTGCAAGAACTTCTACAATTAAGTCATATTGCCGACAGGTTGTATTACCGAATCATCATTTCTAATGAAATGCTGATAATACATTTTAACACATTCTTTATAATACATTTTATAATACCATAACTCCTTATTTTATAGCATAAGTTATTGCTAATTATGTTTTAAGTATTCCATACCTGATCGGAGGCACTCGATTGACAATTTTCATCATCGATGAGATTCGTCGGGAATACATTTTTCTTAACCTTCTCCAATTCCAGTTTCGGTCATAACCATTTTCGTTTGGACTAAAATCGAGGTGTTCCATAATATCTTAAATGGGATTGATTTGTTATATTATTAGGATTATAAGGGTTTGATGGACGGTTGTTTGTATTTGTCTATAGGTTTGAAGTAGTATTCATATTTTCGAAATTTCTTTGATAAACTAGTTTTTGAAAAGGTTGGGAAGATTTGAATTGATTTAAATTTTGGTAATTTCTTTGTCGGAAGCTGTATTATAATGATTAAAAGTTTGGATGAGGAATATTTTGTTGTTGGGAAGGATGGCCTTTGAGGGAACAAAAACATTTTGTGGGAACGGATCGTTAGGTATGAAATTGTATTGGGTTTTTTTGTGGTAATTTTATATTTGGGAGTTCTTTCTGAACCTTGCCACGTTTTGCGTAACATATATTTTTCACCTTGCGATAATAATTAAACGCATTTGTAGTAGTATTTGGGTTGACGGTGAGTACCGTTTGACGTAAGGGTTCGTTAGGCCCTAACATAAATTGTTGCAAGCAAAGTTATTGGAACAATTCTCTTTTTATTTTGATTATTACGTCTTTTCAGTTTGATTTACACTTTTGGTATTCAGTTTGATGTGGTACGACATCCCTAGCTAAATTACATTCGTTACCATTATCTGCATAATGTTGGATTAACGCAGATTTAATCGTGTTCCATTTACTGTCAATGCCGTATATATTTAATGTTTTATCAACATCACCAATAATTTTATTACGAATGGACAAATTAATTGATGTATGATCAAAACCATCGTCTAATTTTACGGCGACAGGAATTTTGAATGATTTTAATTAAATTTCCTGATGAAAAATTAACTTAAAATGATCAAAAATCTCATTATTCCCAATATTCACTCGGAAATATTTTTTTTTCTTTTTTGCTGATGATCTTCTTGAAGATTGAACAAGTGCTGTTCTAAACTATTCCGTTGTATAAGTTACTTGTTCAATATTTTAGCACAACTTATTATTTATATTAGCTTAACATTGGTGAGGGCTTTTTCATCTGATGTCTTAAATAGTTTATGTAAATTAAATTTATTATATTGCGTAGGGTTTTATTTTAAAAGATTAGATCGAACTAATCATTATCATTCAACGTAGTTCCAATTATACTTACTCTGAGGTTTGTGTTTTATAAATTATTATAAAGAAAATATAATTAGAAATTGCTTATGCTATAAAATAAGGAATTATGATGTTAAGGTATGTATTATAAAGAATGTGTTAAACTTTCTTATCAGCATTTCATAAGAAATGATGATTCGGTTGCACGACCTGTCGTTAATATGATGACTTTATTGTAGAACAAAATGATAAGTTCTTGCAATGAAGATTATTGTACCGGATATATATATATATATATATATATATATATATATATATATATATATATATATATATATATATATATATATATATATATATAAACCTAATATGTATCTACATGTGAATCATTAAAAAATTCAAACAAATATTACTTACTAATTTTTTTATTATATTGATTTTATTATAAATTATAAAAATACAAACTAGAAGCGACAAATGGGAAGATTAAAACGGAAAATATTTTCAAGAATTACATTAATTATTATAAAAACCTAATAAATATTTAAAAACTTATTATTATATAAAAAATTACAACAGAAAAACTGTTTACTTAATTATAAATGAACATTTATAAAACAAAACTATTTTCAAAATTAATGAATGAACAAGAGAGAAAAAAAATTTAATTAATAAATATTCCAATAAATAAATAAATGAAAAACAATAATAACTTTAAAATCTTTTATTTATGATTAACGTTGCACTCAGAATCTTTTAGTCATCATGTACGAGATGGTATATCATAGGCGCGCAAGTAGCTGAGACAGGAAAGCTCAGTTCCGAACTAGTTTTGAACCCTTCTCATTCGAATACTATTATGGAAATGGTGCAGAATGTTATGAATGCCATAAGCCACCTTTCTGAACGGTACAAAGATTGGAGCGGGACAATACTGCTTTATTATTCTAATTAATTTTTTCAAAATGATATACCAACAACACTTGAGAATTGCTATACTTGGAATGCTTACGGTATTAAAAATAAAAAGCATGAACTAGAAGCGTTTTTATAAATGTAAAATATCGATGTGTGATATCTGAGACCCAATATACTAGGCAATCTTAATTAAAAATTCAGGGTTACCAACTTTATGAAACAATTCATCCAACCAAGCAAAAGGTGGAACTGCTGTTATAATAAAAAATTATATTAAACACCATGAATGCCAGCATTATCAATCATCCGAAACCCAGCTTACCAAAGTAGAAATTAAATCTAACAAGCAACGCCTTCAGATAAAATCGGTGTATTGTCCACCTAGATATAACCTAAAGAAACCGAACTGCTTGAATATCCTACAACATTTCAATGGTAGATTTATACTAGTGATGATTTTAAGGCAAAGCATATTGACTCTGGCTCTTAACTTAAAAGCGTAATCGTAGAAATGGGATGTAACGTTCATTTGAATGGCCAACCAACATATTGGCCTACGGAGCCAAGTAAAACTTCTGATCTACTGGATTTCCTTATATAAAAACAACTTTCATAAAATTTTATTGAAGTAGAAGATAATTCTGATATGGACTATGATCATTCTGCAGTGATACTTTCCATTAGTGACAAGATAATTAGAAAGGAAACGAGACCAACTACTGCCAATAAAACTACTAATTGAGAGAGCTTCAAATCTGAGTATCACCTGGGGATATACCATCTGTGGAAGAGGTGACGAATAAACTTCAATGTGCAAGTGATGAAATTCTGCAGTGGACCAAGCGATTGAAAATCAAACTTAATGAATTAAAATCTGCACATGCCAAATTTACGAATAAATCATTGATTAGTCCACCGAATCAGCTTAAACATCAGTTTAGATGTGATGGTGCGTACGAGAACTCTTCTAAATACTCGAGTATGCCACTGGATGTTAAGCTTAAATGAAAAGATCATGTGACGAAGAACAGTAAAGATCTTGATCTTTAATATAGACAGTTGTACAGGCTAATTGAACGAAGGTCAAATTTAAGCATATGCAACAAAATACTGATTTACAATCAGGTTCTAAAGCCGATCTTGCTATATGGCATTCAGCTTTGGAGTTGTACTAAGAACACTAACATCAAACTTATACAAAACTTCCAGAATAAGGTACTGCGGATTACAGTCAATGCACCATGGTACATTCGTAATAGTGATTTGCATCGTGGGTTGGAGATTCCGGATACGAAATGAAAAAATTTGTAACTAAGCTGCCTGGAAAGAATAATAAAAGCCAATAATAAAAAAACTCACTATTCCCGAAAGTGAAATATAATAATAGCATGAATGGAAAATTGGAACTCTGTCGAAATCTAAACAACAGGTTCAGACGTAGTATTCCCGGATATCCTACAGAAAAGACTGAAAACATCTTAGACCACCTTGCACATATCTTTAGCGTCAATTTGCCCCTGGGCTGCGTTCTAAGATTATGGAAAAAAGGCAAGATAGTGTTCATTCCGAAAGATGAAAAGCCTAGATATGACCAGGCAAAAAGTTTTAGATTTATAGTAGGCTTTACCTCTTTTTACTTAAATGTTTAGAACGGTTGGTTGGTAATGTACTATTAGAAAATTCCATACATTCCAAACAACACACATAAAGGTAAATCTGTTGCAACAGCAGTCAATGAAGTATTGAACTAATATCATATCATGCTTTTGTGAAACAAAATCTTGCCTAAAACTTACGTCAGTGATAAAACTAGAGTGAATGCGCAAAAGTAATGTCTTCAGTGTGGTTCCCGATCTTGTGGTCAACTCACAGCTAGTCCAATTAAATGACAAATGATTATACTACCTGGATTATCCCGATGACATCGCCATCGGCATTTAAACGGCCAAAACAAATCAAATTATGAAAACGAATGCACAGTGCTTCTTATTAAGAGTTATCCCATGTCTGTACCGGATTTCCATCGAATCGAAGACCAAAAAATACTATGGCCAAAAAACGACAATAAAACAATTAAAGATCAATAGAACAATAGTAATAGAATAATGAAAGATCAAACTTCCAATTTATATAATAAAATGCCAAGAAACAAATTTTGGTAACAAAACCAAAGAAATTTGCATAGTAATTCATTTGTATTGGAACACTAAATGTTTTTGCGCCTAAATGTAGACTTACACACGACACAAATAAAATTTTGTTGTTAGTGTAATTGGTGCAATAAAAAAACTTTTTGACCAATTTTAAATATTTTTGGCTAAAAACTTTTTCCTACGTCACAAAATATGTATGACTTACATGCCAACATTTAGGCGTTCAAATTTATTTTATAATACACTGGTAGCTAATTGATACGGAATATAATATTAATTAATTATTTCGGCTAGATTATGCTCGATTATCTGATATGCTTTCAATAACTAATGATGTATTGAATTTGCTCATAGCATAATTGGCTTGGAAAGAAATTGAGCGTTGTTTGCCCTGGCAGTTTAAAAACGTCACGGCACCGCTAATTTCGTATCGCTGCTGGAAGCTGCATACTCAGAGTTAAAATTCGCTTTCAACATTCCACTATGATCGATGATCAAGATGAAACAAACTGTAAAAACTTGTTTGTAGTAATTATATGGCGACAATATAGAAATATCAAAATATCATTCGTATCATTGATGTTCATCAAACAGTTTCACTACAAGAGGCTCCAACACAACCAGCTTAGAAATAGAGGATGAGAAAACGGAAAACGGTGCTTGATGAACTTAACAAAACGGTACAAACAGTTTCCCATAGAATCACACAGTTCGACTACTTACAATATTGAATAATTGGTATCGGCATGACCATCCACTGTACACGTTTTCGATTTACAAGTATTATCGAACCAATATCTGCAGACTTAAATTATGAGTGAAAATGCCAAACAAAATATAAAAGGCCAAACCAAAACAAAATATGAAAACGAACGCGCAGTGCTTCATTCGAATCGGAAACCAAAAAATTGTATGGCCAAAAAAACGATAAGAGTGTAATAGAACCATTATAGATTATACTACCAATTTATATAAATGCCAACAAACCAATTTTCATGACACTTCAAACGTTTTTCCGCCTAAATGTAGACTTATACACGACATAAATAAAATTTTGTTGTTAGTGTAATTGGTGCAATAAAAAAACTTTTTGACCAATTTTAAATATTTTAGGTTCAAAACTTTTTCCTACGTCACGAAATATGTATAACTTACATGCCAACATTTAAGCGTTCAAATTAGCTTTATGATAGGGTTGTATTGTTTAGGCTAGATTATCTGATTTGCTATTGATAACTAATGATTTTATGAATTTGCGCATAGCAAAATTGGCTTGGTTTGGAAAGAAATTGAGCGTTGTTTGCCCTAATAGTTTAAAAACGTCATCACATTAGTTTAAAATTCGCTTCCAACATTCCACTATGATCGATGATCAAGATCAAACTAACTGTAGAAACTTGTTTGTAGTTATTATAATATGGTGACAATATAGAAATATCAAAATATGTTTTGAAAAACTTATCTCTTGCTAGGATTCGAAGCCGGGTATTTTGATTTATAGCCAGATATGTTAACCACTGGACAACACGATATATATTACCAAATGTGACTTAAAAATAAGAATAATTTACTTCTATGATGTTCTGTCGGCGTGGTATACATTTTTCTAGTTCATATGAATTAGTTATCAAAAAATTTTCATTATGTTTTTTTATATTTTTGTACCGAGGGTTGCATTCTTATTACATAATCGCTACATCGTCGTCAGGTTTAAATCGATAGAATAAGTCAATCATTTTTTCAGGCTTTTCATGTACGTCTTGATCTGGCCGTTAATATTAAATTCTTTTGTAAGGTATTGATTTTATAAGGAGGGAGAGGATTGTTACGCGCTGCTTTCACATTTATGGACCTTTCTCAATCAATCAAACAAAACAAATATTTTTTATCATTTTATTATTAAAGCTGGTTGCTTCTCGGTAAGGGAGTTCAGATTATCATCTTGGTCCATTTCGTTGTTATGAAATCGGTTTCTAAATCTGACGTCGTGCTCAAATATAGAGCCCATCAGATTATCAAAATTATTGGAAAATGAGTCTTTATCTTGAGGTTAAAATTGACAGGTTGGCTAATCTCATGTGCAAACGAAGCTTACAAAATCGATTAACGACTTCCATCCAACATAACCTTTTTTACCTGTGCCCCAATGAAAAATCCAACCCCAAGATTAGGAAGTCACCTCCACTGTGTAGCAATCTATGCCTTGGGACACATGGTCCCCACTTTTAGGCCATCGAGTTTCTTGTAGAGCTACGAGTTCCAGCCGATACTGGTTAAAGTTTTCTCTCATGATTTAATAAGCAATACTTAACGAACGACTTTGATTGAAATGCAGTTTATGATACGAACGATAGTATTAAAAACAATTGAAAATCATGAGCTGATCGTTTAAAATTTAGTTCAATTTATCAAAAAAATTAAACTATTTTATGAGATTTTATTTTTTGGATGTTAAGGGTTTAAATTAAGTAAAAATCGTAATTATTTTCAAATTCATTCATTTTTATTTTCCAATCTATTTATTTATTTTATTTTTCGAAAAAAGAAACCGCCTATTTATGACAAATTTGACATGTATCTTATTAATAATAATTTAGGTAATTACTGCAACTAGATAATGAGAATTAGTACAGCTTTTCATTTTGGCTATAAAACAATCGATCCAGATATTTATTTGGATTATCCCTGAATTATAAAATCATATTAGGTATATACTAAAAATATAGGCTTGCATACGTATAGCATTTTGTGTAACAACAAATACATAATTTTACTTGTTTACATAATTATTTAAAATGATAAAATAAATATAACATCTAACAATAATATTAATAATTAACTTGTTCAAATGCATTGATATCGATTGATTGTAATTAGTATTGTTTTCATTTATTTATTTTTTGACCGTTAATCTTCCTCACAAATTCAAATGTTAATGTTTAACTGCCTAAATGTTAATGTTTAACTGCCATTTTACTTTTATGTTTATTATAAACTATTTAACTATTGAGCCATTTTTGAGGTTTTACTACAATCTAGAGCACCAATGTTTTAATAAAAACAATTTATAGTATTTGTTTTAACTGCAAAACTATATCGCAAATTTATTTTAATCCATTTTGTATTTGAATCATCAGTCTTTAAAAAGAAAACATAAAAATAGTTTTGGGAGGAAAAACATAATTTCCAATTGCACTTCGATAGTAAAAAGTTTGAAAAAAAAAACATTTCACATTTTTCGTATTTAGAGGAAGCACAATTTTTTAATTACATACATATGTATTTTAATTTGTTTAGAGACACAAATAAAAAATAATAATTAAGAAATAAAAAGGTATAAAACTAAATATGTTCGATGTTTGTAAAAACTAAAACTAAAATTTATAATTAACATAATATACAGTAATTTTTGTTTAAAATTTGTTTATGCATTAACTTTGTATCACAACTAATTTTTTTTTTAATTATTAATCTACCATATTATTATAAATAATTGTAATAAGTGTATACTTAAAAATTATATTAAATAATTTTTACTTTTTAAATTTTGTTTTTTTGCTTTTTTATTTCAAATATTTAAAATTTGTTTTTTTTATAAAATAATGATTTCATTTTAAAACACAAAAACAAAATTAAATCATTATTTAATATCAATATTTATGTTTATTTATAGACAGATAAATTATTTATAGGATGATGGGCTTTTTAGTTGGTATCCAGTGCTACAGTTGCTAAAACTACAGTTATATCATCAGGTTTACCACCTAAAATTAAATTAAAAAAATAAAATAATTTATTAATAAATAAAATAAATGTATATGTTAAAATTCAAGAAAGTGGAAGTCTGCCAGGTTGCAGACCTTTAATTCAGCTATTTAATTATTTCGTCTATTTCGTAGCTCGAATCATTTCACAATAAAGGACACGACAGCAACCAAAATTATATAGCTAGCTTACAATCATTATTTTATAGAAAACGATAATAAATTGAAAAAAACTCCAAACGTGACACAATGCATTTTGATAGTTGATACCAGCTTGACGATCAGATGAGGACAAAGAGATATAACACCTATACAACAAATGAATCAACATCATGAGATAATACAACGAGTAATAGAAACCAGTTGGTGGTAGGCACTCCTCCTACAGTGACGTATGGAAATCTCTTGAAATATACTATACTGAAATTTACTATACTTACTATTTATATTTACTATTTATTTATATAATATAACCCTACATTCATTGTTGCGGACCTAGAGCCAGAAGTAATCGAAGATTGGCGTAATGCGACCTGCTTAATAATATCTTTTTTAAAAGATAATTTGGTTCTTTAGTTTTGAGTAGCTTCGTAATAAAATGGCAAAACGGAAACTTATAAAATCTGGTTAAACTACAACCAAGAACAAGCTTAGTAAAGGGTGAACAATGGGCAAAATTCTAGGTCTAAAAACATAATGAGAGCAAGCATTAAAAACCTTTTTTTTTTAGAATAGTTTTATTCTACTGAAACATACCATATAAGACAGCATCACCATAGAGGAAATGCAAGGAGATAGGACATAAACATTCTCTTTTTAAACAGACAATCCGCTAACCATATCACTTTATACAGACGACTATGTAAGCCAAATATATTCTTATTAGCATTAACAAAACCCCGTATAATAGTTTTGTTAAAAATTATCCTCAAACTGCTAACAGTAGTTGAAAACGGAATGAGTGACAAATTAAGATGAATACAAGGAAAAGAAAACGTATCTAACGATTTATTGTTAACAATAATAGATTGCGATTTACAAGCATTTAAGGCAAGCCCATTGGAAATCAACCAATTATATATTTTATTCACCGACCAAATGGAGCAATGGTTTAAGCTGCAGCAATTGGAGAAGGGACAGGGTTCGAATCCTGATAGGGTCAGGATACAAAAACGCTATTTATCACCATCTGATTACGATCGGTGGTGCGAATGAAAACATCTATGACCTCCTGTTGGAGTGCAGAACTCATTGCAGACGGGGCCAACCCGTCTTCCATGGCGTAAAGTAAGAGATAAATAAGCAAACCGCGAAAGAGTTGGAAGATCCATGAGCCCCAAAACAGATTGCAAAGATAAAGACAGACAGATAGATATATAATCTATCATAACCCTCGTTAACCAGAGAAATATTACTAACAATAGAATGCTGAGCTTATTTCTATAAATTTGGACATCATCAGCGAAAATGGGAAAACGAACAATGATGAAACGAAGATTTTATGTAAATAATGTACATAGAAAATAATAAAGACCAAGAACCGAACCTTGAGGAACACTTGAAGTAACTGGAAGAAATTTAGAATAACAACTTGTGACTTAAAGTTTCAAATGCCTTTGAAAAATCTAACAGTGTCAGAAGTCGGTTCCCGCTGATTAATGCATTATTCGAAGATTTAAACTTTCTAATCCCAGATTGAAAGAAATTGATAAAAATATTATTAATTATATCGAATTTGCAAATGGAACTTAAAATATTGACAGGTCCAAAGTATAGGATAACTCAACAGGATTCCTAATATAAAATTAAAAATATATAATAAGTATTTTGATACTACAGGAAAAAATCATTTCACTAATAACTCTATCAAGACCAATAAATTCTGACTTAACTTTCCAAATAGCAAACTGTAACTCCTCAACGGAAATATTTGAAAATGAAAATAGAAACCCGAACTATCGTAAGGATCCATTATGCAAGTCAGCACAATAGGTTAATGTACAGATGAATAACGTAAACCGAACTTATAATCGCACGTTCTTGATTTGTTTCGGCGTAATGTTGGACTTTAAAAAAACAACTGCAAATGAGTTGGAACGCCTTCGACCCAAAGACAGATATAGAAAGAAACACACAAACCTTATCATGAATTTTGTTAGTTTTTTTGTTGCACCAGAATAAAACAATTAGGCCCAAACAATAGAGTTTACACCGTTTAAGAACTCCCGATGGGTGATGGGAGTAGAAAAAAATATCGCAGCTAATTAACCAAAAACGTTGCTGAACCTTAATAGAAATAAAATATACATATCGTCATTCCAGTGCTATCTTGTTATTTCTCCAAAATCGTCGCTGTTCAGTTAGATATTGATTGTTAACATAATATTGTTTTGGTGTAAATACCATAAAAGATTATGATGTTCGTAATTGACCAAATATCTATTAATATGTGTGTTTCAAATAATTTGGTCAATTTCCAGAACTTAATTGTAATTTTTGGTGTATCTCCATAAATAAACATAGCCAGTTTTTTGATGTATCTGTAAAGTAACCAGAATGAAATCGACGATTTTGTCACGAGATCTTCACTAGCACTAACGAAACTGCTAGAGAACAATCAAGAATTAATACAAATTGAGCCAACAAATTTCTGGATCAGGTTACTCGCAGATTCATGAAATCGATCCGGCAACATAACTATTGAGAGAAATTGCTTAATGTGGAGTACCAAGGCACATAACTCCAGAAAGGTGTGTTTATAACTCATTCAACCAATTTTCGGAGTTATAATCAAGCTTCGGTTTCATTCACAATTTTATCAGTAAAACAATTGGTGCACGAAAAACGAAACTTAAATCAGCTAAACTATCGGAAAGAATTTAATGAACTATTTATTTCTATAAATTTATTATTGACAAAAAACCAGGAAGCTGAATAACATGCTTCAAAATTAAAACTTACAACAGTCGATGCTGAATTTTATGCCGCGTTGGAATTGTTATTTTGTTTGCTGTGATTTTCTACTATATACGTAAGAGTTTCATTAAGTTTTTATTAGATTTCGATGGTACATGTACCTATGTACAATAGGCTTTGCTATGAGAGGACCAGAAAACCGTTATTTATTAGTGTTCTATTATTGTTGTGTTTTCAAGTTCTTTTTTGTTGAGTGGCTGCTACCGCACACTTACACCGGCGATGGTCCGTTGTGATACCACTTAAAGTACGGCTATAGGTCCGATTTACGTAGAACCATCTGCGCATTCCATAACTCCATGTCAGCCTATAGTACTGACTCCATGGTTTCTAAGCTCAACAGTGAATCCAGATATGTTCATTTACACCACCGATCGCACTGCCCAACCGATCGATGGTGAACAATTCTTTTTGCATCTTGCCCCTATCGAGAGTCGAATTCGGTACCTCCCGGACCAACTGCCACAGCCTTAACCACTGAGCAACCTGGGCAGTTTTCAAGTATTTAGAACAAAACCAAAAACAATTAAAATCTTATTTAGTGCAAGAAATAATTTTGAATGAAATAATTCACCACCTTTTGTTGAATGCATGAAAATACAACAAAAATCTATTACAATCCAATAAATTTCCAAAGAATGCAATTGCGATGCATCGGAATAAGCGGAACATGCACATGCACTAATATATGTAACAATGGTATGACAAGATAAATGAACTTTCAGTGCAAGAGATATTGAGATCTTTAAATTGGAACTGGTCTTTTTTGATAAAAAATAATAATCTTTAGATTCGTTTGAATATATGTGTACTCTGATAATCCATAAAATTTTGTCGAAACACCATTAAATCTCCAGAAAATTATTGTTTGGTGCACTTTATGGGCTGGCGAAGCCATTGGTCACTAAAGGGACGTGATTAGAAATGTTTTCGTACCTCGATGAGTATGTGGTTTCAACAGGACGGGGCTATACAGCGCTCACTACTATTGATTTACTCAAAGAAACTTTTCATGAAAGAATAATTTCGCGTAATGGTCCAATTAATTGGCCACCAAGATCGTGTGATTTAACCCCATTAGATTATTTTAATTGGGGTTATGTAAAGTCACTTGTCTATGTCGATAATCCAGAGACAATTGAACACCTGGAAATCAACATTCGAAGAGTTATTGGCGACATACAGTCGCAAATGCTGCGAAACATTTGTCGAAATTTTGTTATACCGACAAAGTAATGGATGGTGCACGCAGCAAACAGTGAAGGATCTTAAATCAAAACCAATGTAGATGGCAGAAGAAATCGTTGCAGAATACCTATGTATATTAATATTATGCCTTCAATATTCTTACATTAAGACGCTTATTTTTATCTGCTGTGTCAAATTTTATATTTTGAAATTGTGATATTTTCACATAAATTTTCGATACTTCACTCCAAACAATATAATTGATAAGATCATCTCTATTTCGATCTTGGCAGAATGCAGATTGAAAATCATATTATAACTTTTTCATGCCCAATTTTCGATGATGTGTTCTTTTAAACTACGTATTTAGTTGTATTGGATTATTGGTGTAGGTTTTCTGTGTGAGACGATATAGAAACATACGTAAAAGTTCATATTTAAAATAACAATACCAGTTCCTATTTTAACAAGCCCAAAACTACAAACGAATTGATCAAATTTGTCCGTATAATAAACAATAATCTTTAATTGTGAAGTAAATAATTAAGTTGATTGTTCAAAAAGTTATTTCAAATAGTAAACACATCGAAAAAAAAAACAATGTATTAAAACAATAGTTATACTAACCGGTCGCAAAAATACGATTCCTTCGTGCATTAATTGCAAACGGAGACATAAATTCACTATCAAATGATAAAGATCGCGCCATTAATGCTATTGTATTAGCAGTCATTTGGAGTTTCACTTGATCGCGCTCTCCTTCAACCTACATAAAATAAAATTATTAATTATAATCATGTTATGAATGTGATAAATAAATTAACTCACATGTTTAAGTGTATCCAATAGTAAAGATGTCGGAACATTATCAAAAACTCCGTCAGTTGCTACTAAAATAACATCGCCCTCTTTTACAGGAAAATTATATGTATCTGCCGATTCAGGACTATCACTTAGTACATTGTTACCATGCCCGGGCGGTGGTAACGATAATTGAAATGGTGTATTAAAATAATGTTGTTGCTCTTCGGATCGATGCACTATTTCACCCTTGCGTACGACAATAAAGCCACTATCACCTATATTCGCTGTGTATAGTGTACTATTTTCTTTATTCAATATTAAAACACAAGCTGTACTACTTCCTAAAAATGGTACAAAACAATTTTTTTTAAATATTTACAAAATTGAATTGAAATAATATTGAACATACCTAAAATAGGTTTTTTCTGCTCTAGTAATTCACAATAACTATATGCAAGTAAACTAACGGGCCTTTGTGGATTAAAATTTACACGTTTCACTAGACGTTCACATGTTCGCATTAGGAATGACGAAAATTCACCAGGATCAATTCCATAACTTCGCCAACCACCTACACCGTCTGCCACACCTAGAAATATAAAATGTATCCATGTTTAGTAAATAAATAATTTCGCAATTGTATATATGTAGTTAAAATGATGTCAGTACTCGAGTTGTATTATTTTATTATTTTTGACAAATAATAATGAAGAAAAGCCAATATTATTGAAAAAAAACTTGTAATTCGTGTTATACACTTATTAATGATTTACATGAGTACTTCTATGTTGTAATGATCAACTACACCACAACTATTAAACTGGGTAGTTGCAGTAATTCTTACAATTATACAGAATGTATTGGCCAAATGAAGTGGTAAAAAATTACAACTTGTCGAACACCTCAATTTTACAATGGCAAAAAATCAGAGGAGTTTACGGAATAGTACCCATTTCGAATAAATTACTCAAATAATTAGGCTCGATCACTCAGTTGAAAATAAACGTTCGTTTCAGTGATCGTAAATTTTCTTGACTTGAAGTCAGGAAGTAGTTTTTAGCTTATAAATAAGAAGAATGTGGTGGATGTAATAATAATTCAAATCTTCAATGAAAAAAATTTGTATAATAATCTGGATTTCTTGTGAAACAATGAACATGTATACGAGGGCGGAGTGAGAAGTCTTGAAAAAATAAAACAAGGAATAATATTTTCGGACAAAAAAAATATTTTTGACGCTCGATATACACTTAAGCGGTTTTTTCAATTTTTCGTTCCCTTCTGAATAATAAGATTTCTGCAACCCTTTGTTGCATCGATGATTTCCTCATTAGACCCGAATCTATTTTCGTCGATTTCTTCAAGTTCAAAAACAGGAAATAGTCGCAGTGGGGTGTCTGGAGAATATGGTATGGTGGATTGGAAGCATTTCGAAGCGTAAATCATGGATTTTCGCCATGGTATCTACACATGTGCATTAGTGAACAACTTTTTCTTCACCAAATGAAATCGGTTTTCTTTCAAAACTCCGTTAAAACGGTCCAATAAGTTGCAGTAATATTCGCCGTTGACTGTTCTCTCCTTGTATTGAAGGTAATCGATGTGGATCCCAAATGCTGTGGCCATGAGAAATTCACTGTTTATTGTCTGTTATTCTGTCTCCGATGTATAGTGATGCATCGATCCAGTTATAAAATTCATTTTTATTTAACTTAAATATTGCCAAACCCACGTCTGAAGTTGCGACACGAGTATATTTTTGATCGATTGTAAGCAAATGCAGCACCCATCGCGTTCAATTATCTCAGCTATCTAGCGTACTTTAACTCTGCGGTCTTGCAATACCTTATTATGGATTTTGTTAACCATTTTTGTGTGGTGACTTCATTTGGGCAACGTGAATCATTCTAATCGATGGTTAAGAATCCCCGTAGTATTAATCAAGTTTTGTTTTGGTTTGCGTAAAAGATTTTCCACGGTACAAATAATGTTAAATTAACACATGAAATTCACTTAACTTTTTCCATGTTTGCTAAAACACAATGGGTTGCCAATGGCTGTCAAAACTGAACTAAATAATATCTGTCAGAAAATTTAATTTAGTCTAGTAACAGATGGTAATGACACATGATATCTGGGATTTGCGATTGTGGCGCTCTCTGTTGGAATTGTACCAGATTTTCCACTTCGCCCCGCGTATAATAAAATGTCTCCCGAAGGATTAAGCAATAATCATTATTAAGTAAAACACAAACTGTAGATGGATTAAGTAACACATTTATTATTGTAGATGGTCACAGCCCAACAAATGCTTTTACACAGCACACAATCGGTTTTTATATCATCCGGAGCATTAGATTTAATCAATGGCGTGAATCGAAACTCGAGACCACGATGTCAAAATTAACCAATATCATGTGTGATGATTGTAAGAGATTGTAAACCAATGGATGATCAAATAAGGAGTTTTTCAGAAGAATTAGAATTCGCTTCTAATGCAGGAATTGATTGTGGTTGATTGATATATACAATTGGTTTCAGATACCGCCATAAAAAGTAATCTAAAGGCGTCAGATCACACAATCTTGGAGGCCAATTCACAGATAGGTTTTTAACATGATGTCATAATTAAAATATTCTGACAATAAATCAATGGTTTGGCCTGCTGTGAGCACGTTGCATCATCCTGTTGAAACCACAAGTCGGTACGGTCAGTACTGAATTGTAAGCAATAGAATTTTATTGATCATTTCTCTGTCGTTTGCACCATTGACGTTAATATGATGATGCCACCTATCCATAAACCGCACCATAAACCAAATCGGTGATGCAATGGAAGGTTAACTAGCTTCAATACTTGAACAAACTGTCTTTATATGCCTTCAAACCAAGATCTCTATTCAAAATACGCCACAATGTTCCATATGAGAAACCCAGAGTTTAAGAACGACGACGAATTGATTGGTTGCGGTCTTCTCGTACACTTTCAGCTACAACAGCCATATTCATATTAGATCGACTTGTACGCACTCTAGGCGGGTGATGAATATCCATTAGTGAAAAATTGGTTCGAAATTTATTGATTGTTTCGCAAAGTTCAATTGGACGATTATGAACACAAAAATAAATTTTTGTGGTCGTAGAGCACAAAAAAACAGTTTTTCACTGAACACTGATTTTAGAAATAAATTTCTACAATTTGCCAACGTTGTTCTCGCGTAAGTCTATTCATAGTGAAATATTCGAAATATTAAAAACAAATGACATATAACTGTTGTCACGAAGAATTCCAATTGGGAAAAGTACTCTTTATTATTTCACATTATTACTTCTAGGTAACGCAAACAAATTCATGCGATCTGGGTGACCACCGGTAATGGCAAACTGGCAACATTTGAATATAACCAAAACATTTGATCCAAAATGGTCAATTTTGGACCGTCTAACCTAAATGTGACCTGATGGACAGTAAATTTCTAAATGATTTCTTAATTTTCGAAAGATTAATTATAAAAAACAGAGATAAGGCTGTTTTCTTCGTAAAACATATACCAGAAATTAAAGATATATTCAAACTGGGATCGAACGTTCGCAGAATATAGGATTAACCATTTAAAAAAACCAATCATGGAAGTTATTGCCGTTTATTTCAATGTTAATCAACGATATACTTCCAACAAAAGTAGTCCATAGCTTTTTAGTTTCAAGGACTTTCTGAAGAAGTCCAGAAGTGTTGAGTTACGATGTCAGACTTACGATGGAACGATATTTATTTGTGTCACGGTGATATAGTATTCTAACTCAAAGTAGGCTTCAAAATTTTTATCAAATACAGTATACTGTTTAAATAATCTATGGCTTAAAGGCCGTAAAAGGCTTTCTAACCGCGTCTCAACTGACACTTTTTGGTCTGCCCAACAATTGCTTTTGCGCACCACATAATCACTTTTTATGACATTCAGGTCAACGGCGAGAATCGAAGTTGAGACCGTGGCGTTGATGACTATTTTGAGAAGAGAATTTTTTTATCACACTTATCTTTCTTGCTCTAAACATGATAAGTTTGTCATCATACTAAAGACAATAATTATTACTGTCTTTGTTCATCATACCTTTTGCTCAAATTCAATGCTTTAAATTAATATTCGAGTATTTTTTCACGTTTATGACTATTTTATTACGGTCAACTTTCCAAAATTATAAAATCGAGTATTTTGAAGAAATTAATGTTTTTCGTCTTTGGCATTTGTTAAAACCACTATTCACTGCTTTTTAATATTTTTAATGGCTTTATGGTGAATATAATTTTAACGATACTGAGGATTCTTTAGTATTTAATTTCACTGGTTAATGATTTAGTCTAGTCGATTTATATCCATTAGGTAAACAGGACAGATATGAACTATTAAGTATTTAACGACTGTTTGTGAAGTATAATGGACTGATTTGCTAGACCAATTTTTATGTATTCCATAAATTAACATAAACATATTACTAAAAATAGAACAGATCGATCTTATACGAAACTTCGATAAACTTATGAACGGAATAAATTATACTTTTCGATATTATATTCGACTCGAGTAAATTACATAATAGAGTTGTTGAAATTTGTCTTTATTTACAAATGACTCGTTTATAGTCTAATCAGATACATACCCACAGCTATGTGCCTAGTAGTTAAATGCATCATAATTTAATTATTTATTTGTTACACAATCGTGTATTTACCGATAAAATTATCATATATGTCTTTTTACGAATGGGAGGTTAAAAACAATTTGTTGTTATTTGGGTGAAAATTTTTAAACCTTCAACAAATACTAAAATTTGTTTTGATTATTTCTAACAATTCCACATCTCAAAATTTTTTTTAGTGTCACTTAAAACGAAAATTAGCTTGCATCACTCGAATAAACTTGAATATCAAGATTTACATTTTAAAATACGTCGAATGGGCTTAACAACAAGCAAATATTGAAATAATCACATGAGTTTTATATTCAACATATTTATTTTTGCATTTTCTACTATTAATTTGGCGAAGCGCCATGCAACGTATCGTCTATAATTAAATTTAAAATTATATATAATGTATACAAGGGGAGTAACAAAAGTTACTATTACAAAAGTTACAACTATTAGTTGGACAGAAAAAACAATCTTCACCGTTTTGTCTCTACATAATCGCCATTGATTTCAATACATATCTTAAGCCTATAGATCCACTTCTCAAAACGTCTTCAAAATCATGCTATTTAATTTATGTTTTATTTGGGATATGTAGTCATCGTGATTATAAATTGGTGTATTTTACAAAATCGATGTTGCTAATTGTGATTTAAAGCCATGTAACAATTCAAAAGTCTATACAAAATTTGTTGATGAATGGGGAATTGAGTTATAAGCAAACATAGCATATAGGAGCCATAAGTCCCAATTAGAAGGATCATTATTGGTAACATATCTTGGTTCGGTGAGATCGTTCAAGAGCTCCGTTGGTTTATGGATGATATGCGGTAGTATTTAGTTTTTTATTTATGAGTAGCTTGCACATGTTTCCTATTAAGTTGGCACCTTGATCTGTTAAAATAAACGCAGGAGTTAAACATTTACAGATTAAGTTTTCACACAAAGCTTGTGCAATTGTTTCTGCTTCCTGATTTGGCATAGGCATTGCTATTGAATATATTTGAAATTCGTCCTGACATTGTTATATTATGCGATGTAGGAAGAACTACAATATCTAAAAAGATTTTTTCGAAAGGCTTGGACGATGTTGTACATAATCTTAATGGCATTTTGGTTGATCGGTTGTGTTTATTCTTTTGGTATGATTCACAAGGTTTAATATATCTTTAAATTTTATTCAGCATTCCATCAAATTTATACTATTTCTTGTTTGTTTTTATCTCTACAATCTGTTTCGGGCCTAGAGGCACTTCCAACTCTTTCGCGGTTCGCTTATTTACGTCCTTACCTTACGATATTACAACCAAATCAAGGACGTACGGCTATACGGACGTCCGATTTACGCAGTCAAATTTATAATATTCTGAAATACGTTTAAGAGTTCTGTTGATTCCCTGATGTGCTCCAGTTGGGCTATCATGAAATTCACGAATAATTCTGTTGATTTCTAAAGGCTCCTTGATTATTTGTACAGGCGATTTGGTTATAAAATTATCATTTGATGATTTCGTATTAAAAGGCTCTCCCATTGAAGAATCGGCATTAGAATTTTGTGTAATTGGTTCAGAATTAGAAGATACTTTGGGTTGCAAGTTTTCATCAAAATTGATTTGATTTTGTAAATATTCAGATTTAGCCCAGGTAATTGCAAAGATTTTGCTATTTGTATCAATTTTACTCTGTTCAATGCATCAGCAATATTATTAAGTTAAACTTTAACTACCTCGTACTACCTCGAGAAAAATTCTCCAACGAATAATTTAACTAAGAGGATGGGCAATGTCCGCAAATTTATAAATAAATCGACGATAGTATCCCGCCAATCCCCAAAAAATTACTTCCAACTCTTTTTGATTTGTGGGTGGTAGGATACTTTTCAATAGATATTTGTCGTGTGAGGCTTTAGGTCTGGTAATAATATGGTCTAGATAGCAAATTTCTTTTCGAAGGA
Organism: Tipula lateralis; assembly: GCA_963932295.1. Taxonomy (NCBI): domain Eukaryota; kingdom Metazoa; phylum Arthropoda; class Insecta; order Diptera; family Tipulidae; genus Tipula; species Tipula lateralis. Next base: position 147,432,662 of record OZ010738.1, read on the forward strand.
AGTAACATTATGTCAGTTGCAATTTAACATGAAATGTTCTTAGATGGTTTAACACATCATTTAATTTTGGTTGTGGTCTTCTAAATTGTATCCATAAATGTAACCATAATAAACGAAATATTTAAGACCTGTTAATGCAGTATTCATAAGACGCTGAAATGTTGCTGGTGATCCTTTTAAGTCAAAAGTCATTGTTACGTATTCGAAATGACCACTAGTCGTAGATGCAGTTTTATCACGTTGATGAATCGATACCTTATTATATTCACTTGCGAGATATAATGTACTAAAAAAATTTATTTTCGTAGTTGGTCTAGAATTTCTACGATGCTAGGAAGAGGGTAAGCTTCAACAATTGAAAGATTATTTAACATTCGATAAGCAACGTATTCAACTTACAATTTTTGAAACTAATTAATATAAACAATTTCTGAAAACGTTTGATAAGTAGTCTTTGGTATACCATTTTGCGCTTACCGTCTAATAATTTTCCCAGGACAATAGCAGCTACAATTTTTGGTCGGGTGAAGTAAGATGTTATCACTACTTTTATTGCTGATTTTTGTTAGCTGGTATGAGTAGGTTTGCTCCTGTTGGGCTTTACAGCATGGACTGATGCTGTTTGACTTTACCGAAATTGCCAGGTTGAATTTTTATAAATTTATTTAGTAAAAAATGTAGCTTAATGCACTCAGAGCCTCTTTTTGGACCTCATTTAAAATTCGTAAAACCCATCGAGCACATTTCTTCGTGTATCCCAGATGATTATTTTAATATTCGCGATACAGCCATGATAGTAGTAAAGGCCAATTCTTAGTCAACTTTGGACTTCACCAGAACCATAGTATAATCTTCGAAACCACTTGGAATTAGTCTGTAGAGACGATGGCAATTTGGCATTCATTGAATATTTGTAGTGGTTTTAGTTTACGCCGAACGTCGAAGATAACTACTATTTGGTACTTTTGGTATTTTAACAAAATAGTTCTAGTCTCGTACTAAGCAAACTTTTGTAACTCCCCTCGTTACACATGTAAATATATATTATATATTTATATTACCACATATTTGGATGAATTTTAAATTTTTAGTTTATGTACTTTGGATTGATTCTCTCTATTGTATTTTTTAAATTGTCATTTCACGATTAGAAAATTTTATTTTGATCAATTAACAAAACTAAATAAATATTTGCTACAAAGATCAACCAGTGACACACAATAAAAATATTTTTTTATTAATAAAAAACATTTAATACGTAAACCCATCAACAAGTCGACAGAAATGCGTAAATCAGGCAAATTATTATCTTGCTCATATATAGTACATACGTATGTATGTATGTATAGGCTACAAGACGTGAATGCATTTTGATGAAAGATTATTTATAATTGTTTGAAATGGGCATATTCCAATATTATATAGAATAAGTTTTGAAATAAGAAAGGCTGGCAATGAATGAATTTATCATGCATGCTCTAATTTATCACTTGCACACGTTTTTAAAAACTATAAACAATTAACATATTTAGTAAAATGAAGAGGTTAAAAATAAATTACAATTAATATCTATCATCTACTAAATTAACAAATTATTATGATATAGTTATAGGAAATGGTTTAAATAGTTTAATTAGTTTGTATTATGAAATTTTTTTTTTTGCATTTACAAAACTAAAATAAATATTCATGTGACTCTCTCTCAACTCAAGCACACTAACAATATACGCTGCCAATATTTATTATATCACCACAATAAATGACCAATCTTATTTCAAACCAGTACATACATACATACATCGCTATTTTGTAAACAAAAACACAATTTCTGAACTTTAGACACTACGATATAGTAAAGAAAATATGTTTTTGTGGTATGTGATCGTATTTTTCTCGTGCTTTAATTTAATATAATTTGCACACTATAAATAAGGTGTTACGATGAGATAATCAGACTATTGCATCATTGGACGTCACAAACCAAAAGGTGAATTATCTAATTTAATCAGGGTGGTGTAGTAGTGAATCATTTTCAAGTCAAACTGAAATGTATATTCGAAATGGAATAAGATGATCACATTTACCTGTTTTTGTTCGTATTCAATTAGAATTCAGCGAAACAAAATTAATAGTTTTATTTTAATTAAATTCCCACTATATATTTTATTGTTTTGAACATAAAAATATATATTTTTATGGCCCAGCAAATTGAAACTAAAGTTTGTTATAAAATGATTATAAATATTGTGAAGGTCTTCTAAGGCAAGTAAATTTTTTGTCATCAAATTGCCAGTTTCCGTACCTGAGTCGCAAAAGAATTGTTATGAGTAGTATCTGCTACAAAATTTGTTAATTTGTGACGTGAAATATCCAAAATAATTTTTGGGTAGAATAACCTTATTGTTTATATTATTATTGGTCATTTTGTTTATAAACGTAATATTGTCATCAAATCATGTTCCGGATCTAGTCAAACGAAAAATTGGAGTTTATTTATAGTTTGGTTATTTACATATATGTATATATTTACATATAAAATTCAACAATAGTTAAAATAAGAAGTAGATTAACATTATTTTCACTGATTTTATAAATTTGTTTCAGTTTTTATAATAAAATTAGAGAAAACTCTGCCACTTAAGTATTGCGAACTGTTAGAGTCGTACTTGAAAGAGAGATACTTTAGGAGTTTACTCCAGCATAAAATAAGCTAAAGCAGGAGTCCCGTGGAGAAGTGTCTTGGGGTCATTCCTTTTTATACGGTTTACAAGCGACTTATCGTTGATGGTCAATCACCTGGTGACAATCGAAGAAGCCACATTCAAACCACAAACGCCATAAATAATATACAAGATTGGCTAGCTAAGTGGCGAATAAAAGTGAATGAAACGAAGTCTACTCACATTAATTTCACTAATCGAACAATAGAACCACTACCTGTGACTCTCAATAATATTCCTCAATGAATCTTAGAATCCTGGGTATGAATCTTAAAGTGGAAAGTACACGTGAAGTTGAAATCAGAAGAGCCCCAATTAAAATTTAGAAAAATGTACTGGCTAATTGGAAGAAACTCTCAGTTATCCGTTCATAATAAGCGTATGCGTAGTAAGCAAGTGCTCAAGCCTTTCTGGACATATGGTATTCAACTATGGGGATGCACTAAAAGCAGGATCGTTAACCCCCTCGGTACACTCGTAATAGTGACCTTCATAGAGATCTTGGAATCAACACAGTCACAGAGGAAATAAAAAGTATGTTCAAAAACATCAGGAGAGGCTCAATCATCATCCGAACATTGAAGCTGTAAAACTACATACTTCATCAAGAGGGTGTCACAAGCAGACTCAAACCCTTTTTAGTTATAAGAATAGTTCGCAGAGTGTAAAATAAATCAAAACAACGCTATGGAAAGAATACATAGAAGTGCATAATCTTTGTCATTATGGTAAATTGTTGCTAAACCACCGAAACTGGCGAATCTAGACTACGTTACATCGACTTTGTGCTTCGAGAAAAGGTTCCATACTTCCTAATCCTCAAGGAAAACTTGGAGGAGCGGGTCGGTTGCGGAAACGGAAAAATTGCAGTTCTTTACGGATGGCTCACGGTAACCAGGGAGAGGTAATAGAGATTGAGGAGGTTCTGAATTGGTTGAGACATAATGTGGTATCCTCGACTGATATCGCAATCTATGTGGACAGTTAGGAGGCAATCAAGTCGGTAGATTATGTTTCTCTGACGTCTAGTTTGGCGTTATGTTGTCACTTGCCTCTGGATGAGATGAGTGAGCATATCAACATTCATATAGTCTGGGTCTCCGGCCACTCGGAAGTTATGGGGAACTGCAGTTGAACTAACGAGGCATAGTACAACTTTCTAACTGCTGCCGGAAAGGGCAAAATTGAGGAGACCCATTAAGGCATCAAAACTGTGCTTAAAAAGGAGGCGGTAGCTTAAGCGAATGAAGGTTGTCGAACACTCTTTCATGTAGTGTAGCACGGCAAGTCTGACGTCAAAGGTGGACTTGAAACGCTTGAAGACACTGATCTCGCTAGGAAGACGTGAACTAAGAACGATCCTGGGGATACTTACAGGTCACTACCTACTTAAAGAACATGCGAGGAGGCTAGGTCTATAAGCTAATAACTTTTGCAGAAGCTGTATGGACGAGAAGAAGGAAGAGACGGTAGTCCACCTCCAATGCTCATGCCTGGCTTTGGCACACAAAAGACAGGAATATTTGGGTAAATTCTTAATAGACTGTCTCTCAGATTTCGAAAACTGTAAGGTGCGACACTAACCACGCTACATAAGTATCTCAAACTGGTTCTCATAAGGTTTATAGGGAAGTAAGATCCTGTGGTATCACAATGGACCGTCGCCGGTCTAAGTGTGCTGTAACAATCACTCAACCTAACCTAACCTAATCTAAACCACCGAAAAGAAGGTTAAATCTACTCAATTACAACAAACAGCATCAATAAGGACGGTATTCTAAAATGATTTTATCATCCAATTACTACTTTCAGTGGATGAACAGATCGCCGAGAGAAAATAGAAAATATTGTAGAATATCAAACATTGCTTTTTTATTTTAAAGACAATGTTGAACATATCCATTGATTTCATGTAAAGCATATCATACTATGCGATTATACCTTTTGTGCGGATATAACATCAAACCATCGGAACCAAGCCTTACAAGCAGCATCACTAAAGGCCTATTCCTATTAACCTATAAGTCCCTTGCAATTTTTTTATGAGGTTTCTTTGAAAAATTTAGAACGATCGGGTAAAATCGAGACGAGAAAACGCCAAATAGCTTGAAAATGCATCAGATGTAATTCCACCACCAACAGAAACATAAATTCGCTATGTGAAACTCTTCCGTTTTCAGTCTAAACTAAAGCCACTACAAATAATTCAATGAATGCTAAATTGCATATGGAACGATTGCACGCCTCTACAGACTATTCCCAAGTAGTACCGAATATTCCGGACGGTACCTTTTTTTGTAGGGGACGAGCCCCGAGAAGTCATAGACCATAGTCTTTTACTGATGATGTTACTGTGGGTCTTGTGCAATTAACTTTGGCTATGAATATTTCGGCTGTATCACGATAGTTAAATAATCATCTGGGATACACGAAGAAATCTGTCGATGGATTCAATGAATTTTAAATGAAGCCGAAAAAAGAGCTAAATTTAGTTTTGGTAAAGAATCTTGGTTCTTTAAGTACGAACCGGAAACCAAACAGCAGTTCATGGTATAAAGCCAAACAAAAGAAAAACCATCCGTTAAAGCAAAGCAACAAAAATCAGTAACAAAAGTAATGATGTCAGTTTACTTTAGCCGATCAAAAATTGTAGCTCTCTACCGCTGCAAAATACCAAAGACCTAATACCAAATACCTAAAATCTTTAAAAATATGTTAGGAAACCGGAAGAAAGAGAATTTGCGGTGCTACTTTTTACAACGCGCCAGCTCACACAACTGAAATGAGTAATTTTATTGCGATCTCTGGAATCGAATAAATTGAAATCGAATTGGAATCTGAAATCGAAGAAACTGCTCAACTTGAAAGCTTTAAGATTTTGAAGACTGTTTTGAGAAGTCAATCAAGCTTAGAAATGCATTGAAATCAAAGACGATTATGTAGAGAAGATAAAAAAGGACGAATATTAAGTATAAATACGAAAAGAATTTTGTCTGGTTAACTAAGTGAAGTTTTGTTACACGCCTCATATATGGGTTGCCAACAAATACTTTTACAATGGTTAGCACTAAAGTGTTTGTTTGACAAAATAAGCAACATTTAACACCTTTTGACTTGTATTGGTATATTTACTGAACCAACTTAACATCAAGATTGGTCAGAAAGTGATTTTTTACACAGTCCCCACATTAATCAATTGCCTTATTAGAAATCATCAGCAATGGATAAAAAATCATTATAGGATTCAGTTAAACCATTGCACCATTTGGTAAGTCGATCATTTTGTTTGTCAACGTAGAATTATACACTTTAAACCACAACACTGCACTTAATGTTTCAATTAATCATACTTCTTCAAAATTTCACTTTTGAATTAATTCTGTTGATGGTGCTGGTTTTGTATGAAGATAATGTCTTCATCGCATTTTGAGTACCAGTATCATTGTAACGCTTAATAGTTCGACACACAAACAATTTTGTCTCTGTGATTTTATATCACTCGTTTAGAATATGTTTTCAACTACGATTTAGAATGATTTGCTTTCGTGGGATTGTAAACTGATAAACTAACACTTGTCAAGATAAGAGTATTCTGTGTTAGAGAATAACTAGATGATATTGCCCTAAAAACCACCAATTTATGACACAAAATGGTAATAATAAAATGACCAATGATTATGATAGAAGTGATGTAAAAGGAGCTGAACTAAAACTGGTTTGGTACATCTCTAGCACTAAGAATCTTTTCGTTAATTTATAATGATGTAGTTTATAGTTATGGGAACCATATATAGTTGATGTCATCAAGTTTAGAACAAACAAGTCACGGTTGTCATTACGTATATTAGAAAAATGAACTTCACCTCATATTATTGTTTCAAAATCTTAAAATAAGGTTTGTTAATACAAATCGATTTAGTTGAACAGAACACAAAACTATTCAATTAGTAATTGGATGTATAATTATATTGAATACCTTCTCTAATCTGACTAAACAAGGACAGAACAATTCTTTGATATCATTGTAGTATTCAACTTTAACAATATATCTTGTCAATAAAACTTGCAATGTATCCTCACATTTTGGTATCCAAGTTCAGGCTTATAGCTAAAATAGTTTAGTATTTTTACTTGCAGATACTTAATTCTAACTGTCTTGATCTGGCTCATACTATATTCCACCGAAATTCAATAGCACATATTCTAGAAGTTAAAAGTAACTTTAAAGTTTAAGAAACATCTTTGTTAATCTACGTAGTAAGAATGGAATTTAGGAGAAGACCACACTAGATTTATACAGTTTCATGTCATCACATACGAATAAAAGTGAAGAAATTTACAGCAGTAAATTATTCAGGAATCACACTCATGGTGGAAGTTGTTGGATGTGGCTTTCTAAGTGAATAGTGACTTAGTTTGTGTCGTTTATATGTTACCTTTAAGCCATTCCATGGTACATGTTAACTTACATTCCAGATGTGTCGGCCAATGAGTTGTGCACTCGAACAGGGAGTTATAGATGTAATCTGTTACACATTATCCAACCTCACATAACGAATCATGAGCTTCTCATATGATCTATTCATATGATGTAATTTGAATTCACGTGATAAAACACCCACATACACGCAAATAGAATAATAATCAATACTTAGTGCAGAATATTAAGGCATTTAGCTTAAATAATAGAGCTCTGAACGTTATGACAAATAGAAATGAAAAAAATTTACGAAACGTAAATAAAAATAAAATAAACAAGTCACAAGACATTAACGAAATGACAGACTGTAAATACAAAAATATATAAAAAGTCGCCATTTTTCTTCCAAGATTTTCCTTTCGAATTGGATCGATGTCTATTTTTAAAGTCTGCAGTTACCTAGAGATTATCTATCGAAGAAAATCAATCATAAATAATAAATAATTTCTTACCAATGACGTCTGCTTTGCTTGTATGCGTTGTGAACCAGGCATCGTCGCCAATTTGTCCTAATTTATTGTGTTTTGCTTGTGAAAAATCTTTCGGAAAACCACACACAACTGAAACAAAACGTGGTTTGGATTTAACACTGGGCTCGATTAGCGTAGAGAACCCATTTCGAAGTGCTCGTGATAGTAAACGTGTAGTCCAACAAATCGATTGCATTCTATATACGAATTATCTATTTTTGTTTTATGTCTATATTATTAATTTTCACAGAAAATGTATAAGTAAAAACAGAAATATGTAAGATTTTCTTATCGAAACGAAATTTTATTATATTATTACGCACCAATCAAAAAGGCAAAGAATTTAATTAATCACAACTACACTTTTTCGACACTAAACAAATTAAGTAAAATATTATGTATTGATAGTGATGAATTGATATAAATCATTTTTTTTAAATGGATTTATTCTTAAATCATTACACTTAAGAGAAATTATAAAAAAAATTTACTCGAGAATTTTTTTATATATAACCAATTTGATGTCTAATATCACACAAGGACAAAGCACGAATGATGTAAAAAATCGAATAGTATCGATAATGCAGTTTGCTGACTACATTGCAGTACTAGATTAATCCACTGAAGTTTAAAACAAAAACAATTAAAAAATATATAATTTTTAATTTTATTTTATTAAATATAAAGGAAATACTATTAATAAACGATATATAAATAAATGTTATTTAATCCTGAATCATATTCATGTCGGCGCTCAAACACTCCTCGCCTATATTACTTGGCGAAGTTTCGATCATTTGATCGTTCGATTCAGAGTCCAATGACGGTTCGTTGCTAAACATTTCGTTTGGCACTGTTGGTGGTGCTCGTTCAGGTACTAATTCCATTAGGGATTGTCGAGATTGTAAATGACGTTCCACCTCTTCGGTGGTCATATGGCCATCGCTCATTACATGACTTATATTGTTATGAACCTGGGAGAAATTTTGTTTTTTCGGTACCCGTTTCCTTTTGACGGTATTTTGTACTTTCGGGGTGGTGTTACAATTTGTACCGCTGTTCACCGAACTGTCCATTTTACGTTTTTTAGTTGTTTCCATTCGAATTTCTTCGTCGGACGTTTCCGTTTCCTCACTCTCCGATGATGTGATCTCAGGTTTCTCGTATTGTAGCAGTCTTTCTAGTAGAAATGATTTGTCTCGAGTTACTTTAAGCAAACGTCTTTGACTGGAGCGCAACGCATCTTGAAAATATTCGTTCTCCTAAAATCAAATGAGTTTGTACAATTCGAAATAATAAAAAATCTAGTTTTTTACTCACATATAGCAGAAATTTCAATTTTTTCTTCATATTACTATATTGCATTTTATAGTCAATCATTTTTTGATTAATACGCGAAGTACCCTCCTCTTGACTATCTTCTTCACTTCCATTGCTATCTCCATGGTTCCCATCCCCATCGTCATCATCGTTTTGTTCCGCCTGTGCTTGTTCGTTAGCCATCGTGCGGCAATACCATCCATCCAACATGTTTGCAATGATTGTAGATTTTATTTAAACAATTTTTAATACAAATATTTGTTTGCTAACTAGCGTAATGACTAAAGAGCGTGTTTGTTTTGAAGCCTTATGTTTGACAGCTGTCAAAATTAAAACTGTATTATCGATAAAAGCGACTGTTCGCTATTGTTTTGTCAGCGTAAATTATAATTTGTTCAGTGGATATTTTAATTGTTACATAACACGTCACATTTCGTAAAGATATAGTTCATCTAGTGAAACATAGATGCGCTATAAATTTCGAAAAAAGCAAAGACTTCAACTGCAGTTGAGACAATCTAAGTACATACATACTTAATAATATGAGATTACGATTTGTGGGAAAGAGAGATTAAAATGTATGTGACGCTTATATGAACGTACGAGGCCTCGATGAATTAAATCAAATTTTTTAAGCTAATTGAAGTTTATGACCCAATAGTTGGGTGCCTTAAGATTGATTTTCTCAATCGTACTGAAAGTCGTGAGCTGAGAGATATCTTTGAACCACTTAATTTGTTTACTTTTCTGATGCAGCCCACCAGAATTTGATATACAACCGAAAACTTATTGATTACATTGTGTTCAACATTCCTGATGGAAACTCTAATTTTATACAAAATCCATTCACACACAGATCACGATCTCATTGCAATCGATAAATATTCCTGTATGTACTCCTGTCTCCTGGCGAATTCATAATGTTCAGTGGATAATATAACAATAGTGATTTGCTTAATTTAAATTGAAGCTACTTCGATGTGCTAGATACGGTTGACTAGTAATTTGACTTGTATGATAATATATCTAAGGCACTGAAACAGCATCAGCATGCTCATTTTAAAATGAGAAACCGCAGCTAGAACCCGGTTCCGTAGTTTAGCTATACCATTCAAAATAAGAAACAGTTAGTTGGCATAGCTTACAACATCTGGAAGAAATCACGAAGTGATCTTTAATTTGTTTAATCACCCAATCCTATTGCCACTTAAACGTTATGGATAAACCTGAAGCACCATGGCTTAAAAACTAATGTTTTGGCCTAGTAGTTGAAAAATTGTCTTCAAATGACCTCAATGAGGAATTTGAAAAATTAACAACAGTGCTCAGAAATCCAAATCAACACAAAAATAAAACCAAAGTAGAGGAATTTAAATTGTCCAAGTTTTCTGATGATGATAATAGATAGCTAAAGCCATAAACTCTATATCCTCTAATGTAGTAGGTGCAGACGACTTATGTCATACATTTCTAAAACTCATAAGTCATGTAACTCCATAACTCGAAATTTTACTTTAAAATTTGGGTAGTAAGCAAACTTATTGGTCTTCCAAAAACTGGCGAGCCTGAATCATCAACTGACGTCAGGCCTACTGCACTGCCAGAATTCTTATTAAAATTTTTTGAACGTATTATCTCGGATCAAATAAAACAATTTTTTTCAAATATGAACTGGTTGACCCTTCTATAGGTTGAGAGTTTTATAACACTACGAAAGTTCTGAAGGATATCACTGAGTTTAGTAATTGGGTAGACACCCTTATTGTGGGGCATTGTGCGATTTTCACCATCTCATTACAGTCGGTGGTGTGAATGAACACATCTAAGATCCACTGTTAAAATGCAGAATTTATGGAGCGACTCATCTTTCATGTCAGTACTATTGGATGGTATGGATCTATGATTGCATAAAGACTAGTAGGACGTAAATAAGCGAACCGCGAAAGAGTTGGAAGTGTCTTGAGCCCCAAAATAGATTACGAAAAATAAAAATAAAATAACTTTAGATAAGTCTTCGAGAACGCTTAACTTAATCGAGTTGTTTCAAAAATAAAAATAAGGTTCAAAATAGCATTAACTAAACTACATTGTCTAGACTGTTAGGGAATTATCTTGTTTAGTTTTGCTAACAGACTATTCGGTAAACAGCTAGACTTATAAAAAAAGCTCGTTAGTAAAATTGTATCCACTCAACAATGCTATAGTTGCAACCAAGTGATAAATAATATCTAGAAAGAAATGTAGGAGTGACAAGATCAATAAGAACTGAGGATATTGTTTGTACTTCCGCATGTCTCAACTTAAATTATAATTTCGTAAAAACAAGGATGTCTCAAACTGCCAAAGATTAATATCGAGGATTCAAACAAAACAAACAGCTGGACAATATTGTTTGATGTCTTTAATGTCAAGGTCTGAGTGATATTTTCTGTCTTTCAATGGGAAGTGGAAGTATGTAACGAGTTGGTTTGACTTTTGGGAATACGTTTGAAATTTGAATTGGTCTGTGAATTTGCAATGTGATGAAAAAATAAACATTCTGGAGGAAAATACTTTGTAATCGTTTCCTTTTTGAAATTGATTAATTCTTGAGATCAAAAGTATTGTATCGTAGGAACATAAAAATTACAAATACATTTTTATGTTTTTCATAAGATTTAAATCGATTACAAAATAAAAACAGAATCATCAATTCTCAAATAATAATCATTACTAAAATTTACCATCGATTGTATCATCAGCTGCTCCATAATTAATTAGTGGGCGAATGTTATTTTGGCGCACGGTTTAAAATTTTGCTTGAATGTTTTAATGTTCTGCTATCTTATTTGCTTTAGCCAAAGACTGAGTAAAACCAGAATCTATATATTCTTCGAGAAATTATAACAATTCTTTTGTTAAACAATAACCAGTCTCATTGCCACATCTATTTGCATGGTCGAGTTCTGCATTAGTTTGCTGACGAAACCGACATTATTCAACAAATCGTGATTTTAAAATTGAGTCTGGCTTTTACTGCTGTGTGAAAGTTTGGAAAATCAAAAAACCATGTTTTAATTTTTTACATTTATTATTTTTAATTAATAAGATGACTTACAATTAAGACTTTCAATTTTTTTATTGATAATTTTTTTTAAATATATTTATATAATTAAACTGACAATAATATTAAAGTAAATAATAATAATAATTTCAGAATTTTCAATTTATTATTATTATTATTTTGTTTTTATTATTTATTTATTTTTATTTTAAAGAATTCATTTTTGTTTTTCATTTCTGTAACCTTATAATTAATTGATATATATTTTTATTTAATTTAAAATTAAATTCATTTAATGTTTTGTATTTTGAAAAATTAATTATGTAGATAATAATTAAATTTTTAGTTCCTTTGCGTTATGTTGAAAAATAGAAAATAATATTTATATATATATAAATTAAAACTATGCATAAATATATATATATATATATATATATATATATATATATATATATATATATATATATATATATATATATATAATATATATATATATATATATATATATATATATATATATATATATATATATATATATATATATATAAAAAAATATATATATATATATATATATATATATATATATATATATGCATAATCTTTTTTTCTTGTAGATAGATGATATGGAGAAAATATATTATTAAAAATAATAATATAGTTTAAAACTTGATACAAAAAATAATCGAAAATTTAATTTTTTCATTTTTTTTATCATATTTTAATTTATTTTATTTGGCAGTGTAGAGCAGCCAATGTGAATATGTTCTTGTTTTAAATTTTATTTATTATCAAAATTAATTAATAATAAAAAAATATAATATATATTTATATAATTGGAAGATATAAATTTGTATTTTTTTTTAATTCTTTTAATTTAATAAAAAAAAAGAGAAAGAGAGCACGAACATGTGATGTAATTAATATTTAATACATTTATTAAAAATTATTTTTGTTATTTAAAAATTTATTTTTCATTTAATTTGTTTTTTTTATAATTCCTGAGGTTTTTTTTTGTTTCTTTATATTTCGTTATTCATTTTCCGGCATATTTTATATATATTTTTATTTAAATTTGTTTTTCTTTATTTATTTATAAATATGACACAAGGTTTATATAATGTTGTACTGTCTCAAAGGCAGCTTGGTTGCATTTGAACTGTTTTATTATATTTTTATTTAATTATTAATATTTGAATTTTATTTATTATTTTTTTTATTAATTTATTTAATTTAAAATAATTTTTTTAATTGTTTTAAAAATATATAATTATTTTATTGAATTTAGTTTATTATATTAATATACAAATCTATTTCATTTTGATAAAAATTTAATTTAATTTATGATAAAAATGATAAAACAAATTAATTTTGTTATTTTTGATTTTTTTTTACTAAAAAATTAAAAATAAACGTATGTGTATATAGGCCAGGATTTGTATTTTTTTTATATGTGTGAATATATTTATTTAATTAAGATTTATATAATGTTATTTCTTTAGATAAAAATTTGTTTAAGTGCAATTTAAATATATAGAAAAATAAAAAATAAAAATTTTTATTTTTTGTTTTAAGAAAAATATATGTATATATTTTTCTACCCTAATTTGTAGCTACCTGAATGGACTGCCTTTTGTAATAAATTTTGATATGTTATTTAAATAGCTGCAGGTAGAATGAGTACTTATTTAGATATAAGATTATATATGTTTTATTTATTTATCATGGAAAATTCTAATTTCCATTTTATTTATTTGTCGAAAAATATAAATAAATTAAACCTGTTTATATTTAAATTCTATTGATATTATACAATTAAAACTATTATTAAAATAAACAAAAGGCAAAAAATAAAAATTATATAAACTATGAGGTGATATTGAAAAACTATATAATATTAAAAAAAAAGCAATAAAGTTGATACCTGTATCAGATTGTTTATATTTTATATTAATTAATTAATAATAGTAGAAATAAAAATTAAATTGGAATGCAAAATAATAAAATATAGAACTTATTATGGAGTGTAGTAATATTATTCAACTAAATTATTTACAAAAGAAATATATGCAAAAATGTATGTATATATATATATATATATATATATATATATATATATATATATATATATATATAAATATATATATATATATATATATATATATATATATATATATATATATATATATATATATATATATATATATATATATATATATATATATTTATATATAATAGATATGGGAGTTTCTATTGTTTTTAAAAAGAATTAATACATTAATTATCCTGTTTTATCCCATTTTTTGTAGTTTAAAATTAGTAATTATAATAATTAAACAAATAACAATGAAATAAAAATAAAATACACAACTATTTTGGTTGTTTTGATTTATAATAATAATTTTTTTTATGTAACTACTGACCGTGCATTTAATTATAATTATAATTATTTTTTAAATAATCGACATAAGATATGAATTTTATATATTTCTCTTTCATCTTTTTTTCTTGTCTCTTTGCTATTATTTATTATTTACAATTTATTTTTTTTGAACTTTTTCACTCACTCTACAAAACGTTGATATAATTAACACGACGAAAACGACAACAATTCACATACATTGTTATATTTTTGTGTTTTATGACAAAAAAACAAATATTTAACTAAAAAAAATAAAAACGAACAAAATAATAGTAAGTACAATCAAATTAAAAAAAAATGTAAAATAAGCCAAATTAAACAATAAATAATAATATAAATTTGATTTTGTTCCTATTTTATATAATAATAATTAAAAATATAAAATCCACAGCCAAAGTTTTTTTTTAATCCTTAAATTTCCTAATATTTTTTTTTAATTGCCAAACATTAATAATTAATTAAATAATTAAAATAAATAATAATTTTGAGAGCCTAAATTTAAATTTTTTTTTGGTTTTTAATTTATTTTAAAAAAATTTTGAATTTATAGTAATATAAAAAAATAAAAATATTATTGAGATTTTAAATGATTGAAATTTTGTTTTTAATTCTTAAAATTAATTAATAATAATTTTATACTTAAATAAAAAAAAGATATGATTGAATATTTTTCTTTTTTAGTTATAACAAATTTTTTGAATCAATCAATTTCATCACAATTATTTTATTTTCATAAAAAAAAAATATATAAAAAGAAATAAAAATTAAATAATATTTGATATTTTTTAAATTATGTTCATATCTTATGTCGCACTGTTCATCAGTGAAACGAATTTTATTTTTAAAAATAATAATCAAAAACAATGTCGTATTTTTTTTCTTTAAATGTATTAATTTAAATTTACTTTAATTATTTTCGTATTAAGACGAATATAAAAGAAAAAAGATAAACTACAAGTATACACACTAATTTGATTTTTTTTTGTATTTTTTTTTCATTTTTTTTTTGTTTAATTATATTTATTAACAAAGTCTTAGTAAATGAATATATATATATATGTTTATATATATGTTTT
This sequence comes from Tipula lateralis, assembly GCA_963932295.1. Classification (NCBI taxonomy): domain Eukaryota; kingdom Metazoa; phylum Arthropoda; class Insecta; order Diptera; family Tipulidae; genus Tipula; species Tipula lateralis. Next base: position 147,448,190 of record OZ010738.1, read on the forward strand.
TTATGTATATATTTTTTAAATTGAAGTTTAAAATTAAATATAGACTTTTTATTTATGTAATATATATATATAATTATATTTAATCTACATTTATAAATTCGGACTTTTATTTAATTTAATATAATTTTTATTATTTAAATAAATTTATTATTCATTTAAAATTTAAAAACTCTCAGCGAATTATTGTTTTTAAATGTAATTCATTTTATTTACATAATTTTTTAACATATTTAAATTTAATTTAAAATTATTTTACTTTTTTGAAAAGTTTATTTTATTTATATTATATTTTTATGTACATACATATAATAGTCTACTGAATAGTTAATAAATTCGATTATTATTTATTATGTATTTTTTTTAGTAATAATTTTGCTTCCCGAAGTTAAAAATTAATTTATAAAAACAAAAAATAATGTAGATATTATAATTTGACCATAAAATCGTTGTTTTTTTTTAATTTTTTATATATATTTAAATGTTAAATTAAATAAAAAAGAAAAACAATTAAGTTTATTATCATGTAGACTATTACTAATATAATCATGAATTTATAATTTTTTTTGTTTGTTATTAAATATTAATACTGATTTCCAATCAAGAAGATCTTAATTATAAATATTATATAAAATTTATTTAAATTTAATTTAAATTTTTTTTTTTGTGTTTTTTTCTGAATTTTTATTTATATTAATTGAATTATATATATATACTTCTTTACATTTAAAAAATAATTTATTTTTTGTTTGCTTGAAGAAAAAATGATATATTTTATAATTATTTATATAAACTATTTAATTAAGTAATACTAAAAAAAATTAGTAATTATATATTTAATTTATTATTTTATTTAATTTGAGCCAGGATATGTTTTTATTTTTATTTTTATAGATATAAAAAAATTTTACAAATGGCACACAGAGCGACAACAGATTTTTGTCTTTTTTTTAATATGTAAAAGATTTATAATTTTATTTAATTAAAATGTTTTTTAAGTATAAATATTTTAAATTTTTTATTTATTTTTTGTTTTTTTTTAATCTTTGGTAGCCGAAATCACTAACAAAATTTTTATCCAATTATTTATTTTAGTTTTCTTTTTTTTTTTTTAAATAATTTAATAATGATCTAATCAGTTCTTTAAAATTATAAACATTAAAAATTAATGCAATCACAGATTTTTCCTTTTTTATATTTTTTTTTTGTAATTTCTAGTATTATTATTTATTTATTTATAGATTTTTTATTAATTTTTTTTTTAGATTTAAATAAATTAATTTTGTCGAAATATTATTATTTTGAATAAACAGATGATATATATGATTCGAAAATAAATTTTTGAATTTAGAAAAAAATAAAATAAATCTAATAATAATAAAATTTTAATAAGCAAAATTATAACGATGATATGTTTATTTTGTGTTTGTTTATTTGTCGGATAAAAACTGTTGTAGAATCTGCATATACATTTATTTTCACTTATATGTATATGTATGTGACTGCCTAGCGTATGTTGTAATGAATTTGAGTGTTTTTGAGAGTTCGTATGCGTGTCCAGTTACTTGATTATTTGTTGTAGATCTTATAACTAATTCAAGCCAATAGATTTAATAGGTGATAATATATGATATAACTGTCTTTATGTACGTTCATGGTATGTTTAGAAAACCCGTATAAAACATTATGTTTTAAAAATCTACTTGTGATGGACATTTGGCTTAAACTAAGTCAACCTAGATACCAAAAAGAAAAAGAAAAATCGCAAAATAAGAAGATATCAGAGAATATGTTGTGCATCATTTTAATATGTACGTTACGAGTATGTTTAAAATTTACTAATTTTTAATTTTAATCTATTGAATTCAAAAAAGTAAAAGTTTTGGATTTCATATTTTTTTTAACTTTACATTAACATTAATTATTTAATTGTATATATGTAGTATGTAATTTACATAATAATGTCAATCGTTTACTTTATATATTTTTTTATATAAAATTGAAAATGTCTACCTACAAAAAAATTCTAAAATTGTGATCGCATTTTATATAATATGTATTGTAATAAGTAGGATTATTGTTACAGAGTTTGGCACATAATTTTATCCCCAAAAAATAATAGTTAAACAATGATAAAACCAAGTCCGATTGACATTTAATTATCATTATTACATTTTATTGTGGTTTTTAATCGAATAAATTTTTATTTATATAAATATATAGTTACAACATATATGTATATATATTATATATATGTATATGAACGGTGGATTTCTTATTTTAAAAATTATTATTACTATTAATTTTTTTATATATTTTTATTTTTGTTAAAAATAATAAAAAAGAGGTATTTCAAAGAGGTTTGCAAAAATTAAAAACTTAAATGGCACCCGAAATAAAATCAATGAAAATTTGTTCGTTGTTCAATTATATTAAAATATATAATAATTATTTAAATATTAATTATTTTCATTGATTTCGTGTTTTGTACTTAATTGATAAAATTTATTCGATTGAAAACCTGTTATATAATTGGCACAAACATTTGATAAATACTTTCCAAAACTTTACACAAAATTTTATTTAAGAAATAAAATTAAAAAAGGTACACCATATTTATACATATAACTCCTGAGAGAATGGATATGTTAGATAAAGTGTATGCCAAGATAATATATCAGTGTGTTGTGGACATATAATGTTTTAAAAAAATGTAGAGTAGATATATATAGAATTTTATGTTTTTAAAGAAAATTTAATTTTCAATTAAATATTTAATTAATTTTGAACTCGTATTTAATTTTACTTGCGCATTTGTACTTGAATGGTGAATCACTGAGTTTAATTTTTATTTATTCAATTTAAAATATTATATAATTTAATTAGTTTTTATTTTTGAAACCTTTAGAAAAAATTAAAAAAATCTTATATATCTGTACTTTGTATATATATATATGTATGTTATATATTATATTTGTATATCTATATACGAATTGGCAGCTGACAAATATAATCAATTCATTTATTTACATTAAAAAAATTATAACACGAAGAATATTAATTTTTGTTGTATCCTCAGAAAAATGTAATTCAAATGTTTAATATTAATTAATTAATAATAATTAAAATATATATTTTAGATATATAATATTTTATATATAAAATTAAAATATAAAAAATTGCAATTTGTTGCAAAAATGAATTCGATAAAATTAATATTTATAAAAAATAAAATAAAATAAAAAATTCATATGTTTAGTACAAAATAATAATAATAATAATCTAAAAAATTATAACTATATAATATGTATTATAATATTAGTATTAATCAATAATTCAGTGTGTAACAAAAATCAACAAATTTTATCGAATTCAAAATATCAACAAATGAAATAATATTGTAATAAAAAAAATTATTGCACGTTCGCCAGGATTACAATAATATTATTAATAAAAAATAATAATAATAATTCAATAAATAAAGAAATAATAATATTAATTAAGGAAAACAATTTAACTAATCAATATTCCATTATAAGATTATTGTATCCCCGGTGGTGGCTGTCCTAATTCAGCTGCAAAATCGAACAAATGCGATCTAGGATGCCCTGTTGTATGATGTGGTCCGAGCACATTTTTTATTGCCGATGTTTTCAATAAACGTTTCAACATACCACTCGAACCCCGATGCTGTAGACTTTTGTGCGTTGTTAGTGAATTTTTTGTACGATATCGTCGATGGCAAAATTCACATACGTACAGTGTATCGGATTGCTCGTGTTTATCTTGAAAATGTCGCTTTAACGAGTAATAACATGAAAATGTGCGACGACAATATGGACATTCTTGTGGCTCATTTATACCACCACTGGTTGGTGGTGGCATTCTTAGTTGAGGTGATGTAGCCGAAACAACAGCATTTTGAGGGCCTGCTGGCAAAACAATAGAAAAATACAAAAAAATCCATTTTTACAATTTATATAATTTGAATATAGAAAAATATATTATGTATATTATATTTCGCGATAATTTAAATAATATATGTTTTTTAATTAAATTAAATTTTATTTTTTTTTAAATTATACTTTTTTCGTTTACTTTCTTTTTTTTGGACAATGATACAATGCATGCAAATTGTTTTAAAGGATTAATAGAAAATACATACGCGGAAAAAGCTTTCTAATTAATTATTTTTATTTAGTTTTAAAAATTAAATAAAAATAATTTTTTTAATAACATTAAAGGCATATATTATTGTTTTTAATTTAATTTTCTATATTATAGAAGATATAGATGTTACGAAAAAACAGTTTTGAAAAAAATAAATAAAGCGACAATAGATTATTATAAATTGTTTGTAATAAAAATAATAAAAAATTATATATAATAATTTTTTATTAGTTTTATTACAAATACAGTATTTGTACCTACCTAAAATAATAAAACAGAAAAAACATTTATATATATATATATAAAAACAAAAATTTTTATCATTTTTTTTCATTGTTTTTCATTTTATAAATAAGCTGAAGATTTTATATTTTATTTATTTTCAATTTGTTTTTTTTTATAGAAAAATTATGAAAATTAAAACCAATGAAAAAAACACAAACATATTTTCATGCATAGACGAAAAAAGCACGGTGAATATATAAATTTGTATATTTAACAAAAAATATTATCTTTATATTAAATATAAATAAATTAATATTTAATTAATATAACAAAATATTTTCTGTTAAATTTTTTATAAAACACAAAACATAGAAATAATTATATAGTTTCACTAAAAAAAAACAATGATTAATAGTAGAACAAATTAAAACAGTTTTTTGGTTGAAAAGCACAAACAAACAAACACTTAATAAAAAAAAATAGTTTATAGTGAAATAAATAAAAAATATAACAACAAATGTAGCACTAAATAAAAACACATTACATTATTACTTATATTTTTTTTTATAGTAGAAGTGGTAGTAGTAATGATAATAATAAATTAATTAATAATAATAATAATAATAATTTATTATATTGATAGTAAGAGTAAAGAAGATATATTAGCATTTTTTTATTTTATTTAATATAAGTAGAGAGAAAATAAAAACCAAACTAAATAAATCAAATAAAATCAAATAAACAAAAAACTAGAAACAAAGACGATTAAAAAATAATAAAAATAAAAATCGCGAGTTCATTTTTGCCCGCCCATCTTATAAAATCAGGAAGCAAAAATGAAATTAGAAAAGCCGCGAAGTAATAAAATAATTGTATATAATTAATTCATTTTTTTATATATATAATAGCAGTAGTAGTTGTCGGAAATGCATTTTTATTCAGATGAGAAAAATAAATATATAAGAGTGTGATATATAAGAAAAAATAATTAAAATTAAAAATGAAATAAATTTTATAAATTAATTTTATAATAATTTTAATTTTTTTTGTTTTTTTTTTTGAGTAGCAGAAGAAATTAGCAGAAGATATTTTGTAGAGAGTAGGTAGTAGGTAGTAGTATAATAATAATAGTAGTAGTTTTTGTATATATAATGGCAAGTAGTAGTAAAGTAGCGATAGGTAGTAGTAGTAGTAGTAAGTAGTAGTAGAAAATATTTCACCGATGTTGATGAAAAATTTTTGTTTTTTTTTATTTAATTTAAATTTATATTTTTATTAATTTTAATATGAAAATTTGTTTTTCATTGAAAAATGAATTTTATCAAAAATGTTTTACGTTTTTTCTATTTAATTTTATATTTTAAAATATTTTTTTGTTTTTTTGGTTTTCTAGATATATAAATTATAAATTCTAGCTCTAATTATAAGAATATTAAAAGTGGAGAAGATCATTCAATTCAATTGATTTGTACCATTTTTTTTTATAAAAAAGTATTTTTTTTTTTGAATTTTTTTTTATAAAAGATTTGTAGAGATTTTTTTTGTTTATTTTGAATTCTAACCTTGGCGAACGTAAGACGATGTCGAAGGCAAAGTTGCTGATGTTGATTTATATGATGAAATTATAGGTGGTGTTAGCGATGCGATAGAAGACGATGGTGATGATGCCGACGAATATTGTGAAGTTGTTATATATGTTGTTGATATTTCTATTGGGATATCAAAACTTGTTGATATTTGTAAATCTAATGGTATAGACCCCTAAAAGAATTTAATATCTTTTATATCCAATTCCCCAGGTCTTGATTTATGATACGTATATATATGTGTCATCAGCGAATTTCTGGAGCAATATACTCTTTCACAAATGATGCAGCGATACTCCTCTTGACGTTCAGCATGTTTATCAGCAATATGCCGCTTTAGAGATGCCTTTGAACATAGAACTTTACCACATAGTTGACATGAGAACAGTTTCTTTGGCGAACAGCCTGGAACAAGAGATACCAAGATGCGAATACCGAGAGACTAAAATGCTTCTTTCCGACCACTAATTTTTTTTTTCATTTTTAAAAATTTTTAAAAAACTTTTTTTTTAATTCTCTCTGATAAAAATTTGAAATAAAAAAAATAATTTTTTAAAAACTAAAAAAAAAACTAATTATTTTTTTTTAATTTTTAATTTCAATCATAAAATAATATTATATAAAATATGTATCATATTTTAAACATTATTTTCTTGTTGCATGTATAATTTAATAATAATAATAATAATAAAATAAAATAAAATAAAATAAAGAAGAAATATGAATTAAAAAATAAAATAAAATAAAAATATAAAAGTAAATAAATAAAAACAAAATTATTATTTTTTCCCATTTTTTTATTTATAAGAATTTTAAAGAATTAAATTCTTTAAACAATTTTTTTTGTTTTTTTTAATTTTTATTTTATTTTATTTTGACACAGAAAAAATTAAAATAGAAACTAAAATAATTGTTGTTTTTATTATTATGTTTTTTTTATGTCATCATTACTATTTATAGTATTTATTTTAAATATATTTTTTATTTAATTTAAATCTCTATTTGTTTTGTTATATGAAATATATGAATTTTTATTTTATTTTTTTAAGGAAAATTATTTTTAAAAAATATGAAATAAATATTGATATATTTATTTTAAGATTTGATAAACTCCAGACAGGCCCCTTCTTCAAAATTTGCCGTAGTTTATATTTTAAATAAAGTATTAAATTAAATATAAATGGTTTTTTAAATATTACATATTTATTTTATTTTCGTATAAGCACATATATATATATATATATGTATATATATATATATATATATATATATATATATATATATATATATATATATATATATATATATATATTTATATATATATATTTATATATATATATATATATATATATATATATTTATATATATATATATATATATATATATATATATATATATATATATATATATATATATATATATATATATATATATATATACATATATATATATATATATATATATATATATATATATATATATATATATATATATATATATATATACATTTATATGTATAAAGAAAATTGTTATGATATTTAAAATAAAACAAAGATATAAAATGATTTTGCGTTAAAGGATTGGTGTACTTTAAAGATGCATACCTAGTGGTGGAGAATATTCGGTACCAAGTCTAGTCAGAATTGAAAAATCACCTATCAAAATACGCCTTCCCATATAATATGTATGAACAAAACCACTCTATATATTGTTCTTTACAGATTTTTAACGAAATTTTAAAATATATATATTTAAGGATTATATTCGTCAAATAAATGAGAAATAATGATTGAACTGTTAAAATTAACTATTTTATATAAGATAAAAAATTATAATATATGTATATATATAATATGAGAATAATAAAAATTAAAAATCAACGTATACAACATTCGATAAAAATTATAATTATAACAGAAGAAAAAAATTAAATTATGTGTTAAAACTTAAAAATTATCAATTATATATATATTTTTGCTTTAATTACTCGTACTTTATTGTTTTTTATGTTTTCATTTAAAATTAATTAGTTTTACACAACATCGAAAAATCATGCTCTTAAGACAATATAATTATTATTTTTTTATGTTTATTTTTATTTTAAAAGAAAAATTAAAAAACATTTAATGTAATGATTAATTTACTGATTTTTGTTTTGTTTTATTTTGTGGTATTCTTAAAAAGGAAAAAAATATTTATTTTGATTAAAATTATAAGTAATATATAAAACCAAAATATATAATTAAATATATCGGTGTAAATATATATATATATATATATATATATATATATATATATATATATATATATATATATATATATATATATATAATTTATTTTATATATTAAATGCCACTAAAAATAAATAAATAAAATTATATTGATAATAAAAAAATAAAAACAAAATAATCGAAAGATATTTTATTGTTTTATCATTTTTAATTATTAATTGTATATTATTTGTTTTGCTATTTATAAGTGATAGTTTGCAATTAATAAATATGTATGTAGAAAGTTTATTGTTGTATGAAAAATGGAGACTTGGTGTTGCTTAAAATTTTTTTTAATATATTAACTTGGTTTTATAGTTTACTGTGTTATCATTGTTAACAATATTGCGCGCCAAAATTTAAGAAATAAAAATTTTTTGCATCAAATCAAAAATTGGTAACAAACTTTCGATAACTTTGTTTACATTTTTATTAAATTAAAAAAAAAATACAGTTATAATGATAATAAAATTAAAAAAAGAAAAACAAAATAAAATTTAATTTTTTTAATATTTTAAATAAATTAACAAAAAAAAAATATAATATGTATATATAAATATATATAATATACATACAAATATATGTATATGTATATAAATCTCGATGCCAATTAAAGTTTTAATTTATAAATATTAATTTAATTAATTTTTTTGCCTAATTTATTAAATTTTTTATAATTTGGTATCGAATAAATTTCAGACTTTTAATTTTAATTTTTTTTGGAGGCCAATTACAATAATTAATAATAATAATAATTTTATATATTTTGTTTTTTTTATATATTTATCGTTTTTTTTAAATTATATAAAAATTTAAAATTTTTATCGTTTTTATCATTTTTTGTTTGCTTGTTTTTTAAATATATAAAAATTTAAATTTAATAAATTCAGTCTTGAGACAATCACAAATTGTTTTTTTCTTGAGAAAAAAAAATAATAAAATAAAATAATAATAAAATTAAATATAAAATAATAATTATAATTTTTCAAATTTTGTTGTTTTGTCTAATTAAAAATCACATAATTCAAAATAAAAATTAAAAATTGTTTTTTAAAGATTTTTTTTCATCACAAATTTCTATTTTTCTTTTTTTAATTTCTTTGCTTTTTTATATAATCTATCAGTTCATTATAATATTAATTATATCGTATTTATATATTAAGATTTTTTAATTTGTTTAAGTAATAATAATAATAAAATGGAAGAAAAATTATTATCTAAGTTTCCTTTATTATTTAAAAAAAATTTGCATTTTTATACAAATAAATATATGTATTTAGAATATAAATTTTTATTGCCAAATTCGTTTTTATAAATTTTTCAATTTCAGTAAATTATATAAGTCTCCATATTTATTTTAGTTATTTATCTGTTTTTTTTATAATAAAAATGCATATTTTATGTATATATGATTTAATTTTAAATTCGAATGAAGTAACTATTTTGTCCACAAGTTACTTTTTAATTAATGAAAAATATAGAACCTAAATGAAAAACAATTAATAATTTAGTGTAATTAAGAAAAAGAGACCGATCTTTAGATTATTAAAAATCAAAATCGTATTTTAAATTTTTTTTTTCTATAGGTTATACATTTTTTTTAACTCTGCTTATTATTTTTTCGTAGTAATATATGTTTTAATAAAAATTATTTGTCAATTATATATTTTTTGTTTTTGCATTTTATGTCAAAATTGTTATTTTAATATTATTTTTTTAGATAAATAATTTGATTTTTGTTTGTGTTTCTAAGTATTAAATGCCATTATGGTACAATTCTCACAAATTAAAAACTTAAAATAACATAATTTTGATACAAGTACACAATAAAATGTATTTTCTCTCGCACACATTTGCATTACTAATACCCCGTGATATATTATAATTAGTTTGAAATACAGTCAATAATAGGCCAGAATTAAATTGGACGTGTATATATATTATACAAATCAAAATAATAATTTTAACTGGGATAAAAGTTATTTTTTCTGTTTTGTAGTAGTGTATTTTCTCAAAATAAACAAACGTTAAATTAAAAATAAAATTTTTAATTGTAAAATTATTAAAATTAGATACACTTACCGCAGTTATATTATTATAATATTTATTTTTTAAAATTCACTACAGCAAATAAAAAATTAATTACAAAAAATATATATATAGTAATAAATAACTTTTCTCATTTATAATTTAAAAAAAAATCACATTAAATTTAATTTTTGTTTTTTAATTTATAGTGCATTTTTACACTGTATCAGCCAATTGTTATATATATTTTTTTTTTAAATAAAAAATTTCCAAAAAAGAATTTTTTTTATCGTAAATCCTAAATTTATATAAGCTTAAAATTATAACTAAGGCACTTTTTTATATTTTATATTTATATCGATGATTATTTATATATTTGAGAAAATACACTGCATTTTTAAATTTGTATTTGTTTTTAAATATTTTATAATTCAAATGAAGAGAGAGCCATTTTGCTTAAATTTTTGTTTTGTTGATATTCTTAAATTTTTTCACTATGATTATATTTTTAATCTTTTAAATAATCATATTTAAATAAAATAAATAAAATTAAAAAATATTCGAATTTCTTTTAAAAATATAATTTGAGTATTTAAATCAAAAAATAAAAAATAATAAAGATCACAATTTTGAATTATTAAAAATAAAGATCGAAATATATTTAATAAAATAAAATACTAAGGGTAATAATAATTAATTAATAATAAATAGTTTTCTTATGTTTTGCTTTACAAATAATTTAACACATTCATAAAAAATCAATGCATGGCTTAACAACATTCGATGGTTGTAAGTTATTATTTGGCTGTCCATGGGGCGAGATGGGTGATGAATGATGTGATAAAGTTGGTGATTGATGATGATGCGAATGATGATGGTGATGATGATGCTTCTGCCTTCGATGGTAAATACTTTTATGGTTGTTTAAACTATTCAACGTGCGAAAAACTTTATGGCACAAATTACAAACAGCATTATTTAACGGTTGTAAATGTTGTTGCTCCTTATGCCGTTTCAATGTTAATTTTGTGCTGAGCAATTTGCCGCATACATCGCATCGGTGGCACGCTGTCAACGGCAACGGCAACGATAATCGACGATCTGCATTCACTTTTATATCATCAATATATTCGTTACGACGACGATCACATTGATCATTATTTAAATTTCCATTACCGCCGCCGCCATTTCCACCACCACCATTTCCTCCAGTAATGCTGACGATGCCAACACCTACCGCACCGGGAAAAGAAAAGAGAGAGACAATAGTGACTATTTTTGTGTGACTGTTTTTTTTTCAGGCTAAAGTTACAGGACATTTTATTATGGTGAACATAATTGAAAAATATAAAAAATTAAAAATGATTTTCTTCCAAAATATTTCACCCAGGCGATATTAATTTTTAGTAATGATAAATTTAGAGTTTTTTCATAATAATAATTTTTATTTTTCAAAAATAAAAAATTATAACAAAAAAACAAGTATTTTTAATATCGTGCTTTAATTAGTAATATATTTTATTAAACAAAAAAAAAATAAAAAAAATAAATAAATATTTCGTGGTTTAAAAAATGTAAAAAATATATTTTCAAACTAATTAAAATTAAAAACAAAAAGAATTATTAACCGGTATAAAAAATAATTAATTTATTTTGTAAATGAGTAAAAAAATTCATGTTGTAATTGTTATTAAATCCAACGGGTTCACCAATTGGAACCAATTGGTTCTTTTATTCTGATTGTTTTAGCGTCTCAGCAAAAATTAAAACAATATATGAAATAAATAAATAAATAAATTTTGTCAACCTGGGAATTTTGTTTTTAAATAATAAAATTTTATTTTATTTCATTTTTTTTTTGGAAAATTTTTAAAAATTAAAACTAAAAATTTTGGCCTGATTTTCCATCTATTTTATGATAGATATAGATTTCATTTTAAAACTGTCACTAGTGTCTCAATCCGATTTTCCCGTATTTTTTTTGATTTTTAAATAATTATTAAAATAATAGAAAAAATAAAAAAATAAAAAACAAATCAAAAGAAATAATTAAATTAAGACTTATTTTGCAATGTAGCCCATTTATTTCACATTTATTTGTTTTTCTTTTTCAAATATTTTTTTTAACTTAAAAAAAAAAAATTACTAATATAACAAATGGGCTTTTCTCTCTCTTCTTAATTATAAAAACAGAAAAAAAGATAATACAAAAATTAAATATACTATTTACAGCCAATTGGTTCCAAGGAACAAGTCGGATTAATAAACATTTATTGTGCACTTAATATTTTCATATTTTCTTAAAACTAAAGATACAAAAAATATATTAATAATATATTATAAATAAATAATAAGACGATGGCAAGTTTTTATTATATTTTATTAATTTAATTTAATTGCTGTGTGCGTGTTATATATATTTGGTTTGTCAAAATAATCGTTTCTCGATCACAGCAATATATATATATATATAAATATATAAATATATATATATATATATATATATATATATATATATATATATATATATATATATATATATATATATATATATATATATATATATATATATATATATATATAAAAATTATATTTATTAATTATATAAAATTATACTAAAAATAAAAATAATAATTCTAAAAAAAAGATTATTCTCACATAGCCCGCACCGAATAATATTTTTTATATTTTTAAAATTTTTAACAAATAAATAATTCATTTATATACAATAAGTAAATGTAAAACAAAAGAGATTTGTAATTGTATTTTAAAGAGATTCAACTAGTTTTTATTTGAGATGATTTATTGGAAAATATGGATGATTAGTCGTCGGTCCATGTGATGTGGTATTATGACTTTCATCTTTAGGTGTTTTCATGTTACGATGATAAATACTTTTATGATTACGTAAACTATTTAATGAGCTGTAGACCCGTTTGCATATATTACAAACGGGTTCTTTTGTTGGTCGCATATGAACATTTTGTATATGCCTTTTTAATCGTGTCAATGACGATAAATTTTTATTGCATGGATCGCATCGAAAATCTTCTCCTAACCCCGAACCTAGTATACTACCATTTCCACTTCCGCCATTATTTCCATTTCCGGGGACACTCATACCTGATATTGGTGTTGATGTAGAAGATGGCATCATTGATGAATGTGGTGTTGACGTCGTCAGGTTACCTGACGACAAGAGGCAAACACGTCGAATTAGCCCATAATTATAATTGTTTTTGGGTTTATAATTTTTTTTTTATTTTTATGTTTCATATCACACCATCACCAATATAAAAACTCCGCATAACATAATTTTATTTTTTTTTTCGGTAATTCAATTTCCTTATTATTATTTAAATACTTTTATACACAATGTCAAATTACCTTAATACAAGTGTTTAGTTGTTAATTTCGCGGTTAAAAAAATATATAAAAACTTTAATCTCACACGTTTTGACTACATTAAAAAAGGATTAGATTAAAAAAAATAAACCCCGACAACCGTTAGTCATTAAAAAAAAATATATAAACAAAAAATTATAACAAAGCGTTTTGTAAAAATTCAAACTAAATTATATTTGGCATTAATTAATAAATTAAATTATGTATATAATTTTTTAATCATTTTTCCATTTTCCAAAACAAGAATTAATATCCCTCCTGATACGCGGTTATTTAATTATTTGAAATATAATTTCCAATTTGTATAGCAATGTGATGTATAACAGTTTTTTTAATGTGAGTCTGAGATGTCGTCATTCGGTTTGTGATGTGTACTAGATTCAACAAACATTGAAAGAAGAAGAACCAACAGTAATTCTTCAAACATAAGAGGCTTAAAGCTTAGATGGGTGCCATTTCGTATACTACTCCGACAACCTATACTACTCTTAAACAATCTGACACCAACCGCAAATCACGCTTGTAGAACTATCACGTTCTAGGGGTACATTCGCAGGCAAATTGGAATGAAGGAACCATCATTGCGGCTTATGCTACTGCAAGATAATAACCATTAGCATATTTGCTTAAACTTATCTAGCTAATAGAATCCACACATAGGTATAATAGTATAACAAATTCGATTAATACAAATTTTTGATATAAAAAATTTATTTTAAGAATAAAAAATAATTTTTATTTCATATGCTGTACTTATAATATACTCTTATGTATTTATTAAAATCCAATTATAAAAGTATTTATTGCAAGTTATACGATAATTTTATTTTATATACTAGAAGTAACCACAATACTAAGATTTCTGTTATATAACGAAAACAAGTTTTATTTTCTGCTTCTTGTGTGACTGTTCTGTAACATGATTTTTTCATATGACAAAATTACATTATTAAGGTGCGTTACCAATTTTTATGTGGTAATAATTTAATTGTTAAGAGAAATAAGTGAAATTTTCAGTGGTTTAGTTGATTTATAAATCATATAAGTTTTGATATTGAGAGCATAATATATATCTTAAACTAAAATGTTTTAAGCCATTTGAAAAGGACATCGTAAAACTTACGTTTTAGAAAAGTCTATTATTCTTATAAAACTATAAATATGATTTGAATTAAAATTTTAGTATTGAAACAAGAGCAACATAACTTACTTGTACTATATGTGAAACCTGTAAACTACAGCGTAATGTATAAGTTCATTAATAACATTAAGGAAAATTATTATAAGTCACCCTCGTTGGCAAAAAGTAGCTTGCTCGCTCTGTCATTCACGGTGGAAAGCGATGAGGGCTCGCGTTCGATTCTCGTTTGCGATTAAAAACGAAAGGTGATGTGAAAGTATATATGTGAATGTGGCATTGAGTTCTGAAATACTTTTTCCGCCCCCTTTGATTATTATTTAGAAAAATTAAGTTCATTTCGTTAATCAAACTGAACTAAAGTTAAATTTAATATAAATTAAAATTGTGGATCTTTAAAATACAACATCCACATTATTTTTTTCAATTTAGACGTTTGGCTTATATATCATAAGGCAAAAGGTATAGGATATTTTAAATAATCTAGAATTAAATGACACTAAATTCAGTTATAATCACATTAGTAAAACAAATTGAAATTATAATTAAAAAAAACAAAAACGTGTGTGAATTAAAATCAAAATTATAATACACTAAAAAAAATAATAAACTGTACACTATATTTTTTTTAATTATTTAAAATCATTGGGTTACAAATCAAATCCTTCCCTCACCAAATACACCCGTGTAATTGAGATTTATGGCATCTTGTTGCTTTTTTTGCGATTCATCGAAATTTATTCAAAATAAAAAAATTTTGAAATTTATTTAACACGAAATAATGTTTCAAATTGCCGTATATGTGTCGCTGGTTAATGACTTCGAGATTCATATGTTTGTTTAAATAAAATTATTAATTTTCACCATCGTGTGTGCGCGGTTTTTTCTATATTTTGTGATGATGATGATGATATAGATTTTTTTTTTTAATATCTGATGCGTTATCTTATTTATATATCTTATTTTATTTAAATTAGCAGTAGGCACTAGCATGGTATGATATAATTTTGCCGTCATTTGTTGATGAATATATACTGTAGTTTTTAATTTGGTTAGAATTTTGTTGTAGTTTCGTCTTACACGTCATTGTACTTGCAATAAATATAAATATTTATTTTTTGTAGTTGTAATTCTTACGCATAATTGTATGGATCATAACTTCTTTTATTGAAATAAATAAAATATATCAAAATTAAAGATAAAAGTTGTATAAAAGAAGAAATGATAACACAAATTATTGGAAGAATGTATATATTATATTATAGCTAATAAGCTTTATAAATATTAAAATTATATATAACTGATTATAAAAAAAATAATTTCTATAGTTTTTTTTATAAATATTAGTCTGATTTCTATACCAAATTATTATCGAAATAAATTTATACGCGAATTTATTCCTTAAATTGTTTGGTTTGGTTTTTTTTGTATGTTTTTTTTATTTATTTATATAATTAATTAAATTTAAGATTATTATATATTATTTGTTTTGATGAAATCATTTATCTCTTATAATTTTCATTTTTTAAAATTATTTATTCTTTTCTTTTTTGGTTAAAATAAAAAAAAAATTAAGAATGAAACAAATGGAAAAATTATAACATAAAATAATAAATATAATAATAATATAATAATAATAATGATAATAATAACAATAATATAAATAATAATTATATTTATATGTATAATAATATAGTTATATATGTCATAATGCAGCAGAACACATTTTTAAACACACATACACGACGAAATGACACGATTTACGATACAAATTAGCACACAAAACCAATTCACGGAAATTTTTTTTTTACTTTTTTTTTTATAAAATTTTATTTTCCTTAAAAATTAATATATATATATTTATTTTTTTATATAGGGTTCTGGGATATATTCATATTGGGTCAAATGTTTAAAATATAAACAAAATATTTCAAATCAACAACATTCCATCAAAAATAATTAAAACTCAATATCCAAGAATAAATTATAAATCTAAAATAATTTAATTAATTATTTATTTATATTTTGTACATTTGACTCAATCTAAATGTGATTAAATATATATTTTTTTTATTTTGGTTTAATATCGATGAATTGTTTTTTATTAATTTCCGATGATCACAAAAAATTAAAAAAAATCAAACACAAAAATTAAAAAAAAATTAATTTAAAAATAAAATAGTTTTGGTTTATTGATAGTAGATTAAGTAAAGTTTAATTTTTAATTTTTTAAATTATTTCGTTTATTTTTAAATTAATTTTTTTTTCTATGTAAAAAAAACTTTTTTTAGTATTTTTATATTTTCATTAAAAAAATCAATAATTGTTTATATAAAAGAACAACTTACCTTGAGGAGAACCAGCTAACTCAGCAGCCTGTAATTGGGAATTAAATCCTGAAAAATAAAAGAAATAAAAACATTAGTTAATTTGAAATAAGAATAAAAATAAATGAAACTATACCTGCTAATGCAGATGGATCAGCAGCAAGTGCAGCCATTGAAAAATTGAAAGATCCTGGTGTAGGGAACAATTTGCTTTCGGCCGGTGACATTAGAAATGGAGCATTGTGTGAATGTATACTGCTTTCTATATCATCATCATTTGGAGAACTAAGGAAAAATCTATATTTGAGAATAAGAAAGAAAAAACCAAACAAAAGAAAATCGAAAAAATAAAAAAAAAAATGTAAAAAAAACAAAAAAAAAAATGTATAACTAATCACGAATAATGCATTTAAATTTTATTGCAAACATTTACCTTAAAGAACCTTTGTGATCCACTATCGAATTATTCATTTCATTATCACCAACTGAATCGTTACTGCGTTCGTCTGGACTCGGATTGTTACCAGAACAAACCAATTCCATTGGTTCCGATTTCACATCATCAACGTGCCGTGTTGGAGGGGAAGGTGTCAAACTTTCTTTATCTGTAGACGCTGTTGATGAAGTTGATAAACCATTACCATTTGCATTACCATGACTGTTATTATTATTATTATTATTACTTGTAATATTATTATTATTATTGTTGTTGTTGTTGTTGTTATGATTATTATTTGATGTAATAATAGCTATTTAAAAATAATTTAGTTAATTTTATATTTTATAATTTAGTGCAAAATGAGATATTAACTATACCATTTTCCATTCTTTCTCGTTCACGTTCCCGTTCCCGTTCTCTTTCACGTTCCCTTTCCCGTTCTCGTTCATCTTTCAATGGCGGTGTATTATTATTGTTATTGTTGATGTGGTTAATATTATGTTTTGCACCGGTTGAAAAATCTGTAGCTGTTGTTTGAGATATATGATTGGTAAGATCAGGACTGTTATTATTACCTAAAATTCCATTATCCGGCCGTTGACGTTTTATTGGTAATTCTTCTGAATGATTTGAGTTATTTCGTTCACGGCGTAAGGCGGCAGCAGCAGCCGCTCGTCTTAATAATAAATTTACCGTAGCTCCAGAGTGCGCTATTGTAATAAAAAAATAATAATGTTACCGTGGATTATATTACATGAGGTTATATATTATTAGTGTCAATACATTTAATGTAGAATACTTACCGGTCGGAGTGTGCATACTGTTTAAATTAGGTGGGGGTGAAACTCCTTGTGTGAATAATGCATCTTCAAGTTTTTCAGTAAAACTTGGATGGTGATTAACAGGTGTTCGTCCTCCTGAATTTGGTAATGGTTGCACTTGTGCAAGCTAATACAATAATAATAAAATTATATAAATTTATATTGTTGAAAATAAATTGTAATTGAAACCTACATTATGTGTCTCCTCAGCTTGTTGCTGTGTCAAACCTGACACTCGAAGTACTTCAGCTGTTTTCAAAAATGAACTAAGTGATCGTTGATGTACGTTCACCTCACCATGGTATATAAATTCAACAAGCGCATGTAAATCAGTAAACGCCACATCTTGAAGTACTATAACTGGATGTTTGCATGGTGTACTCTGAAAATTTAAATGCATATACATATGTTAATAGAATATCTTAAATGTGATAATATGGAAAATATCCATCGGAAAATGTTAGGTAATCGTTTTGCAATCCATTACATATAAATAATCGGTTATTTTTAGTATGTCAAGTATTGTACAGTTAGTTATAGCAAAATAGGTGTTTTGGCGATAGTAACAAAATTAAGATAAAATTGCTTTATCAACTTTACAACTATACTGGGACTGACGCACACCGAAAGCTTTTTGAAAAGTATTATTATCTTGTTTGATAAACATTTTTATTTTTAAATTTATTATACTAGTTGCACTTTTAAATATAATATAACATTATTATTATTATTTTTTTATAAATTCTAATCTAAATTATAATTTAAACTAGCTTGATCTAATATAAAAATAAAATAATAATGTTTTTATTTTTTTTTTACCAAAAAAGCGATAAGATTTCTACTAACGAAAACAAAAAATCTAATTGCATTTTGCGAAAAAAATTCAAAATGTTTGAAGGTTATAATGTGGTTTTGGATTAGTGAAACTTAATAAAAATTTGTGCTATAACAAAACTGTCTTATCGAAAATATTTTTTTACAAACTATAATCTACAATTTTTGTTTACTGCACCATAAATTATAAGCACAATTTCTATTTTAATATTTAATAGAATAATATTATTTGGTTAGAAACTTGGAAAGAGAGTCGCGCAATATTAAATTATAAGGAACTGGAAACTATCGGATTGTTTTCAATCCCGGTGAGCCATCGTGACAAACAGTGACTTGTTCGAATATTGCAAGAAGGCTCCTCTTTGAAAGATTGCTACACCAATCTCAAGTAGAATGTGAATGATCCAGTGTACTCACTAAAAAATATTCACGCCATGATGCATGTTCCGGATAAAAGTTTACCACGTCATTGTATGATATATTTTGTCCCTAACAGAATGAGTGTCGTTTATTAAACCAACGACGTGGACGTTTTTTTGGAAAGGATGTGTGCGCTTGCTACTTTCGCGCCATAATTAATCACAAAGTTAATCATTATTTCTAAATTTACGGCTACAGAGGGCTATTGGAGTACGTTACATAATTTTATTGACTTCTATCAATCCTATATTATTAATTATTACACGTAGTCAAACGAGATAGTATATTATTCAAATTATTGAATAATGGGTCTTTATCTCGGGATTGGTTATTGATGATTTGACAGGTTAACTAATCTCAAACGCAAGCCTATAAACGATTTAGAGGATGATACATTTGGGAAATGAAACGTAAAAATATAATAATATTGGCTGTCAAAGCTGAGTGTCCTTGCTAAAAAACTGACAAGGTACAAATAATTTAAGCCTCGATCTATTGGAGCTATTGGTAGTAAATACAGCTGAGATTCGTTGCATGAAACTAACGACAAGGTGCACAGCAAATTCGTAAATTATTTGAAAGGTTTTAATACGAGCTGTCCAAAAAAATATAGACGTGTTTTTTTATAGGTAATGACTAAAATAGTCAAATTCGGTTTTATACGAGTATTTATTGATAATTCCATTGAAGTTATATATAGTATTTTGACTTCTGCAAATGAACACTTCATTTATGTTTGGGTTGTTAAAATATTCGATAAATAATGCCCTGCATTCCTTGCATATCAGAACATCAAATCCAATTTTAATATACATAAACATTTATCTAATTACCGAATTCCTAAATAGCTCATGGGATAAGGAGAGAAGTATCTATATATAGTATTTATAAAGTCATATCAACACTTAAACATGTATTGCATCCATTTAAATCATAATAAGAATCCCTTTACAGATATTGTTCAAATTATAACCTATAACCATCCCACTGGAAGTTATTTTATATTATCCTTAATCGATCAAATGTTTGCAAAATCTTTATAAAATCATATATCATATTCATAAAAAGCATTTCCAATGATTCCTTACTCGTTTCCTTATCGATAATAAGCTCTTGGCAGTGTTCCAACATCGCCAGTTTAACAGTTATTTCGTAGCGTTGGGAGTTTTGATCATACAAGTCGACACCATAATATAGAATTTTAATTGCATAAACAAACACTGCTTATATTATATGGTTTGATAGAAGAAATAAATTATGAGGAGGATCAGTCGATCGCGTATTCTAATCGCATTTAAAGTTTGTTTTCCAATTTTCAATACTAGTTACCCTCAAGAAATCAGAAATTGCTTACTGAAAAACGAAGAGCAAGAACTTCCATAAAATAGAGCTCCACAGAACAAAACTAGACAATCTAACAACATTTAAGAGAAGAAAGTAAACGACTGTAAAATGATAGCTGACTCATTTTCATTTTTACAAATGATTTTCACAAATGATAAAAGAAAAGCACTAAACAGTGTTAAAAAAGTGATGGTAAGTGGAGAACACCTTGTAACCATATTCAAACAAAATACAAGGCAGGAAGCGGTTTCTTAACCGCTACTCAAGTAAATAACGAAATATAAAACATGATCGAAAAAAAGCTTCTGGCTATACGATTAAATAACAGGCTAAATCCTGAAAGAAATCCCAAAAAAAGTGTTGATAAAACTTATTGATTGGACACTTCCTTAAGAATTAAACATATACCGGAACTGTGGAAGGTGGCTGAAAGCCGCCGCATAAAACTGCATCATACAGACCAATCTCATTATTCCCGATACTGTTGAAACTATTTCAAGAGCTGTTACTGAAGAGATTAAGACTAATAATTTGAGGTGAGGATCTTCGAGTACACCGAACTGTAAATATTATTTAACAGGCACTGAAGTAAAATAAAGTCTGGTCGATATTTTTTTATTGTGTTTCGCATAGGAATTAGCGACTAAAATACGGAAATCAAAAACATTCTCACACATACAATACACCGAAGTACTACATTCCTGTATAACATATAGATGCTTTAGAGTTGGTACAGGGTGATGCCTATTCTTAATTGAAGAATATTAATGAAGGAGTTACTCAAGGAATTGCACTTTACTTATTGTATACTTGTGACCAACCTATACCAAAAAATAAAAACTGTTGCTATATTTCAAAATCACAGTGCAATAAAAGGCTGTTGGTAACAGCAATAATGATTCAACTTCAAATAACCATGTCACAAATACATAGTTGGGCTGAGAGAAGGCAATTTTAATTAAATGACAGTATTCTATGAAAAACGACTTTACTAACAGAAGATTTGATTACAAACTAGTTTAAGTGAATGCCCAAATTATTCCTTATTCAAACAAAACATAATACAATGGGTATGATACTATGTACAGGTTACAGGGGAAATACACCTTCCTTTCTACATCAAATAAACATTTGCTTTATAAACAAGCCCAGATTTGGAAACAAAACCACTTACAAATAATTCAACGCTTTCAAAGCAAAGTACTTTGTGGCATAGTAGATGCACCGTAGTGTGTTTGCAATGATGATTTATATAAGGACTATTTATATAAGGAATTTTTGAACAAATATGCTCAAAGTCACGAACAGAGACTAAACCAGCATATGAATAGTTGTTGGCGAGTGACAAAAAGAATAAAGCCTTTTGAATTAGCAATACTGCATAGGGAACAACAAATATTTAAAAACAAAGTAACACATTAAAATTGTGTTAAAATATATTTTTTAAAATTAAGACATTAGGGTGAGTGCCTTAGATAGTTAAGACGATAACAACTTCATCATTAACGTCAAGCAACTATTCCTTGGATTAGTGGGAACCACTTGGGAAAGGAACGAAACGTTCTCTCCCCTTTCTCTCCTGGCATGCTAGTATTGCTTATCCAGCAGCTCTGGGAGCTGGCTAGGAATCATTAATATGAAATCACACCGATTACTAGAAGAAATAACAACTCAAACCGGCAAAACTAATCGATCCTTAGATATATCATCAGAACTGTGACGGAAGTTTCAAGGCTAGCATTAATACAGAAGGGAATGAAACGCTATTACATCGAGAGTCTAAGCCTCAGTTAAATCAGATGGTAAACCGTGTGAGATGGAGATGACACACATGAATAAATAAAGCAAAGAAAATCATTAATGAAATGGAAATTGAGAGCTACTATGAAAAATTTGATATCGGATCTAAAAGCGGATTTTGCTATTATGAAAATCCGATATCAGAAATCCGCTATTATGAAACTAAAAAGACAAAACGAAATCGGATTTTGTGAAAATCGTATATCAAAATCCGATTGCTGTTTCGTAGACGCATTTCATTTTATGTTATCGAATTTATTATCATAACTGCTAACTTCATGCTGACATTTGACAAATTCGACCCAACAATTTCATAATAAGAAAAATCGCATCGGATCGGATTTTTTGATATCGGAAAACCGACATCAGATTATTTAAAAAAAAGACCCCAGTTAACAGAGGCTATTATGAAAAATTCGATATCGGATCTGAAAGGAGATTTTGCTATGATGAAAATTCGATATCGAAAAATTCGATATTATAAAAAAAACAAAACGATATCGGATTTTCCGAAAATCGCATGTTAAAATCCGACTACTAGTTAATTAACGAATTTTATTTTGTGTTATCGAATTTGTGTGTTTTAAGGACCAAGATTTATTTAATAGATTTTATTTGACGCAGGTCATTAGTAAATTAAAACACAACATTAAAATAAAGATCAGATGAGGTTTTTCGATATCGGATTATTTCGATTTCTAATAGCAACCTCAAATTATGTACGTTTTACATTTTAAATTCGTTTAGATAGTTCTTAAAGGCGGAAATAATACCAAAGCCCAAAGTATATAAACGAATATCAACTGAATACTATTCTATAGAACAATTTTGGTAAGAACCTCACTCTAATAAAGTTAGTACTATTATGTTAGTTATACACAAGAAATAAAAATATATCTTTATTAATTCTCAATCTTTTTTCTTCTATTCTATGTCCTCGTTATTTTATTATTATTATTTTTTTGTCTATATAATTCATTGCTATTATTTAAAATTTATATAATTTTCCTTTTTGTATATTTTCGTAAATACATTTTTTTTTTCAACTCTAAAAAATGAAATATTTTTTTTTAGCGCAATGCGTCACATTACAGTTTTTTTATTTTATTTTAGTAAAAATAAAATATTAAATTATTGTTTTAAATTGAAATTTGAAACTTTATTTTTTGTATTTAAATAGACAAAATAGAAAGAAATATGTATATAAAAAAATGAAAACTTTATAGTTATATTTAATATACATAAATATTATAAAAAATGGATTTTTTTTTTATTTCAAATATTTAATTAAAATAATTTGAATAATTTTTTTATTTTTATGGAAATCAAAAATAACTTTTTACTTGTATATTTAAAATATGGAAATTTTTTTAGCTTACTTGAATTGCTACATTTTTATGCTTTTTCAAGAGAAGCTAATAAAATTGTGCTTAAAAACAAAAACAACGAAAAAAGTTTCAAGAATATCCCAATTGCTTGAAATTAAATACGTGTATAATTTTTATTTTTAACAATATAATATTCAAGTATTTTTGAATATTAAGACATACTTAAAGTGTAAAGGTTAAAGAATTATTTGTATTTCGAGTATGGTGCCTAAAATATAATTTATATAAATCATGGGATTTTTTTATAGAAAATTTGTGTATCAAATTCCAAAATTATACACCAAACATGATAAACGCTAATCATATATATTACAAAAAGTTTGGAAAATCATAATTATAAATGCGCAAATAATATGTTTTGATGACATAAAAACTTTGTGTCAACTATTTGTACGTTAAACAAAAATTCTAAAATTATAATTTCAGAAACAAAACGCATGTTAAATAAAATAAAATTCTCGATAGCATTTTTGCGAATAACAACTATGACTTTTTTCTATTTTTATGTAGAGATAGAGAAATAGAAAAATATTAGTAAATTTTTTTTTTGAATAATATCTATAAAAAATGGCACCAAGCGCGCGGTCGGGTATCGTGGTGGGGCAAGAGAGGATTTATTTCTGTGAATTTTTTTGATAACACAAACATATTTTTTGCTCATATATACACATCACACAAACATACATTCATATATATAAAATCTGTACAACTGTACAAAATTTGCAAACTTCAATATTTTTACTGTTTATATATAAGTAAATGTCGCAAAAAATTGCGTATCGAATAGTTAGTATATATATATATATATATATATATATATATATATATATATATATATATATATATATATATATATATACATATATATATATATATATATATATATATATATATATATATATATATATATATATATATATATATATATATATACATATATTGTTTTTACATACCTTAAGTAGCTCCCTAAAATAAGGACTACATGCCGATAATACAACTCTATGTGCTTTCAGACTTCTACCATCACAGGCCAGTGTTACATCAACAAAATCTTCGTCATCTCTCAGATTTTCAAATGCTGACGTTATACTACTTTGATAATTGTTCCATCGCAGACAAAAATGTTGTGTATCTACCATTTTGATTTTATGATTATCTGGAAAAAATATACAAATTATTTATTAGTTATATAGTTATATGTACATATTCCAGAAAATTTAAAATGTCAAAATATCCAGAAGTTTATATATATATATATATATATATATATATATATATATATTTCTAATTTTCTGTTTGTTATTCATTAAAAAAATATATATAAATATAAATAAGACGAAAATTAAACCCACACAGACATAGCCCAAAAATTAACAAAATAAAATAAAAAACTATAATTCCCATTTTTATTAGATTCGCTCATTTGAATGATGTATTGTGTCTAGACTTGTTTTTATTCTTTCTTATTTTTTTCTAAAGTTTTTATTATTTCAATTCCTTAACAAGTATATTGAATAACCAGCATAACATACAACACAAAAATAAAACGCTATATGCGAAAAAAAACCAACTATCAAAGCAAAAGTATAAAAACTACTCATTAGTGTTATAATAATGCCTCGTCCCCTAGGTCTAGAACTCGCATATATATATATAAAAATCTGTTATGTGGTTTATATATACCGATGCAATTTGTTTTCTCTTAATATAAAATTTATTATATATAAACATTAAACTCAAGAACTATTCTACTCCAAGTTAAGCTCAATCACAACTAAATGATATATGAATTTTATTAATTTATTTTCGATATAAATATTTGGCATAATCTCATTAAAATTTCCAAAGTTATTTTTGCCTATATTAGCTAACTAATGTGCCACAGTAATATAATGTAATCAACAATTATAGAGTATGTACACACATATAAATAAATAAAACTAAAATTGGTAATTGCAGTTTGATAGATAAAACACCATATCATACATAATAATTTCAGTTTTT
The DNA here is from genome assembly GCA_963932295.1 of Tipula lateralis. Classification (NCBI taxonomy): domain Eukaryota; kingdom Metazoa; phylum Arthropoda; class Insecta; order Diptera; family Tipulidae; genus Tipula; species Tipula lateralis. Next base: position 147,474,386 of record OZ010738.1, read on the forward strand.
TAATTACCCAAAAGATAAGCATTTGATTGAAATTCGAAAAATATTTATCTCTGGTTCTATTTCGAAATATATCTATACCTATACTAGCAAACAAAATAGTTTACATATTTTGGCCGAGTCACATCAGAAACGAATAACACAAAAATATATCACAGATTAGATGAGTGACAATGATTTGTTCGTAATATTGTTTATAGGCAATCATGAAATGCAATTAATAAATTGATAATACGCACAGTAACTGATTAAACATAATTTGTGGTTAAAATGGCGATAACACACAACTAGCTTTTATAAACCGTATTATACTTGATAAGTTTGCAGTATAAATGTGCAAAAAATTCAAATATTTTCTACTGTGCTATATGCACAAATAAAGATAAGATAATAGTTTCGGTGGCAATTGATCTAGATTGACCAATAGTATATCGAGACCATTTCAAATATTATTTAGATAACGTTAACCCTTCAATGTTCAAGTTTATAAAATTACTTGCTAATTAGAAAAGCTCGTCTTTTTAGAACATGTCTCAGTCAAATGTATTGAGGTGAGAATTAATAAAACAAACTACAATTGCATAAAATAACTGGCTAATTTTAGATGTCACTAGTTTCAAACAATATACCACTGTATATGTAAACCAGACAACAATAACAGTGCAACAAAACTTTAATTTATATTTTAAATGTACAAATTTAAAAAAGAGTTCTACGAATAACCTTGAAAATTGAATAAATAATAATATTATTTCTATTGCCTAAAAATATAATAGTGTAATAGTATTTTTTTTGCTATAGAGACTTAATAAACCGTACACATATGTACACTATATCAATAGTTTTCGTATACGTATTATGTTTTGAATGCACTGTCTACAAAATAAATTATCCAAGAAGCAAAATACGCGAATAAACACCAATACAAGCGACAAGCGCTTATGTATGGTTTTGTATTATTGCAGATCGTCTCGTCTAATAGTGAAATATTGTAACCGAATTATCACAACTAACATAAATTTGAATATGTATATACATATTATGACAAAATTTTTATTTAAGCTATATATGTGTGTATACAATTAGAAAAAATGCAGCATTATTATTCATTTAATACTGCTGTATATAGTTTATAAAACTACTCCCTCCCAAACAAACTATATATACTCGTATAAACTCCTTAAAACGTTAATTTGTTGAAATATTTAAGGTATTGCGTGCTTATTTAAATTATATCCTACACAATTATTATAATCACAAAACTATCAACACCGGTTGTTAATTTTTCAGAACATAAAATTGTATGTATTCCATTACTTCTTGTATATTAGGGAAGTAAAGTAAAAAATCAATTCAGGTCACGACATTTCAATTTTTCTTCTCCATCACAATGAACAATTCAAACGAACACAAAAACAAATATAATGAGTACGCAAAACAAAAAGTTAAGAAAGTGAGACAAAAAATTATATAAGAAAGTGTCGAGTCATAATAGAGACGGTCTAGGTCATGGTATTTTAGCATAATTTAATATTGAGTGTTATGCCCGTTTAATTTTTACTTGTATTATCCGGCTAAATAAAATATACTGTATGTGTGTGTCCTAAATATAAATTATGTATTTGTCGAAAAACGTGGGGAAGTAGTGGAAAAACCGATTAATTTATAGGGTAACAATAGTGCCAAATATAAATAAAAATTTTCTATTTTTTTGTAAGGGTGAAAAAAAAATTATAATGAGTGACCATCTAACGTTTAATTTTGCTCTGAATTCAAGACAAATAATTTCAAAGCGTTTTATTATATTAGGAAGACTATATGCATTGCAAATATGAAACACAATTTCATTCAAAACGATTCCCACGACTGGCTTTTACAGAACTAATTTTTAGGACAGTTTCGATTTTTCTTAATGACGCTATCCGAGGTGAAAGCGATTCGGAACATCAGCTACAATATTCTCGGCTGTACCCAATAACAATCCAATTTCATGAACTCACCTCGTAAACTAATCCTCAAATTGCCTTTTAGACGTTACATTTCTACTGAATACTCCACGTAAATTATGTAAGTGTTGTCACACTCGAAATAACTGGTAGTTAAAATTGCAAACACTAGATGGACCATTTATTATGTGACACCTTAAAATTTTAATTTAAAAGCTCAACAAAATAAAATATATAAGACCTTAGTTTTTCACCTTAGGTTCCATATAGTTCAAACTATGTTGTAACAAAAGTTAATAAAAAACTGCTGAATAATTATAAGGTTACGATTAAATTAAATGATCAAAATGATTGTATCTTAAACTTAATGAAATAATAAACAATGACAGGAGAGAAAATTGCGACAAAAGAGAAAAAAGCTTTCGTCCGTTCACAAAGCATTATTTAATTCGAGATGTCTTCCAGTTGTCTTTTAAATGACTTATGTAGTTTTGTAGTTAAGTACAAATAAAGCAATAATTATATTTGAAAAGGAGATAAGTTGCCCTTGACCGATTAGGCAGAGTCAATGAACCCAGGATTCACTGGATACTCAGCGACATGGGTATCAAAGAAAATGTATTGGTTGTATTTGTGAACTTGAGACCACCTTAGGAGTGACGGCATTATATCTTAAAAGAAATATCGACTTTCACTTTGGTGATTTGCACCAATCATCTCTATTCAACTCACCAAAATTTTCTTTTGATCAATAAATCAGCAAAGATCCCAGTCGTTCTTGAATTATGATAGACGCACTTTAAGGATTTTGCTGGGCATTCTTACAGGGCATTGTTTTCTGAATAATCATATCGCAAAGTGTGAACAGTGTGATGGAGGAGAGAAGAAACTGTCGAGCACTTCTTGTGCTCCTGTTCTTCATGCTCTTCATATACTCATATTACATTTAACATAAACTTAAGAACGTGACTAGTAAGAAAATTTCAGTAAAATTTACAATCTTTAACTATAGAGACAACTTGTTATTGATTTTTCGTATTAATTGTGTTACGTAGTCTTATTTATCGTCTTACTTGGCGGGAAGTGACAAAACGAAATTACGGATTTTGTTAAACTTGTAAATTTTTCTAATTGTAAATTTAAATAAGAAATTTGTTAATTTTTAATATAAGTATTAATAAACAAAACAACCGATGCAACCTCATTTGATGAACGCAATATTTTATAATTAATACCAGTTATTAAAATATACTTTTTAACCTTTTCAAATATAAATAATTTTACCGTTATATTTAAATTAAGCAGAATATTTATTGTATTAGTTTAAAACTAATTTTAAATTATAATATCAAAATTTACAATTCTGTATTTTAGAATATCTTTGAATTCCATTTTTTAAATTATGACTTGACAAATATGCAATATTTTATCATACTGGAAGTTATTGTGCTATGAATACGCAAATAAATGGTTTTATAGATGATTCAATATTCAATTGCATTAAATTATTACTTAATCACGAGGTGTCATCCTCATGGCAGAGAAAGTAACATATTTAATCTGTCATGGAGGTCTCGGGTTCAATCTCCGGTGGTGACCGAAAATTTACGTTTGTGTATTTTTAATTTGTAAGTATGTGAAGGCTGTAGTGGCTTGAGTTCTGGAATAATTTCCACTTTACTTATTTTTAAGTCAAGAGGGACAAAATATATTACGAGACATTTTTTTTAAAATTCCATATCTTTCATTTAATGCACTCTATGCATATATATATATATATATATATATATATATATATATATATATATATATATATATATATATATGTATATATATATATATATATATATATATATATATATATATATACATATATATATATATATATATATATATATATATATATATATATATATATATATATATATATATATATATATATATATATATATATATGTATATTGATAACTATGTAAAAGTTATACGTAACAGTTTTTAAGGTAAATTGTGTTCTTCATTAGGAAACTTTAAATATTTATATTTAAATGTTATTCCATACGCACAATTCCGAAGTATTCTAAATGGCATGATTACAGTTAAACTAAAAATACAGCAATTAAGTACTGTCGTTTGTTTGAAATACGATTATAAATACTATATACGATAGTATGTAAAGGCTGAGGCCTTAAGTTAAACAATAATTTAGTAATTAGCACATATAACGATAGATTTAAAAAACCACAGTTTGCAATCTTTAATTTGGAGTTCTGCCCGAGCAAATTAAGCTTGGTTAAAAAATCATATAAGAGATACTGTAGCGACAAAATACTGTTTAATTTGACGGTGATCTCGCTAACATTAGCTATTTCAACACTCAATGGTTTATCTGTATTTTAATAACATGCGTCGTCGCTGGTTGCTGTACCTGTACTTTTATGTACTCGTACTATTTAATTTAACTATCAATAATTACTTAGCTAATAACGTGTTCTATTTCTTAGAAAATTTAACCATGAATGTAAAACAATAGGTCATGGTGGTGTTTACACAAATAACTTATAATACTTTTCCATTGTAAAGTTGAGTCACAATGAATTACGTATGAAATAAATAGATAGCGCGCATCAAAATTGCAAGGAAATTGCTTTCAAAAATCGTTACAATAATATACTATAATATAGAAACTTTTTCTCGTCCACTTACTAATGCTGCCATCTGAAAATCTATCCTATGTTGGGGATACTTTTATGTACGACAAATAAGAATATTCGTAATTTTTTCTTCGCTTCCTTCTCCACACAACCAATAATTTATTATATTGTTTGTATAAACATTTATTTTTTGAATTAAAACGCACTACCATGTCATATTTACCTTGAGATAACTTTCAGAATGATCTACTTTATTTAAAAATGAATAAATTATAAATTAAAACTATAATCTAACCTCAAACTTTAACCCTTAACACTGCTTAATTATAGTCATACTAGATAGTAGATTAGGATGCTAAATGCAAAATTATTCTACAGACATAATATGATCATTTTCAATTTTAACCTTGAAAAATAACCTAAATATAAAAATTCCACCTACACATGGATGAAAAATTTATATGTATTTTCTGTTGTTGGTTGCTCAGTTTAAATATATGTATACACAAACAGTATACACACAACTATGTATTGCAGTTTTATAATAAAACCAAAATGCCATATAAATTACAAACTGAGAAAAATTACGATGTGATGTACACTGTATGTGATGATGAGTGAAAGAGAAAGTTAGAAAATACAGAAACATAAAAAAAAAAGTTTTCCACATATTCTTTTCTACATGTTGGTGCATTTTCTTTTCATTTTCCTATTCAATTTTATTATAGACAAATAATAGCTGAGAATATACATAATACATACATGTGTGTGACGATGGTATATAATATAAAATCGTGTGCATGTGTGTTTATTTTCAATTTCGTTTTCATTTGACTAACATACATATATGTATGCTTCTATTATTTGTATTTCACTCGCTGCTCATTCTCTCGCATTACGATTTTTGCAATGTAAATAACAAAAAAAAAAAAGGAAAAAGCTGTCGACATAATTTTTTGTCTGCACATGAGATGCAAAAAAAAACATAAAATAAAAAAAAAGTTCAAAAAATATAAAAAAAAACAATTCTCTTCTCTATTTCAATATGATATATAAAAAAAAGTGAATAGATAGAGAAACAAACAACAAAAAAGCGACTTGAATTTCACATACACTATACACATATATGTATGTAAGTTAAATATGACCTTCACCTTAACCTAGTGACAGTGTCGGGCGAACGGTCGATCGCCTTTTATTTTCTATTTTATTTATCGTTATATTCTACCACTATGATATTTATAAAACATTTTTTTTTTTATTTAATTCAGTTTTGCTGCAATCGTCGTCTCTCTACATATATACATTTTACTTTATTCACTCATGCATGCATATATACATATAGTTACACATATGCAACAGTATGTTAGTAGTGTTATAAAATAGAAAACACATGCAAATTTAATACAAGTACGTGTATACACAGTTAAACTATTTCATCTATTTTGTCTATATATATCTGCTATATCACAGTTATAAATTTATTGTTCGTTTGTTTATTTTTATTATTATTATTTTTTTGTTTTTTTTTTCGATCAGCGAGAGTGAATTATTTTTAGTTTATTATTAACAGGGTGACATAATTATTTTGCTGTTCTTCTAAAAGATTAGAAATAAATTATATTTAAAATAGAAATAGATATACATATACACTATTTATTCAAGGCTAAAACTAACACACATGTGTGGGTATTTCGAATCGTTGGGATTAACCATGTTACTGTGATTTTTACAGTTCTAACTCAATAGATAAGCCAAAAGTTCAACCAGTAAACAGTAATTATTTAAAAAATTTTTTTATTTGTGTAACATTTTCGTAGAACCACATTTGAATATTGAAAACTTGTTTTATTCCTTAACTGTACCACATGGTAACCAATCAAATCTTAAAATGGTCAAATTTAGTAAGAATTGCGCAGTAAATAAATTTAAACTTGGTTAAAATAAATCGGTCAAATCAAAAGTAAAAATTATTAGGAAATATGGTCAGATCGATCGCGTACAGACATTTCTAGCTTTATATATTAATTACCCAGGATCTTTAGCACATTACTTGAATTTTGTTTTAACCAATGAATATATAAGAAACTATATTTAACGAGTTATATATATTTTACGAACTAAAAATAAATTGTTTTATTCACCCCTAGCTGTCGCTACAAGATCTAATCTTTTGACATTTTGTTAAAACGAAGTAATTATTTTTATAATCAGGGAATTGCAAAAAAACTTTCTTTCTTCTGCAATTTTTCACTGACTAATTAGCTAATTTTTGAGCTATACCTAAAACAATACGTCTTGGTTAGGTCTTCCAACAATCGTTTATCGACAGCAAGGTTCAATAAGATCCAGATATCTTATTGCGTGCACCCTCAAGTCAATTCCTCAACGTTCAAAGCATTTTCAACTGCCAGGTCACCAACATGTAAACCAAATTATACCTAAACAACTATTTGGAGAAGCTTCTCATAAACGTCCACCTTCTTACAAAGTTCAGATGGAGTTTACAAAACATTAACGTTTTTTTTCGAATTAAAATGTTCTTATCTAATGCCAGGACATATACATTTTTAGTCACTACGTGCTGCCAGTTTTCAAGTCTTAGTTGAAATGCTTCGAATGTTAATTCTGATAATTCTAGTGATTTTCGCATTTGAATGTTACGACTACATGATTTGTCATTGCCATGGCCATAAATGAAAATGATTATTGAATTGTATTAATAAGATTACATGGTAAAGTATGAGAGTGCAGTGTTGATCGTCGCACAGAGCGGACGTGTTTTTCCGCTTTGTGTTTTATACAATGTGATGTTTTTATTATAATTGTTGTGATGGTGAATTAATATATAAAATGAAATAATTAATAATTTATAAAGTGAAGTAGTATAATAATGCTCCTTAAAACAAGCCAAGTACGACAGGTACATTTTAGTTACTAAATGTATATTATATATGTATGCTTTACATGCTAAATAGGAGTGATCAATAATTCAATTACTTATAGTGTAAATGTGTTTTATATTAAGAAAGGTTAATAATTTGCATGCGTACTTTAACATAGATGAAACAGAAAGTGTTTCGTGATCTTCATATGCAATTTCATATTGTTGAAGATCACTCACCATAATTATATGTAAATGCATCTTCTTTTTATTTTGGTTATTGTGCATGTGTTGCATTAAATGATATTTAAGATTCGTCAGGACCACGGTGACATTTTTATGCCGGGTGTACTGAGATCGCCCATGGACCTTCCGATGAGGGGTGCACATGGTGTGGGGGTGCCACTGCCGGTTTGTTACAATATACAAATAGGTAGCAGTGATTATACAAGTTGAGCTTTTCTCATTATAGGTTGTGGAGAAGGGTGTAACAAACAGAGAAAGCAAGATGATGTTGAATATTGATTAATCTTCCGGTTTAAGTAAACTGTAAGACACTAATGAGAACTGCAGCAGCAGAATTGGATTGAATGTAAAAAATATATTACTTTGTTTGGGTCTTCCAAAAGATCTTGTATTGATTATATTTTTTGAATATATGAGCTATCGTAGAAATGAGCTTTTATGAATTTACAATTTTTCTTGTAATCGCAAAAACTTTTATGGTTGAATAATTGATATTATAAACTCTTCAAATATTTAGTTATTTTTTCCATACTGTATGAACTATAAACAAATATTGATATATTAAAAAGCTGCTATACATTTTATCTATTGTATAGATTTGCTGATGTTTGAAAATATGAAATTTTTTGACTGTTTTTTAAACTTTAACAATTGGATTATTATTTAATAATGTTAAATATTGACTTAAAAGAATAAGAATTGTTACGAGCGCTTCAAGCAGTGTAAACTGGTAGAACAAAAGCTTATCTCATAAATATTGATGATTTCGAGATGATAAGCGTGACTCAGTTATTTATTAAAGCAAATCATTTTATAATTTGCCAACAAAATTTCATTGGAATGGGTTTCGACTCAACAATATTATATGGATTAAAATTTTGTCTCTTTATAATTAAATGAAAATGTTGAAATCTTGAAAAAAAAATTATTTCTCAGAAATCGAATACATAAAATACAGTTTTATTATATAAAGTACATTTTATTAAATTTTACGTGGGAATCACAATAATTTAAAAATACATTCTATATATATTATTAGTATAGATTTTTGTTGTAATTTACAATTTCTGATTATATGACAGAAATCTTTTAATCTTTATTTATTTATCTTATTGATAAAAATAAATATTTTTTGCAAATATATCTATACAGGGTGGTTATTTGATTGTAGTATCGACTACAACCAATAATTACAAACCCAATTGGGACAGATTGGACTAATTGAGTCATATCTTATTCGATGCATCTTTACCAGTTACAATTTCATCAATTTATAATTTATTTAGAATTTATGATGGTACTATCTGTTAACAGTGTTTTGGAACAGATGTTTCTCGATGTCAACAGAAGGTGTTTATTACTAGGTTAAACTTACAGTAAGCTTACGTGCATTCTATTTACTTTATCTGATTGTTTGTTTCTATTTTTGGTTTGTTTAGTTACGTCCAACTTTACGCAATTGCGTAGCCAAATCGAGGACTCATCTCGAGAATTCTCAAATAATTTGATTTTTTGAGGATTTCTCATTTACCGGGAAACTATTGACAATTCTCGAGACCAACTACAATAATTTTTAGAACTAACTTTAGATTTTAACGTACAATCACAGATGCATAATTAGTTTTAGATAAGAGTGAACACTTTTAGTTCGTATTCTGGATGTAATCCTAACTCTGAATGTGATTAATCATAAAAAATTTAATTAAAACAGAAAATATTTGAATGTAATCCTGTGATTATGAATTCAAAATGTTTTCAACAAAAATAAATTAATATTATTGAATATGAATTAATTTTAGTTGAAAACATTTTGAAGTTTTATGAACAAATTCTCGTGATATTTTCTGGATTTTTAACGAGAATCCTGAAACTCGTGCAGAAAAAATATTAATCACAAACGTGATCCCAGAAAAAAAATTTTGGGAATTGGACAATCTCTAGCTAAATGAGCCGGTCCATTCTAAGAGTTTGCTAATAATATTGTCATCTTAAGACATGGCATTGATATTAGTTTTATTTCTCATCAAAGTTATTTCGACTTATTATTTAAATGGTTCACCCGGTATAACAAATCGTTTTACCTATATAAAGCTATATATAATAAATTAGCAATTAGATTGAACTCAAATTCACAGAATTCAAATAAACTTTATATAAATTGATAACCGCGCGCATATACACACCAAAATATTATATTTGTACTTACATACGTGTACACATGTGTACATACATTATCGTAGATATGAATTTTGCATTTTAGAATTTCCAAATAGAATTTAACCAATTGGATAATATTATTAAAAATTTGACGTTACATGATAGAAATCAGTACATATAATTGTTTATCAACAATCATATTAGATAAAATATTATAGTATGAAACTATCCCGAAATATATGTATGTATATAATTGTACATATATACATGTATATAATTTTTTATTTATTTTGAATTGCATTTGAATGGGATGTGTATTATAAGATTTCCTTATTAGATTCGCTGAATAAACTATAACTAAAACCATTAAAGCCAATAATAAAACATGTACTTGCATATATTCATATTTCTATCTCTAAACAAAATTATAATTCAACTTATAGCCGCTCTATACGTATATATGTACATATGTATAAATGTATAAAATGCAATTTCGACATCTTTGAGTTGAAAGAATTTTATATAATTTTTTGTCTAAGTCAAGGTCTATTTTTATATATCAATTTTTGCGCTTTTTGTTGTCTACATCATTTTTTACACTACAACAGTATATACATACATCGTCTAACATACAAAAGATTATTATTATACATCGCTGTGTATATACATATATACATTTATAAGATGCAATCGTAAGATTTGGTTTTGGTTTTGCGTGGTTAATGAGAAAATATATATATATATACATATAAGCATAATACCCATACATATAAAGACAATATTAACTATAGTTAACAAAAACTGCAATATAAAAAAAAGTTTTGCGATAAGTTATAATCACTATAAATATATGTTTTTGGTTTTGATAAACAAAACTTAGAAGTGTAATACATGTATAGTGAAAATTAAAGATAAGATAATTATTATCTCGATTTCTAATCAATTTCACTGGTTTCGTTTTTATTATTAAATAAAGAAACAAATAAAAAAAAACTACGAATAGGAGCGGACCCAAAAGGATTCTTTGTACTCAAATTAGTTATATCTTCAACTTGACAACAATATCAAATTAAGAATTTGCACACATACATTAGTCTTTTGAAATTATATGCATTATAAAATAAATAGAAAAATAAACAAAAATTTATTATTTAATCACGTATATATTATTTAACTATTGTCGGCGGAATTAGACAACCTTGAAATGCAACTATAATAAAAATGTTGTTTTTTATTTTTAAATTTTATTTTCGTTTATATATTCTAAGGAATTATTTGACATTCTTTTTTGTCTAATACACAGTGTTGGCAAGAAAATATTTAGACATATATTGTGTGCGTCATCTAACCAGCTTTGCGCTTTGTTACCAGACCACGGAAATGCATGAGGTTATTAGTTGTTAACTATACTAAGTGTATGAGCTAATACATATATAATATATTCGATAGAAAACTAAATTTCGTAGAAAAACCATAATACATAACATCTATAACCTCAATTTCATCTCTCCCCTCTTCTTGCCTATCGAATGATTTCATAAAAAGTTTGTGTTCCTACTTTGTGGACTAATAAAATAATTTGTAGTGATTCATTGTTTTTTAGCGGGTATATATTGTATTAGGTCTGTTTATATAATTTTGTAGGTCAAACAGTGATTAGTTAACTATTCTAGTAAATAATTAAGACGACAAGAAAAACTACCACATGTCACAATTACTATAGTAGTGGTAAATACATATATATGTACTCATCGCAATTCGTATTTATAATACAAACACTACCAGGTTTTATCAACTATACTATTTTTTATTTTTATACTTTTTTTTTTATATAAATACTACAATACAGTACAGTTCTAATTTAAGAATAACCTTACGTCTTATATATATATACATATTTTGAAATATATAATAATATATCACTACTTATCGCTAAAAATGTGCAAATATGTATAATTCGCGACATATTGATAAAATAGCAAAAAATATATATTATATTGAATAGAAAAACAACAAATAGTATTTAAAGATTAAAACTGTATTAGTGATGGCAATAAGAAAATCTATTTTCGCTATCGTTGAAATGAAAAAGAAAGTTTTTCTTTCAAAAATTCAATTAGAATATTTTTTATTTAGCGAGTGGGATTTGAAAATATAAGAAAATTAATTTCTAATTATATAAGAGAATTAAATAATTGTTTTTAGTAAAGCATAGTTTTTCAATTTCCAACCGGATATTATTAAATTAAATATCTTTTAAATGGCATTTTATCAAGCAAGTGTGTCTACATATCGGTATCAAATTATATTACAATTATATTATTGTAATGAAAAACTATTTTGTACAATTAGCAGTTTCGTTTTCATTCAATAATGTAATGAATAAAAGGTCGCGTGACTAACACATACATATATTTATGTATTTCACTTCCGGAGCCAATACACTAACATTTTCCTGTTCAAAGTTTGTATCTAACTCAAGTTATTGGTCGGTTCACTATTGAAAGTTAAATTTAAATTGTTTCTTGAACTCAACCAAAACTGAAAAATAATATATAATCTTAATTCTGCGCAATAAATAAACCATGACTCGAAATTGATGCGCATTTGGTTGAACCCATACGTCGTCATTACAGTTCGTTGACTTATTATTACCTATATATGATTAACAAATGATCTAACGATTCTAATCCTAAAATAAAACAAGGGTTGAAGCGAGCGCCAGGATCCGATGACCAACTGAATTGTATGAGCACGGCTTACTCGATGGTAAATGTATAACTGGTAACCGGTTTAATATAAAACACAGTGTGCAGTGGATTAGTACTCCGATCTTACTCTGATTTAAGATCAAGATGGCGCGCAAAAAATGCAAGGTGTGGCAAACAAATTGCGCATACTCGTCATAATTAGCAAATCTATACATCATTATAGATCTGCCTTGAATTGCGACTTAAATCATTAAGATCCTGATTATTGGTCTATAATTGTATCAATTATTGAATTATGTGCAACAGTTGTCCATGTTACAAGATATAATTTAGATATTGTTTTCACAATACACCTGCAGTACATAAAGTCCAAGATTAAAATAAGATCTTAAATTTTCCGACGGAACTATGTACGTACATATAAATAATTTCCTTAATCGAGTAAATAAAAGGGTTCGTCGCTGATTCAGCGTTCAATATAATAAATTTGCATATGTAAACGAAATATAATAAACAATTAAGTCAATTTATACGACAAGATGCTGCGTACATTTTTATTTATTATGACAAATTTGCTAATTTAATTTTTGCATGAAAATATATTTAGGAAAAAAACGAAGAAAATTTCATGCACGCATACATTTTCAACAACAACAACAATATAAAAATCATTTATATATAATACATATACATAAAAGCAACAGATATACATATTTATATAAACACAATAAGAAAATCACATATGTTTTTGATGGAACATGTCTTGTGAAAATTGTGAACGTCTTCATATATGTACGAGGCAAGAGAGCACACACAAAAAAAAAATGGACACAATATTTTGAGAGTTGAGAGTAAGGAAAAACCAAGACAAATTTTCTTATATACTGATGAAAATCAAAACAAAACATTTAGAAATAAGTTAAAAAAAATTTACCTTATTTTATTATTATTGAAATAATTTTGTATTTTTTTTTGTTGTAGTTTTGCAAAACTAAATTTTATTGAATAAAAAATAAAACAGTTTATTTTTTTTTAAATTAGTTTTTCGTTCTTGTTTTTTTTTTTGAATCACTTGTAATTTTTGTTTTAATAAATATATAGATTTTTGTTGTTGTATTTAAAAAAAAATAATTTAATATTTGTTTGTACTTAAATCCAAATTAATTGGTGCTTTGGTGATGTGAAAATAATTTTGTTTTGCTATTTTATTATTATAATTACTATTACTATTATTATTATTGTTGTTATTATTATTATTAATAAAAATCACATCACATAAGTTATATTTTTTATAATTATTATTATTATTACTAAAATTTATCTCTTTAAGATTATTATTAGTATTATACAAATTAATTATTTTTAAAATCATTTTTCAATTGATTTAAAATATAATTAATAAAAAAAAATTCAAATTTTGTTTTAAATTTTTCATTTTATTTTAAACTTTTTATTTATGATATCCTTTTTGACTGTTTTTTGGCATGTTGTTGTTTTTTAAACTTTCATTTATTTTTTATTGCAACAATTTTTTTTGTTATTTACATATTTTTTTTGACTAGAAAATTTTATTGATAATGAAATTAATAAATTTAATTGCATATACATAATATGATCACCCACAAAAAATAACAAACATATTTCTAAATTTCACATTATTTTGTATTTTACATATATATATATTTATTTTATCACTTTAGGAAAATTAAACAAAAATAAAATTACAAAAAAAAAAAAATTAAAAATTATAAATAGTTTATTAGTAGCAATATATAGTAATGTGTATATAGTATTTCTATCTCTTGTGAACAACGGGGCCAAACTAACTAACAAAAAAAAAATACTTTGATGCCGAAATAATCGGGAAAGGCAAAAAAAAAAATTATATATAACAACATACAATCACACACCGAAAAATAATAACAATAAAAAATATTTACAGTTAAACCTCGAATTGGTGAAATTTTTGGTGGTGGACCAGCGAAAAATAATAATCACACACATTAAGCATAACTTAGAAGAGGTGGATTTTATTTTGGCGATTTTCTATTATTAGAAAATCTAATTATAGTTGTGATATTTTTGATGTTCACTAATTTTTCGTTTAATTAAAGTATAATAACTAGCTCTAGAGATAGTGTTAGTTGCGCGATTTGAGATGTTTTGACTATTATTTTTTTTGTTATATTTTGAATAAGTCATATTTCCAAGTTGTCGTTTTTCAAGGTTGCAAAAAATGCAATTCTATATACATATGTGTATAGTATTTTTTACATACACTCTAATAATTTTAGATGTCCAAAAATACAAGTATTAGGTTAGACTGTAGAGTATATAATATATATAATATATATTTATATCAACAAAAAACATATAGAAGAAATCGCGAAAAAAACGAGAACGATATGAGACAACAACTAACACAGATTTTTTATGTGTGTATAACACAAATAGTACAAACGCAATTTTTTTATTTATTCTTATAATTCTAATACTACATATATTTTTGGTTAACCCGTAAAATTTCCGTAACAAGTCATCATTTTTTCGTTTTTATCAACATGTGATTTTCATTTTCGTTGGTGTGATGAAAAATTATACAAAAAAAAAACCGGTTAAATGAAAAACAATGTAAAAACAAACACATTCGAGAGAAAAAATTATAAATTAGCACATAATTTATCAACACTTCAATCAATTCAACATAAAAATAGGAATTAATAATTAAAAACTAAAATACACTTTACCAAAAAATAAATAAAAATTTTCACATTTTAACATTTAAATAAAAACTTCACAATGCATTTTTAATTTTTAAATATTTAATATTTAAATATTATTTTTTATTTTATTTTTTAATTTTAATCCCGCCGTCGTTGTTAGTTTCTAATCGTTATTCCTTCTAAATTAAAACTAAACTAAAATAATTTTTTATTTTTTATTTAACTGTTTTGATTTTTTGTTATGATAGAAAATAAAAAAAAATCAAATAAAAGTCTATAATATATAAACCAAATAAAATAAGGATATCGTTTAAGGAGTACGTGTGTATGACTACTGTGGCGGTTAGAAATCTTTTGCTCTCAAAAAAAAAAAAAAAAAATACGAAAAAAAAAGAAAATTCTATATAATACTGTATATATTGTGTGTGTTAATATATATTTTTTATTTTTATTATATAAAATATATATATAATTTTTTTTTATTTTGGAGAGCACAGACTATTTTTTTTTATACTTTCTTTTTTCGTTGCTTGGGCTTTTTGTGATTTTCTCCACCGAAAAAATATCATGAAAAAAATTCTAACACCGCCTACACGCGGGTGCTTTTTTCTATATTTTCATTTCATCCCTTTTTTATTTTCGTCGTCGCTTTTTTTTATTCCTCTCATTTTCCTAATGTATATATATATATACGTAAATGTAGAACAAAACAAAAAATTGAATAAAAAAACTGCTTTTCTATAATTTTCTATTCAAGAGACTTTGGCTGCTATTTTAACCCGAAAAAATGCTCCCATCCTTAAATCAGCGAGAAAACTGAATAAAAAAAAATCAACCCTCTAAAACTGAATGTATACGATACATATATATGTATATATAAATTTTATATCATCATCCATATCATTCTGCTGCCCCATTCCTAAATTTTTCATTTTTTTTGTATTTAATTCTGTCTCACTTTCTCTCGAAAGCATCTCATACTATTTCTTAATATTATGTATATACCATTTTTTCTGCTATACAAAATTCGCAAAATGATGAAATACCCCTATTTTTCCATACCATACCATTTTCATTTTTTATGTATTTTTTCAACTAAACTTCTACATCTCAATCAGAGGGTGGAACTAGTATTGAATTAGTCGCCGAATTTTGGTTGTGCGTTTGAATTATACAAGTCTTAAATAATGCCCAAATTATATTTCTGTTTATAGCAATGGGTTCAGTGACTAGAATAATCCTAATCTTCTAAATGTATCAATGTTAGAGCATTTATAATTTTGGAAAGCTCTTCTTTTTTTAATTTTAAGTAAATTTAGAAGCTTTTTCCATTGTGTATCGATAATGTTAATAAAGCGTTAACAATTTAGACCGGTTCGTGGCTCTGTATTCTCAACTAAAAGAAGAATAAAAAAAAGTAAAAAACTCCTTTCCTCCACAAGTACACCCCACGAAATTTTTTCCATTTCATTTTTTTAAATAAAATAAAAAATATATAAAATAACAAACCACCCTCAACCATTCTTAAAACTATAACTTTTTTTATTATTATATAATTTTTTTAACTGTGATGGGTTGCTAACATCTCACCCCAATGATTCTAACATCAACCATCCTCGAAATAAATGTTTATATGTATGCATGCTTTGTACATATATACACATATATATACATAGATGTGTGCAAACATATATAATAATTTTTTAGTCGGTTATTCTTTATTGGTACATGAGACATCTGCTGTGTGCCCGAAGTTAGAAGAATAAAATAAAAATCTATATATACATATCAAGTGTGTGTGCAAATGCGGCGCACTAAAGAAATAGTGCGTGCTTTTTTCATTTCATTTTTTCCTTCTCACAATTACACACTCTCAGAATATAATATAAATTCTATTTATATATATATATGTGTATAGATATATATATATATTGTATACAGACACACACAGACAGAGTTTTCTTGTGTTCCAGATATGCGGAGTATACACCAAACAAAAAATTGAGAGAACAATTTTCCGTGTTTTCCATCGTGAATAAAACATACTAACACAAAAATAAAATAAAAAAATCTATATGTACTAGTACATACATAGAAATATGGAAAAGGAAAAAAGGGAAAGTAATTTTCCGTTTTTTTTGGTTCGTTCGTTCCTTCAGTTACTTTATATATTTCAATTGTGAGATAGAAATTAAAATATAAAACAGTGAAAAATACAGTGCTTGTCTTCTCCATTGAATTTGCCTATTTCACGAGAAAATCAAAATTAATTAATTTTCACAGTTTCCTTTTGCATCAGCTGGTGTTAAAATTTACCAAAATTTCAACGTTCCTTGTTTTTTTTTTGCCATTTCATTTTTTGAGAAAATTAACAAAATTCTGAGAAAATTGACTGTATTTTATATAAAAGAAAAAAAAAATGAAAATCGTATATATATTATGTTATATAGCGTGATGGCTAAACTGTTGAATTTTCTTCGTTTTCCTCTTTGGTATTTTCCGTTTTTTTTTCTTGATTTGTCAAATGTGTCTATCAAGTCAAAACAACGTCGTCGGGAAAACAAATCACACCAAGAAATTTATATTATATATATATATATTTTTCCTGATAAAAGTATTGGTTTTTCTTTCCATTTTTGTTTTTAATAAAAATTTGGAATTTTCGTTATTCCTTCTGTGGATGCTATAAATGGTTATGGATGTAGGTTTATAGAAAGAGGACAATTTTTCCAAATTTAATAATGTGATCGCATATTTTACTGGTTGAACAAAAAATGTGTATACACAATACTTTTTGCGTGCGATGCCTGTTGTTTGTCGATGTAGGTCAGGAATTACAGGATATAGATTTGAAACTAGGAAAACTAATATACATATCTTCCATATTTCATTTTCAATTGTTCTGGGATTGGGACTAATGCTTATTCAATTGATTTTGATTATTTCCGATAGTACCTTTTAAAAAGGTTTTGTTTCTCATGCGAACATTTATTTAAAATAAAAACTTTTGAGATTTTTGTAGTGGTCATCTGTTCATAATTTAGAGTCTTTGTAGATTTGTATATATATATATATATATATATATATATATATATATATATATATATATATATATATATATATATATATATATGTATATATATATATATATATTTATATATACATATACATATATATATATATATATATATATATATATATATATGTATATATATATATATATATATATATATATATATATATATATATATATAATATTGTGTGTAAGGCCAATATAAGAGTATTAAATTCACAGAAATATTTTTGCACCTGATTATAATAAACAATTCGGAAACGCACATATATAATGTACATAAATAAATACACCGTTCATTGAACTAAATACGAAACTTCCAATGCACCTGTTGATTTATCATCTTATTATTAAAGATAAGTTCATGTGCAATCTGCAAATATATATATATATATATATATATATATATATATATATATATATATATATATATATATATATATATATATATATATATATATATATATATATATATATATATATATATATATATATATATATATATATATATATAAATATATATATGTTTATATATATATATATATATATATATATATATATATATATATATATATATATATATATATGTTTATATATATATATATATATATATATATATATATATATATATATATATATATATATATATATTATAAAAATGATTTAAAGTAAAATGATCTTTGATTGAATCTTTTGTCTATTTATCTTGCGAAGTATGTTCAATTAAAAATAAATAACGAATTAAATAGATATTAAAAGCATTACAATTTTACATCAATCTCATTCGCCATCCAATGTTTTATATAATATAAACAACTTTATATAAAATGGCTCATTTAAGCTATGGACAGGCAAATCTATCGGGTAGCGATCTTTTCAAATATGTTGTCTATTGAGGTTGAGAGTCGCGTGCTTACATTTGCATATTAGTACGATTTAAAATTACGTATTAAATACATTTAATTTATGGGTACTGCAATCACCAAATTTTTTGATACTAGAATAACGAAGAAAGGAGCAATTTTAACTTCTACAAGAATATATAAATGGTGAGTTTAGTGAGTGGTTGCGATCGTAACTTATTACACCTACATCGTGACAATATCGATCTGGCGGTTACTTTCATCGTACACTGCAGACGCTGTAGTTCGTCTGAGTTAGATCCCAAAAGTAAGAGATACGATAACTGTCTGAAGTCATAACTACGCAATTCATATTAATAGTATGCAAAAAAAATTCTCGTTTTTGCTGCAGAAAACTATTTTGGATTATGACTATGATACACCTTATCATGAAAATGTGGTAAAATTACTTCCTTATACAACTAGATCAAAATCTGATTTAGAAAATAAACAAATCCTTGTGTATTGGAAACGTAATGCGCCGTATATCACAGAAAACATTTCGTTTTAATCGTTTATTGAACTTTGGGCTAGCACTAATTACGGGAAACAAAACGCGGAGAATGAATTTTATTTCAACCCCTCGAAAGACTAATACTAAAGAGATTTTTCAACTCTGAGATTTTAATCCTGAGATATTTGGGATTGCAATTACGATCGATGGTTTGAATAAAAATAACAATACCATCTGTTGGAGTGCAGAATTCCTAGATGAACCCATCTTCCATGTCACTATAATATAGGCATGAAGCTATGTAATGTGTAGATTGTTCTACGTAAATTTGACGTTAGTAATGTGAGGATGAACTCGAACTGAGTTGCGACCGGCGATGTCGACGAACACACACAAATTGTTCATGTAAGTATTGACTATATATGTCCTCTGTTGGTATATACAAAACTAAAAGGATAAACGATTTTTGTGTCAAAACTGGGCATTCACAGCAATGCAATATGAGCTCGATTTGGATTCGGCGAAAGGTATAGGTCGTTAAAAAGTACTTTAACTGAAAAGTAAATATTACAGCACCAAACAAAACTCAGCCACACTAATCAAATATTGTCTGTGCAAATTGACTGTTAAATTATTTTTGGGAAAAAATGTTATTTTGCATCTAAGCCAACATTACTGACTGAATATTATTAATAAATTAATAAGAGAGAGATAGAGCGTATAAATTATTGGCATATTATTAGTGGCAGTTTTAATTATTATTCTAATTCATTCTTTAATTAGACAACTATCAAAAATTCTATGTGTTATTTGCTTTTTCAACACCTGTGAAAATATTTAATTAGGGGGGTATTGTAAGCGAGAAGTAATAGAATTTCAAACTATATGTATATTCTGTTATATTGTCCAAATTCTGTTATATTGTTGTTTTGAATTTGCCCAAATTTTTTTAAATTTATGATTAAAAGCTAAAGAAAATGGATGGTTTAATAAATGCAGCAGAACAGAGTTGCATGGTTGAAATTTGTAAGATTAAAACTGTATGGGATTCACAATTTTTTCAGACATTTTAAACTACTTGATTATGAACTACTTGACTATCGAGCGAACAAAGATTATGTAGATTATGATTCCAATTTTGGCTTGACTTTTTAAAGCAGCTGAACAATAAGATGTGAATTTAAATTTCAAGATGTTGATCATTTTCGTTGGATATTCGTTGGGCTGACCTCCTACAATTTACAGTAATATTTAGTCAATGGTTCGTAAGGTTTCAACACAGTTGGGAGTGTTTACGACCTTTTTAGTTTTAGCCCTAGATTATTATGATATAGATGAATTTAAGGGTTTAAATATAATTTAGCCTACCATGTAGGTGAACTTGGTTAATTCCTATTAAAATTAGATCATATGTTTCGATTATGACTCGAGTGATTTATGAGTTTTTGAATTATGAGATATGGATTGGTTATTTGGAAGGATCAAACCGGCCCAACTGTAGAACAACACCCAGGTCTTGGAGTGAAACGATAAAGGAATTTTTTATTTTTTTCCTAATTTATTTACACAACAGTGTTAAAATCATCGGTGGTTGGATGATTAGTTGTTCCGGACTGGACCGACAGACATAGAGTTGGTATGTATACAAATTATTTAAGTTTGTTTTTATGAAAGTTTCAATAGAAAGGTTTTTTTTAAATAATTTTATTGTAATGTATATGAGGTCTGATTACTGGATGGTGATGAAACTTAGGATGTCGAATCTTAATTCTAAATTGTAAAATGAACTATTTCGGAAAACGAGTTTTTCTAATTCAATACTGTCAAATTGAATGTTTCTCAATAAGATTATTTCGCTTATAGTGTCAATATTTCTGAGTAGATATACGATCTTATATCTACTGTTGGTCGTATCTCAGATGGCGTCATAAATATTTAATATTCGTAAAAATGATAAATATCACCAATGTAATATAAAAAATATTAATCACTTTTCAAAATTAATGAGGTTGAAGTTTCTCTTACTCTAGATCACTAATAACATGCGGGAAGAATTGTTACTAAATACAAAAGTTTTAAAAACAGACATAAGTTAGAACACACAACTTAAATGGAATGATTGCCTAAATTAGCTTGAGTCAACTTTACTTACTAACGTAACAGTATGTTTAAAACCAAAATTTATATTGTACATGCATAATGCTGTCGGATCATCGCGAAAATTTACGACTTCCTTCACGTAAGATGGTGATGAGCTGGAGGCTACATATATGCTATATATTTTATATACAGCATTTGATGTAAACCTAATTAATAAAAAAGTAGTTAGTAAATGACTTTTAAACTTTAATGTTTACATATGAAAGCAAAGCCTGGGCCCGCATAATTTTGGAATATGCTCAACTTAATATATCTGTTTAATATTTTGATTGATATATTCCAGGAGTGTGCTAAACATGGATAACCGAAATGGACGCTGTTAGTCTCAATCATATCATATCATATGTTCTGATTATAAGCCACAATAATGGGTTGCCTTATTACCTAATTATTAATAAATATACGTGAATATTTTAAAAATTTATTGTATACTGTAGTTTGCGTCCACTTGAGTCAAGGATTTAGAAAATAAATGTTTGCCTAATTTATTTAAAAAAAAATTTAATCAAACAAATAATTTAATTAAATTAATTTAGCTTTTGTTGTGGTTAAATTACGAGTACCAAGAAAATATACTTTATGATAAACTTCGGTGAAAGTTATTTTATTTTCAAAATAGTCCTCACCGCTTTAGGATTCGAATTTTTTATTTATTTATTTAATGCTTATAATTTGTATTGAGATAGGAAAAACACACATGGAAGCAACATGTTAAAATTATTACTTCCATTAGACATAAAAAACTCTTAAACTTTTTACTGTAAAAAGTCAACCATGCACCTACTTCTCATTTTGAATACAAGCTCATTCATAATGGGATGAGGAACATGAACCAGACAGCATTAAATTTACGATAAAGTTTATAAATTTACAGTAATATCTTGGCACTCGAGACACACGCCATTCAAGAAATATTGATTTCTTGACAGATCTCAAACTCCTTAATACTAAATAGAACAGACTTCCATAGAGAAATAGCTCTAACAAAAAATGAGGAATTTAAAGCCCTAGAAGAATTGCGAGCAGGAAGCAAGCGAAGATTGGTGTGAAGCGACCTGCAATAATAGGAATAATTTTTAAATATTTTTTAAATAGATAATTTGGTACTTAAGTTTTGAGTAGTTTTAAGTAAAAACGAAACCCAAAACTCATACTAAACTAATTCCAAAATAAAACGAGTACAAGCATTAAAACATCATTTTAGAATAGTCATATTCTACAGAAATATACCAAATAAGACAACATCACCATATAGAAGAAATGCAGAATGAGGTAGGATATAATCCGTAAACCATTCCAATTTATACCGACAACTAAGTAAACAAAATATCATCTTAACTTAAGGTGAATTAAGCCATTAAGATATGAGCTGGAAACCAACCAGCAGTCCATGGTATGGAAACCAACAGAAGCAACCCCACCCGTAAAAGCTAAGCAACAAAAGTAATGATGTCAGTTTACTTCACCCGGTCCAAAACGGTAACTGCCAAATGGTATACCAGTTACAAAAGTTTTCAAAAGTTTATTGGAAAACCGAAAGAAAGAAGGTTTGCGGCACTTTTTCCCACACAAGACAACGCGCCAGCTCACACTGCTACAGTAACGAGTAACTTTATTTCAATCTCTGGCATCGAAGAAATACGATCATTGGAAAGGTCTCAAACAGTAACGTGGAGATTGATACGGTTAATGCTGAACTTTAAAAGCTTAAAAGGCAAGATTTTGAAGAATGTTTGGAGAAGTGGATTTAATTTATTTATTTATAAAGAAGTTTACAAATAATGACTTGACATTAAAATTGACGTAATAGTCAGGCTCATAAATCAGTAATAAATAATAATTTAAATAAGGAAGAAGAAAAGTGTAGCTTCAAGCCTCATGTTAATCGGTTCTATGTACATTAATTGGTAAGAATCTTATGTGTCATTTCATCTTAGGTGTCTACTGAGAATTTTAATTTTTAAATTTAGGGTCAATGTGGTCCAAAAAATGTGACCGACAAACGAGCACTTAAAAAGCTCGCGTCTATTTTTCAGTGTTGCTATGTTGTATGTTTTACACCAGTCCAGATACTAATTCCAAACAGTAAATTTTTGTTTTTTGCCGCGGTCAATTAAGCGAACTTTTGTTACTCTTTTCGTACGTTGAGTAAACTATTACTAATTATATGGGACTATTGGTTTTTGACTACTATCTCAAAAGATGGAATTTAAAATACTTACAGGTCTAAACTGGGATAATTCAACCGGATTGCTAATTTTTGGAATTGAAATTATTTAACTGAGTTTCCATGGCTTGGGTAATAAATATTTTAAACCTACAAGAATTTTTTTTGATTGCATGATTTGGGTTTTAATTAAAATTAAAAACCGATAAAATCGAAGTCGGTATTTAATTGCCTTATACATATTTAAATTTTATTCCCAACTATTAAATTATTAAAAACTAATAAGTGACGAACTTCATTTACATTATAGATACACCTAACACCTATACATATAAAATATATACATTTTTAATTAATTTAAAAAAAATAATTAATTTAGCATTTTGTGTATGAGGGAAATGTTTAGCACAAAAAAATAATAATTTTACTGTATAGAAAATAGTTTTTTTTCCTATATAGGGTAAGAACGAGTACATATTAAAATTTTTCCCCCAATTTTTTTTTTATTTTACATTAAAAATAATATTTTATTTTTTGATTCCTCTTATACAGCATCCACAGCAGTATACTCTCTGTATATAGTGTATATTTAATATAAACGAATATATATATATACATTATATATGTATATAGCGAAATGTAGATACATAGTTGGGAGCCTGTTGTAGAATGGCTGAAATAGAAAATACGAAAAAAGGAAATTATCGGAAAAACTAAACTAAAAAAGGCCGGTTAAGTAAGTGTGCGTTTACAATGATATGTGTATGTATATAAAAAATCTATATATACGAGTACCAAGATGATATTTAGAAACGAATATTATTGGTATTTGTATTTTAGAGGATTTTTTTATATTTATTTTTTGAATTTTCCCTTTTTTCTTTTATTTTCATGTGCTTTATGTATTTTTTAGTTGTTTCATTTTCTCTCGGGGTATTTTTTTTCAATGTTATTTTGTTGTTGTTAGATTCTCTTTTTTCTTGGTTGGTGAATTTTTTCGTTATGAGCTCAACTATTGCGCGTATCCTTATAATTTCTCATACTACCACTTAATTGTTATTTAAGTTTAAGTTTACTCGTTTTTGTGTTTTTTATGTAAAATATATATTTATTATTTTATTTTCGTCGTCATCATAATCATCAGAAGATATAGTATATAACAACAATACATGTGTATCTATAGTTATGTATGTACATACACACGAGAATTTTTTCCAAAGTTTTTAGTCCTCCCAAAAAACGTATGTATGTATGTATACTCGTTCGTACTCATTTAAAATTTAAATCTAGAATCAAATTTCCAATCCTCTAAAACTACCCTCCAAATATTTTTCTCTGGTACTTTGTGTTGTGTGTATGTATGTATGTATGTATGTAGATTTTTTAATTTCAAACCAATTCATAACATCATTCGATAATGCTCAAGTTTTTTCTTTATTTTAATGTGTATACAATTTTTTATTTCGCTTTTCTTTTTTTAGTGGAAAGCGTACATATAGAAGCATGAGAAGCATACCGAAAATATGTAAGGCAAAGCATAAAAAAAAATTAAGCAACAACAAATCTAACTATACCAAAAAATTATAAAAAAAGGAGCGATATGACGACGATGACGACGACTAAAACGATGATGATGATGGCGACGGGAATACCGCCCCCTATATTATATTATATATAATTTTTTTTATTTCGCGAGATGAAAGTGCGCAGAAATAACGAGTTCAGCACTACAATTAAAAATATAATATGTGTAATACAATGTTCGAGGATATAAAAAAAAGTAACACAAAAGAGAATGTTGTTTTTGTTTTCATTTTTTTTGTTGCATGATACAGAATCTCTCTAGACGTTCAGAATTTCCTTCTATTTTTTTATGCTATTCGAAGAATGAGGAAAGGTTGCTTGATTTTTTTTTATTATTATTTTTGAGTTAGAATGATGATAAATGTGGAAGTTAGATGAATTCAACGGGTGTTTTTGGGTAGCGCTGAACAAACAGTGGAAAGATTTACAAAAAAAATATTCGATCATAGGAAATACTTGCAATATTTTTTTCAGTTTTTGTTTGATTTGATAAATATTATAAAGCAGAGGAAAATACATTATTAGTTTTTCGTGATGATGTTGGAATTAAGATATATAGGTATACCGATAAAATACTCGGAGGTAAATACCTCTACTATTTTTAATTAATAAAAAAAATTATAGTTGCCTATATAAAACGATTCACCTGCGTGTAAATCCTTCCGCTTGTAATCTTTAAACTATCTATCTAATTATAGTCCCTTTTTTAATAGGGTGAAAGTATATCATACCTTTTGATGACCTTAGTTGGTATACAGTTCAAGTATAGACGAACTGCATACGGGTAAAAAGATAATATGTATAAAGGGGTTCCGCTTACACATTTATCGGGTCACGTTTTAATTCCGCTATCATAACATACCATTTTTTTATAATCAAGGGGTAGGTATTATAGTTTATTTGAAAGGGTTGAAAAGGTTATATTAAATAATATGTCTTTCTTCTGACCTCAGCACTTTAACAATGACCGGCCAGATATTTTATGTAAGCTATATACGTACTTACACAGTAGTTATGTTTTATGTCAGTTGTATATGGCTGATATAGAATTTATTGTAATTTTACATACACTCGTATGTAAAATTACACTCGTATAACCATATAAATTATTAAAAAATTGAAAATGTTAAATGCCAACAACTAAGTTCAGACTAAGTTCATATGAAACAAAACATAATCAAAAACACCCTATGTCATTATGAAAAACATTACCCTATAGTTTTAAAATGGAAGATTGGTCAGAACATGTTCACTCGTGCATCGTAATCGAATTTAAACCCGTCATCTTTCGATCCACATGCCGGAGCTGCAATCACAGCCCGAAATTTCATTCAATAATTTGTCCTAACCATACTATTAAAAAAATAGTTTTAATTAAGTGCCGAGTGGATAAGTGTGGCAGAAAAAAATGTCATGTGAAATCATGGACGTGGACAAATCATATCGTATCCATCTTTTGCTATTTTTTCATACGATTTGCTTAGTTATAGGACATACAAAACCGACTTTAACTTTATAACTTTACCTAATGCAGTAGTGCTGTTTGAAATAATTCGAGATGGTATGTTTACCCATGTTGCGTCCAAAAAATAAAATATTCTACGAAAAAAACCAAATTCGAAATAGAATTGATTTTCGGTCTGAAAGCACGAGGCTCAATAAGTCGTGAAAGAGCTTTTAGCTTATTCTCCTTGGAAAACAAATTAATCTTATGTTTACAAACAATTAAAGAGACATTTCGATTAGTACGCTAAAATCAATTACTTTTTCAAGTACATGTGTATCTAAAAAATATAAGGGGATGTTTTCTTCAAATTGAGGGAAAGGATTTATTTGTAAAATACTAACTAATAAATATTCAATAAGGAGACATCAGAATTTTTGTTGTGTCCGAAAGGTGGGACTGCTTTATCACGTTGCCAAGATAGCATCACAGTGATTTAATACTGACGCGTTTATAGACCTTCTTATGATTTTATTACATAATAATATAATTCTAAGATTTTACTCCCGAGGGATTGAAATTCCGTTCAAAGTGACAAATTGCAATACTGACGAATTGCAGATAATTTTAATTTTTCTTTACTCCAATTCCAGGTTGGTCCTTTAATTCGCTGATGTTACCACCAATAAGATAAAACCTTTAAATTTCGCTAAACGAAATTCAGCTAAGGAAAAGCACAAATTACGATAACCATTATTAAGACTTTGCACTTGTGAGCTGTATCCATTTAATCTAAGTGCAATAGATTATCCAAGGTGCTTTGCATTTCTTTTATAAATATTGATGATGAAAATATGGCGGCCTAAACCAAACCATATCAACACAATAAAAATCTCAAATTCCAGTCAACTTATCAGAAGTAAGAAACTTAAGCAACTGGAGAACTTTGAAACGTGTAACTCCAAAGGCGGATGATTCACATCAGATAACACTACGTGACAACAAATTTGAAAAATGTGACTAAATGTTACTGGGTTTGAGCCATGGAATATTTCAACTCGAATTAATTTAATGCTACAAATAATTTTTCTAAATTTTCCATCGAGAAGTTAAAAATATGAAAGCAATTGAAGGTTGTCTAGAATTTACATTATATACCAGTACATGTATGCTCTAGGTTGTCAACCTAGAGCATACATGTACTGGTATATAATGTAAATATAAATATGTGCACTCTTCATAATAAGAGTTCTATATAAACTTTTAAAAACTATTAACACGGAAAAGAAAACGTGTCATACTTCACCCTTTTGTAAAAATATAAAATTCGTACTGTAACCACTATTGGTACGCTCGGGACTTATAGTAGTAGAGATTTCATATTTTGTATGTAGCAATGCTCTTCATTTAAAATCTAAATAAAATTCTATCGTGATCAGATATAATAAACTATAAAATGGTTTTCAGTTATAACTAAATATAAACTTTAAATTTTATTTTATCTGCAGTTTAATTAAATTAATTTTATTTTACTTATTTTATTAATTAAAAATGAATACGTTTAAGGCTGTTTTGAAAATGAATACTTTTTTTTGGAACCTAACTTATTCAAATAAGTATACTGACAAGGTGACTTATATTCTATCCCGTTCTAGCAAAAACTTCTAGATTGCTTATCAAAAGTTATTAGTAAAACATTTTTTGATCTAGTCGCAGCATCTGTCTGCAATCAAAATTGATTGTTTTAAATTTTTAAAACTTATATCTGTCAAAATAAGTATGTGAAATCAATTCGAACCGTTATGCTTACTAATTTAAGATGAGGCAAATAAGTTAATAAATCGGCGATAAGTATCAGTCTTAGGATATTTTAGAAACTGATACTTATTTGAAACTTATGCACTTACTAAGCCCAATCGTAAATAAGTAAGCAAAAAAAAATTCAAATTGATTACACTTATTTATTTTGACACAAGATAATTTTGATGGATATAACTGTAAAAAATTGTAAAAATCAGTTTTGATTGGAATGCAGTACTAGTCGTACTAGATCAAAATAAATTGTATTCGTCACGCTCAATTTAGATTTTTCAATCAATTTACATTTTTTTTCAAGAAACAGATATAAAATAAGTCACCTAGTCACGATACTTATTTGAATAAGTTAAGTTCCACAAATAAGTATTCATTTCGAAAATAGCCTAAGCCTGTTACTGAATACTTATTTGTGAAACTTAACCTATTCAAATAAGTATCCTGACGCGGTTACTTAGTTTTTATCTCTTTCATGTTAAAAATTCTAAGTGATTGGTAAAGTTTATGAATAAAATATTTTTTAATCTAGTCATATTTGCGACTGTAGCCAATCAAAATTGAAGGTCATAATTTATTCAAAATAAAACTTTTGTCAAAATAAGCAAGAATTCGAATGGTTTTGCTTACTTATTTAAGATGGCGGTCAATAAGTGAATAATTTTCAAATAAGTATCGGTTTCAAAAACAGTTCATTTCGAAGAATACTTAACATTTGTAGAACCTATCTTATTTTCTATCACTTTCTAGCAAAAATTTCTAAAGTGATTGTCAACATTTATTCATAACAATAAAATACTATTTGATCTAGTCGTATTTGCATTTGTCGCCAATCAAAATTGATTGTCATATACATAATTTTTTGACACTTACTTCAGTAAGTTAGTGTCACACAAGAGTTCTGCCAAAATAAGAAGTAAACTCAATTCGATTGGGTTTGTTTATTTATTTAAGATGGCGGCAAAAGAGTTGACTAGTGTGAAATATCAATTTTAAAAAAGCCTTATACTAATTTTAATGGGGGTCATACTATTTTTCTAATTATTTTAATTTTATTGAATTGTATTCATATTTTTTTAATCTCCAAATTGCCTAACAGATAATTTGACATTTTTCACAATAAAGTACTAAAAGCTCTTGAAATATTTCAGTAAGTTTTGATTTCTCTATATAAAACTTAGACGAATTTCGAATCAAGTAAAATATAATAAATTAATTATTAATAAAAATATATTTTGTATTACCTGGTATGAAGATAGTATAACTAATATAAGGACAGAAACTTACCTAAAAAGAAAAAGAAAAGAAATTTGTAATATTACATTTAATAAACTTAAATATGTAGCTTAAATATGTAGCTCAATAAAATTAAATATGTAGCTCAATTGTAAAAAAAGTAGTTCAAAATATATCATTATAGTGGTGTTGTGTATGATAACCAAACTCTATATATAAGATTAATAATATATATCACCTTATTCGAGGAAAACGCTGCTGGTAGCAACAGCAACATTAACACTCATATCACCAAGATTTTCCACACACACTTAAAAACATTTGCAAAATAATTTTATTTTAATTTAAAATAAATTAAATATATATATTTGTTATCAAACAATAATCAATTCATTAATAAAATAATTAAAAAATGAAACAAATATTATTAATATTATTACAATTTTGTTAGAAGCTTGGGAAATATATAACAAAGTTATATTCATTAAATTCACATTGATGAAATATACATACATAGCTACATACATACATACTTACAAAAAATGTTATATGTAAAATTATAAGAAACATAAAAAAGGAGTCAAATCTACATCATTCTCATACCTATTATCCTTTTTTATATGTATTTATATATTTTTTCGAGATGAAAATCCTCTTTTTTCTGTTTCAATTTTTTTTTTTTAGATTTTCCGTTTGTTCTCGATTTTTTCGTTTCGCTCATATACATATTATTATTACTCGTATATCTACATATATATGTGTATATATATAAATTTTATTACAAACACATAAAAAAAATAAAAGTTTTATACTTTTTTAGCTCTATTTTTCCATTCCACCCCCTCCTCTGCATATATTCTTGAGCCTCTACACAGTATACGGTATATATACATTTTTTATAGTAATATGAAAATATACCATTTTTCGCGATTTTTCCAACCCAACAATTTTTTTTATATTTTTCTAATAACAACCAACTTAGAAAGAGAAAGAAGGAGAATAAGGAGCTGCTACACTAAAAAATCATTACGATTTTTTTTTATTTTATATTCAGTTTTTCTTTTTTTTCTCTGCAGAGGAATATAAAAAAAATAAAATAAAAAATGTTATAATAGCGAAGCGGTCCAAACAAAAAAAAATTTAAAAGTTGTGTGAGTGGGTTTATTGTTGATGGGAATTTAAGAGTTTTTTTTATATTTTGGATGGGTTGCTGTTTTGTGTGTTTTTAGTGAGGAGGGTGATGGTGATTAGATGGTAAATGATGATGGTCGGTGGTGACCAAAAAACATGGTTGACTTTTAAATGAATGCTTTTTTTTGCCCGTCTAAGGATAACTTTTGTATATAATACATATAATTTAATTTTTTTCGAAATTAATTTATACGTTTTGTTAATATAATGGTGAAAAACCTTTTGTTGCTAAGCCTCAATATTATGGTGTTTCAGAGTCAGAAATGAGAATAGTCTAAACTATATATGTACATACATGCATACATTTATAAGTGTATGAGTGTCATATAAATATTTTTCATTTTACTGTATATCACAAGTGAATCAACAAGTGGGTATTACCATGTAAGAAAGTGTTTTGTTGAGAATATATAAAATCATGAAACAATGCTTATCAATACGCTTTAGAAATTTTGAAATTTTTTTTGCGTACTGGATCTAAATCCAAATAAATTTAATGTGTTTAGTATAAGAATAAAAATTATACGAGCTGCGCATCAGCAGTATTTATTTAAACCTTTAAATATAAATCAAAAACTATACACACAACTTATAAACGAGCATTGCGATTGATGGTTATGGAAAGTAAAATCAATATATAAACTGTTCCCACCTACGTATATTATAACTATCTATTTCGAATCTAACAGTTTAGTACCCGTTCAAGACGTATGTAATTGGTTAGAAGCTTGATATATATATATATATATATATATATATATATATATATATATATATATATATATATATATATATATATATATATATATATATATATATATATATATATATATAAAGCTTGCGCTCAGAGCTTTATATACATATTTGAAGGTTGAAAGGCAAAACACGCGAATTTTTTTGTTACATTAAACATAAGTTTTTATCTAATGTTGTTTTAGATTTTTATCTTTAAATAAAAAATGTAAAAGTTGTAATAAAAATAATATCTCATCTGCGCATGTTACCTAGTTAAATTTCATATTCTCATCCCCATAAATGTCCTCTATTCATCTCCATTCAAATATTAAGAATAAAGTAATAAAAATATAACATAAAAAAATGGAAATAAAATATATTCGTCCTTCTATATATACATAATACATATTTTAGTTGATTTTGTTTGTACATTTACGAGGATTTATATACATAAAATTTTGGGAAACAACAAAAAAAAAAAATAATTAATTAATAAAATTGCTGTCTTCTGATTCTTTTGAATCTGTGCGAACAATATGCCGTCTAACTATATACTCCACATATATATCCAATTCGTTATGTATATATAAAGCGATGAATTTTCGAAATATTCAAGACCTTGGTCAACAAATAAAATATAATTTCCCTCAAATTTTATTGTCATACTTCTTGGTTATTTGTTATTTTGGTTGTTTTATATTTTTCACTCAATTAGACAACCACAAACATGAAAATATTGTACATAAGACTCTTACTTTACCGATTTTCTCTTGATTTCATCATCGTGCGTTTTGAGAAAAATATATATGTATAAACAAATCTCATTCTTAAAGATTTTCTAGATATATGAACAGAAGAAAAAAAAACCAACCATCTATCTATCTATCAAAGTCAAGAAAATACATACATATATACATGTTATATATATATATATATATATATATATATATATATATATATATATATATATATATATATATATATATATATATATATATATATATATATATATATATATATATATATATATATATATATATATATATATATATATACTTATCTATATATGCGTTTATAATATGTACATACATGTACATAAGAATGGAAAACCAAATAATGCTGCCTCAAGTCACATGGGTATTTTGGGAATATCCTTTTCAATTTATCCCTTTTTTGTTGTTGCTGTTGGCTTTTGGCTGTTATTCGTTCGTTCACATATAATTCTACATACATATATATAGAGATGTGTATTTTTCTTTACGATTTTTTTCATTCAAATTATGCAAATGTCGCACAGAAAACATGCTATTTTACACATAAGAAAATGTGTGTGACACATAATGTAAGAAAATGTTCTACCCTTTTTTTGCTACAAAAATTCACGTGATACAATTTTTTTCTACATAAAAATCCATATACACATAGAGGGTATCCCAATACATGAAAAATTGTTGATTATTATGTTGAACATATACATAAGGATTTGGTCAACCGATAAAAAATATTATACATATGTTTATCAAAAAAAAAGAAGAAGAAAATTTTCTTCATACTCTTTTATACTTGACCTTCAACCAATTTAAGTTTGCAAACAAAAAAAAAATATCTGTATATACATACATAGATATATATGGGGTTGCGTTTGGAGGATGGAAAATCTATATATTAGACGTGGAAAAATGAATCGCCCACAGAAAATCTTTGTTTTGATTTAATTGATGTCTGATTTTTCTTTGCTATTTCTTAGAACAAATCTTATGTACACATAGCATGAGAGAATATATATGTATATAACTAATAACTATATAACACAACAAATATGAAATGTCTCCAGCATTTACAAGTATACATACATGTTGGGAGAAGAATATAATATAATATAATTTATATAACCATATTTGTTGGTATATAACAGAACGAATGAAAAACTACTCCATATATATGAGAATATACTCTCGTGTTTCTATATACTTTTGCATATATAGGTATGAACATATATGTACCATGTCGAGGTAAAGGTGAATTCAATTTTATTTTCGTTGAATTTGATTTGAGTATGCGTCTGATTTTTTATACATATATATATATATATATATATATATATATATATATATATATATATATATATATATATATATATATATATATATATA
Source organism: Tipula lateralis (assembly GCA_963932295.1). Taxonomy (NCBI): domain Eukaryota; kingdom Metazoa; phylum Arthropoda; class Insecta; order Diptera; family Tipulidae; genus Tipula; species Tipula lateralis. Next base: position 147,508,612 of record OZ010738.1, read on the forward strand.
TATATATATATATATATACCTATAAACATAATATACTCATCGCACTTCACGAGGTTGAGGTCACAGGTGTTTTTTTTATATAATTCGTGTATATAAATAATGTGTGTATATGTTCGTTCTACATGTACGAGTATATATGCATGTCCCGGTTTCTATAGAATTGTTGCGTCAGTGAAAACGATAAGACAAAAAATAAGTTTTTTTTGTATATACCGTACATATGTACATATAAACTCGTAACTTTCATTTTTCCATTTTCTTTTTCAGTATATATATATATATATATATATATATATATATATATATATATATATATATATATATATATGCATTTTCTAATTTTTTATAATAAAACCCGATGATCATGATGAGGAGATTTTTAGTTTCGGCTGCTAAATGGATCTTTTTTGTTTGTAGGTCAATTTAGAATTTTCATGATGATATTCGGGAATATGAATTTAAAGTGGAAAAGTTGGATAACAAAACAAAATAACAAATAAATGTTATTGACTGGATTAGAGATGATACAACATAAACAATTCGACAGGTGTCTAAATATACCCTAATTTGGTTTTGTATTGGTTTATCATAATATATAATATAAAATATATAAAAGGATATACAAAATCTCCGAGTACAACAACCTACAAGAAAATCACAATATAAATTGTATTATATATAATTTTTAGGACATTGACATAATAAATAGATTTATTATATATCATTATCATCGTGGATATATAAGTATATGCAATGATATGTATATATATATATATATATATATATATATATATATATATATATATATATATATATATACATATATATACATTTCTATAGATACTACCGAGAAAGGAACCACCGAACATCAATTAATCTTAAATTTCAATAGAATAAGGTTAATTCGCTTTATATACATTTCTATGTATTGGATGTATCATCCACATATATATTATATTAAGGACGATGAACCTTCGCAGCATTCTCAAATTTTTATTTCGTAAATGTTTCAGAGTTGTTAGAATTTGATCATGTAATTTTATTAAACGCAAGTTGTATTAAAAAATGTATTTATGTACTATAGTTATATGGTATATAATATACATTTTGTAGCCAAAATTTGATCATATTTACCCCTTTTCCGCATTTTTTTCGAATTTATTCTGAAGTTTGGATTTATGATTCGATTTTTTTTCTTCACATTTTATGTTAGGATTAAATCTAAATTAGGAAAAGGGTGGAATTTATAGTTTTTTATGTGCGTATCCGGAGAGTATGCAATTTGAATTTGCGTACCTATATATACTGGTATATATTTGAAAGGGTTTATGGTATATGAAATAACTATTTTTTTGTGAGATAATAAACCACCCCTAATACACCTTTTTTGATAGATATTTTATGAATAGTACTATAAAAATGTGTAATGGAATATTTAATTAGATTTAAGTATTTCACTGGTTAGCGAACCGTTTTACGATAGACGCATAGTGCGCATGCCTATTCGATTAAACATAATGTACAGGAATTATTAAACCCCAATTGTAGGTAATGTGCACATATGTATGGTCAAATCCTGTATGATAATTGCTCTTGTTAAATTTATTTTTGCTCTTGAGTAGAATTTATAAATTGTATTTAAATCAAATATATATAAATATACTGCCTTAAAGAAATAAAGTACTCTGCTGTCGAGGGCGAAAAGCAGGAGTTTAATATAATTAAATTAGTTTCTGTCGAGCTTTATTTTGATGTTGACTTAAGTCACGTTCTTAATTTATTATTAAAACTAGTAACCAGCTTAAGTATTTTTGTGATATAAAGTGCAGCCTAAATAAGTGTAATCACTCAAACTGTGCCATTTCAGACTTGTAAGTTTAATTTGGTGAATCGCATTAATTGTTCTTAACTGAATATGATGTAACTTGTAATTCATAATGCCCATTTTACTTTCTAAGCTCTTTTTGTAAGGACGAATTAAAGTGTGAATTAATTTTTCTTTAATGTTTCATGGTGTTAAGTGACATTTTTTCAAAATGGTGAAAGCTGGCTGTATTAGCTGAATCAAGCATAAGAATTGCTTGTTCTACACCATAGATAATGGTATAGATAAAAACAATAATTATAATATTGTAATAGAAGAAAACTGAAAAATTTTCTAAGCGTTGTGAAGGAGGACCAACATCAATTTTGATAGAGGATTAAAGGATCAATCAAGCTAATTTTTTAATACTGACACTTTTGTTTTGGAAAAGGATGCATAACAGAATTTTATATCGAAAGAACAGAAGTCTTTACTCTGGGTGTCTCACTTGCTATTTTGAAAATACCGATGGTAATATAATACCAAACCGCTTTTGCTTAGAACCGGAAACTTAAGACTAATAATTGCTTTTATTATTTTGCTCATTCTGGACGCACCAAATCAACCAGCGGATCTACGGCTGGTTCGAAATGTGTTAATGAAATATTCTTCCTCCGAACATGTTTAATGGACCAGCCAAATATTTATAAAAATTGGAAACATTATCATATTTAGCATAAAATATCATATTTGCGTGAGATGTGTGCATGACGCGCTCGCTGGTGGATGGCAAATATTGTCGAAGTTAATGAATGCACTAAAGAAGATCTTTCTATGAAATTTTGAAGAAATTTTAAGATGATAATGATGAAAATATAGAATTTGTTGAAGAGAAAAAATGGCAGAATTTTTAAAAATTTAGCCATCAACTTTGTGAAGAAGCTATTGGTCTAGACTGAGATTTGATGGTTAACTTTATATTTGTATTTAATTTGATAAGAATCAAGAATTTATTCATTATTAAAATTTCTAGGTCAGTCAAAACTTAAGCATAAGTAGCACATACATGAACATATTAAACGGTGCGATAGCTATATGTGCACGTTGAATTTCACATTTGTTGGCTGACTCACATAAAAATGATAGTGTCGATTGATGCTTCACATTCTTGAAAATTCGTTTGGGGTACATTCAAAATTCTTCACAAAAACCGATTGTGTGGCTACTGTGGCTCTTGAAAATCAAAAGACAGGGTTTCAAGAAATTAAGAGAAGAAGGCGAATCATTTTGCGTCACGATAATGCGAAACACAACATCACATCAAGCCAAGGGAGTATTTGAGCACTCAAACGATCGAATTGATGGCCATTCGACTTGGAGCCCCGACTTGACACCAAATGACTTCTTGCTGTTCCATATACTATGCAATTTATGTCCAGAAGGGCTAAATTGATTGTCTCTGCCTTAACAACTACTCATCTAGTTTGCGTTGCATATCTTCTGATCCAATGCTCATGCAATTAAATAAATAAATTTAACAAATACCGAAGCTCCGTTAACAATTGAAAGTGTTGAGCACTATTTAATATTAATATAGTAGACATAGCTGTATAACGATGCTAAGCGATTTGGTTCTTCTAAGTTCGTATTTTAATTATTAATAATTTTTTTCGTGATTAAATATTAATTTTCAATTAATACTTTATAGTTGAAAACTAAATTTTGCAATTAATTTTCAATTTGCACATGAAAGTATATAGAAAATGTGTCGTTGAAGTTATGTACTCGAACATTCGTATATGTATATATTTCCAATGTTAAATCACTTTTATGTGTATAAGAACAAACTAGGAAAATAAAAATTATATTAAAAAATCACATAAAATTCACCCTTTCAATTTTTTTAATTACTAGACTTAAAATAATATAAAAAAAAGATTCGAGCGAATATACAATTAAAAAAATGTGAAAATCTCGCGCGCGTAAAATGGGGTTAAAAACGATGCGTGTACTTCATTATTGAAAACTCATTCCTTCTGAGTAAAAAAAAAAATAATAATACTCGTAATAATAATAATTTAAAAAATCTTTAGAAAATAATATAATCTTATAACCACCCTTTTATTTATACATTTTTTTATTTTCAATCCCTTTCAAATATTTCCCTACATATACATTTCCTATTTTAGAAAAAATTATTTTCTTTACTCTTGAATTGAATCTAAAAGAATAAAAAAAAATTTATTTCACAATTTTTTTTATTCGCTTTTTTTAATTTTCATTTTAGATGTTATTATTGTTCATGGAAATATTTAAATTTTCACAATAATATATAATATATCTACTTTCTCTCAGTTTTTCATTTGTGATTATACACAACACACAAGAACAAAATACGGGTAAAAGTTTGTGAAAATGTATAGTGGAAAGAAGGGAAAAAAGAAAAAAAAGTGTAGCTACATAAGGAGAACAAATTTCATTTTATCCTCCTTGTGATGCTTTATTACAAAAAATTTTCGTTATTTTATTCAAAACTATATACGCACTTGTTGTTAGAGAAAAATCTATATATGTACGTTAGTTTGTATGGATGGTAATAAAAAACGAGAAATTTTTTTTTACGGGGGGGTTGAGTCAGAGTTTGTTTTATTTGCCAATGCGTTTACCCGTAAGCCGTGAATTTTTATATACGAGTACATACAACATATTCTATATGTACTTCTATATGTTGTATATGGTATATATACACAGTATTTTCGATTTGGAATGTGTCACATAGGAAAACACAAGTAAATGTATTATAGAGTTGTTTGGTTGGGATTTCAGTTGGAGGTTTACCAAAGTACATTTTATCTGTAAATCAAAGGCTTCGTATTTTCTACAAAAGTTGTACGAAGAATAACTAAGAAGATATTAATAATAACACTACGAAGAATAAACGATCGTTTCTTTAACATTTATTCAAAATACTTATATAGCTTGAAAACTTCACGCATGTTTAAAATCTTCACGAGTGGTTGAATTATGATATTTCTTCTATCTAAAATTTAGTAAACTTAATCGAGACTGCCCACGTGGCTCAGTGGTTAAAGCTGGGGCAGTTGGAGCGGAAGGTATAGGACTCGATAGGGGCAGGATGCAAAAGGGATTTTACAATATGATTACGATCGGTGGTGTAACTGAATACTTCTATGATCCCCTATTGAAGTGCAGAACTCAAGGGCAGAACTTTTTTCTATGTCAGTACTATAGGCTGGCATGGAGCTATGCAATGCGCAGATGATTCTACGGAAATCGGACCTATAGCCGTACGTCCTCAGTTTGCAATTAAGGAGCCTTGAGCCTCAAAACAGATGGCATAGTATAAAATATATAAATAAAAAAAAACAACCGAATCAATATATGATGATATTTAACTCAACAGTGTTGGATATTACATTTTTTGGTGTCGTTGTTGCACTCAATAGGTAAAAGTTAGCGGATCTGAAAGCTCCCGCATGATAATTGGTTATTATTTACATATTAAAACATATTTTAAAAAGTGAAAGAAATATTATTTTACTACATATTTTAAAATTTGTTTTATTTGTTAATATTATTTTGGTAGATTTATAGGTTCTCATGTAGGCTTAATTGGTTGTTTAACAACTTACCGCAAAAACATGGCAAAGTAAATGGGTTTACGCTGTTGCATACAATTAAGCCAGCTGTAGGCTCGTTCATCTAACAAAACCAATTTAAACAATTATTGTTAATAACTACACGCATTGTTAACCAATATCACCATACATAGAGTCCCGCTCTCAAATTTATTTTAAGATTGAGGAGAATTCAAGATGACATAACCTTGGATTGAACGTAGTTTTAGAATTACGTACAAAATTCCATTATACGAAAAGAAACATTATATTCTATAATTTTTTTACCGAATTATTATGCAACTGACACAGGAGTTGTGTAGTGTGGGATTGACAAGTGTTTGGAGGGAGGTTGCAGATTTGAAAAAAAAAAAAACATTCCAGCAAATGTTCAATCAAATGGCCAAAGACCTGTCGAACTTAATGAAGTTTGGTTTCCGAAAAAATACGAGATTGGCGAGTTACGTGCCAAAAAACCAAGTAATTATTTTATTATCATCATAGTCCATTTCATAAAATCATAAAAAATCAATTTAATTAGATAAAGGGTAGATACTTTGAACCAAATGTGACACTCATGTCCCAATTATTTAATATTATTGGTGTTAGTGGAGTAGCATCTAAGGTTATTCCACTCAATATATATCCTGAGTGGAATGCTTTGAATACTAATGTTCTCATAAAAATATTCAAGCAAGAAATAGTAAAGGAGTTGGTTGTGCCAATCATATCCGCGACTTGAGCGCGAGTGACGTTATTTAGGGAGTCTATTATGAAATATATTCAGTTGAATTTTGCTCTTAACTGCTTTGAACTGTAATGAAACTAAAAAGCAAAATCGAATCGGAAATTTCCGAATGCCTAAGACAAAGTCCGACTGTTTTTCTTTAACATTGATCGTATTTTGACATTTCATAACATTAAGCAAAAAGTTATCGCAATTTTAAGAATAATATCTTTAAAAAATTAAAAAAATAATTATTTAATAATTGATAAAATCCAAAAACATGTAAGTTTTATTATAAGAAATAAAAATATTTTTTTAAGAAACGAATTTAATACACGAATTCAATTTGAACTATTAATTCCATTTATGGAAAAATTACGAGGGGATGCTAACAACTTTTTAAATGCTACTGAGGAGCAATGATCCTAAATTAATTACGGGAAACTATAATAAGTTGAAAAAAATATGGTTTCTCTGTAAATAGACATCAGCGTCCACATTATCTTCAGAATTTACATCTTTGTTAATTAAAGATGCTAAATATTATCAACACGTGGTACTCAATAAGACGCCTTTAATTTAATTAACAAAACTGAGCTGTCAAACTATTATAAATAAAATTCTAACCTCTAATTTATAAAAAAATGTTGCTAAATTCAAATTTGTTTATATAGAAATCCGACAGTACAAATAACAGGGTAAATCTGTATCGGATCAGATTTTTCCGTTAACTAAAAAACTCCGACTCGGATATATTTCATAATATACCCCACGATAATATTCAAACAGCCGAATAATAAGCTGATAAGACCCTTAGGTAAATTTTACATGTAGACGCATCAGCAATTGGTATAATGAATAAACGATTATGCAAAGGTCGTGTACAAAAGGTCTGGGTTAAACACACGTAGTTGTCACATGCGAAAACTGCATAAGTAGTACATTATGAACTTTTTTTTATGTTGTAAGTAAAATAAATCACCCATGTTGATTAGGGTTAAGTACAAATATTTACCACCTACGTAATTAGAGTAAAAGGTATTTTTAATTATTGACGAAATTTCGTAACCAATCCAAATTAATTTTTTTATTGTATTTCTACAATATAAATCTATTTTTTATAATCAAACAGGTGTAACAATTTGTGTGTCCCGAAAGCTGCTGAAATTGACAATAAAGTGAAATTAATTTGATTTGTATCACTTGTTACGGTCTTTCAAATAAGTTATAAACATTTAAAGAGAAGCCCTCTGGGCTATACATCTTAGTAGTTGGTTTAGTTTTATCATACAAGATTCACTTAGAAATGTTAAAAAAATTATAATAATTATATATAATTTTAGTAACTTTTATTAAGCTTCACCAAAACTTCGAATTTACAATTTGTTTGTTTTAAATTTAAAAAGTATAAGTCAGCATAAATAATTAAATGTTATATATACAACCATAAAGTAGATTCTGAGAAATAACTCAGAATTTTTAGTTGAAAGCCGGTTATACTTTTATAATAGTTTATAGCAGTTGAAAATTAAGTTGGTGAAAGCCGGTAAAAATCTATTTGCTTTTTTCTATAGGATATCCAATCTTCGAAAAGCTTCATTTGGTTCAGTTAGTGAAAAAGTCACATGATTTTTTAAAAAGTCAAATGATCAGAATCGCTGGTAGTAATTATATCAAAATATCATTTGCCACATTTGAAATTTTAGTACAAAGTCACGACAAAACGTTATTTGTTGTTTGATCAGAATTTACCCTCAAGGTTCAGAGCAATAAATATGGGGCACCACTTTCGAATTGTACAGGCTCACGAGGTAACTTGGATGTTTTTATTTAAAAATTTACTACATTTTAAATTTGCTAAATTAGCAGTTAAGTGCATATAACAAAAATGTTCTCGGACCACCAGTACTCGGACACCATCATATCAATACACTCCGAACTATATCGAAAATGGGTACATACAAAATATTATGGTGGATAGAAATCTTATACCTTACCAACCGTTTGGTTTCTAAATATTACAGTCTTTCACCAATAGATGAAGCAAACATAGGAAATTATACTGCTAAAGTCGATACTGCGACTTAAGCAGTAAAAAATAAGTATGTAGATTTTACTAATATAACCAATTCTTAATCTCAATGATACACAACTCTAATCAATTTGTAGGGCAAAATATTTAGATATGGTGCTACATGCCAAGAAAGACGATTGAGAATAGGAAAGAAAATACACTGACTATAGAGATTCTCTGAACGATCCATACACAAAAAAATGTTTTTATACCGGCACATATTGAAATCAGTAGAGACGTATGGTAAACAGTTAAAAAGTTGTTCCAAGAAAACGAACATCTGTATCGTACGTAGACGTTTTTAACATAGTACTACTGGACATTGTAAATATTCAGTGGTTAGATATGGTAACCTCCACTATGATTTAAAGATGGAATACATAATGATTTACGCTTCTGACAGCATGAAAATATCGAGATATGCTGATGTAAAGCACAGTTAGTCCGGTTTTTAGAATTTTATTTATTGTGACGTTTTGTTTCCTAAAGAAGCAAGCCCGTAAGATATTAATGCAACAATAAAGTGAGTCTACCAGAAAATTTTGGTGTCAACCATTTATTGTTTATGTAGTAGAATACGAGTATAGCCTTTATTAAGATTAATGGTTACATATATAAATTATCCAAATTGATCAGCAGAATATGTTGCTTTAGATATAATTAGATTTGATTAGAGATGTAAAAACAAAACCTTGTAAATTCGTGTAATTTACATGCCCAACAAGCAGAGAACCTTCTGAAAATCAACTCGAAGCAGTACTTGAAAATATTGGAAATTCTGAATCGGATTCTCAATCACTAAAGCAAGAAGTATAAACAAAAGTATAAATCTTTTGACTCATTTTAAACGACATAAAACTAAGAAAGTATTCAGATTTATAGTTCCATTCAGATATCAAAAAATATGACCTGTGTAATGTATTTTGTCCAGTATGACTTACCCTCAATCTAAATGGATTCATTTCCAAAGCTTTGTCTAGATTCAGATACGGCAAGGAAACAGAAAGGTGGCGAAACTAAGTTAACGGCAGTGGTTAATCAATTATTAGCCCTTATTTGAAACCAAAAATAATATTGTTTCTTGAGATTAATATGAATTTAATACTACTACTGCAAAATAAATGTTTAATGTTTACTATACATTTAAATGCAAACATTTAAAGATTCCCATGTACCTATTGAAAATGTGATCTGTTTAACTGTTGATAATGCTGCCGTCATCACGGGTAATTTAAATGGTGTCGTGTGAAAATTCATTAAATTTCAAACAATAATTTAGTTTTTATACGTGGTAAGTGCCATTCAGTGGCTTGCAAAAAACCAGATCGAGAAAAAATATATATTATCATTTCGTCCACGCATTTATTTTGACCGCCCAAGTGGCGCAGTGGTTAAAACTGTGGCAGTTGGAGTGGGAGGTACCGAGTTCGAATCCCAATTCGGGGCAAGATGAGTTTTTCACCTTGAATCGTTTGGGCGGTGCGTTCGGTGGTGTAAAATTTAACATATCTGAATCCCCTGTCGTGTTTAGAATCGATAGGCTGACCCATCTTCCATGTCACTACTGACATGGAGCGATGAAATGCGCAGATGGTTCTACGAAAACTCGGACTTATAGCCGTACATAGAGTGGTAATCGCCAGTATAAGTGTGCGATAGCAGCCACAAAAACCTAACCTAACCTTCTTCCACGCAGTCCAAACGCATAGGTGCGTTTCATGATAATTTTAATCTTAAAAATCATAAAATTTTAAGACTTATTGGTACTCGTTGGCTGTCAATTGAGAACATAGTAAATAGAAGCATTGAACAAATGGATGCACTTAAATATTACTCTAGTCTTTACAATTATGAAGAACACAATATACACTCTAAAAACTGATAGTGAATTAACACTAAAAAATATGTATTTTACCACAAATTCTGATTGTAAAATCACAACGACGTTTAATTTTACACACTCGCGTTGTGATTTATTGAAAAATGACGTTATTCACTCAATCGCAGTAGTTTACATGAAAACCGTTGTAAAAAACTGAAAAATTGTGCGAATTCCCGAAAAGTCAATCGTTTTTTACTCTGCAGTAGTGATTTACAATTTATCTGTGTTAATTATCAACCAAAAAATTGTTTAAAACTAATTTTGTTGTAATTACCAAATAGAAGCGTTAATTTTCTTTGGAGTGTTTCAAATTTAGGATAACATTAAAATTCGCTAGAGTAATGTTGGCAACCCGACTTATAAACAAAGTGGATAGTACGACTAAGCAATAGGGAAGCACAATTCACGAAGAACATGCTTGTTATTTGATGAATTAGATGATATCGATTTTTCATCAACAGATTTTTGAATGAGACAATGACGTCACAAAACGTTGGAGGATAGGTTAAGGTTTCTTTTCAGAAAAATAATATAAAATGGAAAGTTGTTAAAATTATAGCAATTAATTGTTACAATTCTTAATTATGGCCATTTTTAATCTCTGGTAATTCAAAAAAACTTGATAGTACAATTTTACACTAATTTAGCGGATTTTCCCAATTTACACGAGAATTTTTCAACATTTAAAATATAAATTTCACTTTAAAATTGTGCGATTACCCACGTTTAACACGTAAATAATTCACACGATTTTAGTGTATGTAATTTTAAAATCACACTACGATGAAAATTAACTACAATAATTGAAGGCAACAGATAACCTACAATTATTGTAGTAAATTTCAACAAAAAATTTTTAGAGTGTAGCTCAAATGCGGCTGATATCAATAATTTTTTGACGGATCCTACAAATAAATGCTATTTTTCTGTTCATGTCTTATGTTCTTAATTTAATAAATAACGTTAATAAACTTTTGTAGTCTGAAACCACAAAAATTCACCTGCTATATTCACATTTACAGAGCTTGTATATTGAATAAATAAAAAATTTCATAAAACCCGAGCACTTAAATCTTAAAACCGACATAACAAAATAGGAATGGACATGTTTCTTTGAACACTGAAAAAATTAATGGTTCAAAATGACCAAAATTACATTTACATTGAAAAATTCCTTATCGATATACAACCGACAAAGATTCCTATCAATGAGATTTACGAATTTATAACTAGCTAAAAAGTTCAACAATTTATTATCAATAAGAAAAGTGAATTTATCGATTGGAATATTTTATATGTTGGTTTTAATAGATTTCTTATTTAATAATTCTTTGAAATTAACATCATACGTTTCAGTATATGCACGTAAGTATGTTATAGTAATTTATGAATTTAATTTAAATACATAAAAATACATGCTTAAAATATATTATAAAAAGCTTTCTTCAATTGGAACATTTTCCGGGAAAAGAACATTCATTTTGAACTTCCTCCTCTATAATCACCCCCTCCCAGTTATTATAATGAGTTCCTCATTTTGTTTTTAAGGCCCGGTTTGGGAGTAGAGATTTTGTGTTTATTTCTAAGATCTATCTCCCTATGGATGTAATTTTCATTTTTATTGTAGGTTTCTTACCGGAGTTGTAATATAATTCGTTGTTGCTCTTTTGTTTAATGGTGTAATTCTGCTTTGACCGGTTTCGATGTGTTGGATGACGTGCGAAATAGCTGTGCGATCGAATAGATCAAATCCATATCTTCAGGCCTATGCTACCTGATTTGACGTGCAATTAATATATATGTATATGTATATAGATTGATGTTCACTTTGATAGCAAACTGATCAGTTAGACCATTTAAAAAGAACTGATAAATTTATCATATAGAATACATTTTTATCATACTGATATAATTTTGTTAAGAATAATGTTCATTAAGAATAATAAAAAATATATTTTTGTTGAAAAATATAAATGAAGGTATAACTGTAATATTTTAATTCGAAATGAAAATAAATTATCAGTATGAAATAATTTTTTCAAAATAACAATAAAAAGTACTGACAAATATTTATCAACATTTTTGTCACTAAAATTTATCATATTGAGTGGTATATTTGGTTCAGTGAATGAACATCCTTTCTTTGAAAGAATGGACATCGGTTTGTTTTGACATCTTAAGCCTTAATGCAATTTCGGATTAAATTTGAAAGTTTTTAAATGTCAGAGCGTCTGAACGATAAAAAAATTAAAACGCTCAAATTTGAATTTATTTCCTTTTATATTGAAATATACGATCAAATAAGGATTAGGACGGATATCAGAATATATGTTACTGTGTTCGTTTCCGTACAGCTCTGCTTCCGCTGAACAAAAATTCTCTATCAAACACGAGAAAACGTTTAAATACTTAAACTGTAGAGAATTAACAATGCTGGTGATGAACCAGATTTTGGATGGAAAATACCAACCGAACTAATGGATAAATTTAATTTAAAATTGTTTCGAAATGGCAGCACCGCCAACAAGCTGTAAACGTTGCGTCATTCGGATTACTAGGATTGTTATAAAAAAAAATTATTATAAGCCTTCGGTTGGTTATCCCATATATAGTAAAAATATCACCCTCCCGCCACAGTGAAATAAAAACCAAAGTAAAACGCATTGTTTGATCGATGAGATTTGTTTCTGTTTAGAGATCATATAATAATCTTAGTTGGGAAAGTTTGTATTTTTTTTTACTGTTTTTTCAGATAACAATAGTTAAATAATTTTTACCTTATTATTTCCTATGGGATTTTAATTTTTCATGCACGAAATAAAAGTTTATTTATAGCATAAAACCTGGCTACCGCACCACAACAAAACTTTCTTCGTTTCCTTTATATATTTGCTAAAAAGAAACGTATATATAATAAAAAATAAGATGATGACCTTATTTTTATTTTATATTCAAAGAATTCCTTGTAATTATAAATTAATTTCTTTCCGATAAGGATTAAAATTTAGCCGATTCTAAAAAAAAAAAAAATATGTACATTTATTTTGTATATACACAAAACACAAAGTATGTATAAAGAAAATTCTAGTTTTATTCCTTTTTTCGCATTTCCATCTAGCTATATACAACAAAGGAAAAACAAACATAAATAAATTTTATCCTTATAAAAAATTCCACTTGTTTTTCATTTTTTATTTTCCTTTTTTTATATTTTTATTTTCTAATCTCGTAAAAAAAAACAAAAAAACAAAAACTAAGAAAATACATATCTTTTTCTCATTTGTTGTTGTTATATTATTATTATATATTTTTATTTTATTTTTATTATACTTTATTTTATTTTAGCTACTACTTGCTTGTTTCTAGTACTGCTGCTGCTGCTGCTGCTGCTACTACTACTACTGCTGTTGCTGTTATATTTTATTGATTGAATAATCAATACCGCGTTATAACATAGACTCTGCAGTGTTGTTTTATTATATATATATTTTTTTATATTATTATTTGTAAAGGAAATAACTAAAAAATCTAACGATAAAGAAAATGATAAAAATAAAAAACGCTGAAATCGCGCGGATTTTTTCCTTTTTCCTCTATTCTCCCGTTTTTTTTTGTTTTATTTATTTTTAGTAAGAAATCATTGAAGGGAAAAAAATATTTAAAAAAAATCCCAGTTGTTTTTTTTTATTTTATTGTTAGAGTATACGAGTATGTGTATGTCATTTGCAAAGAAGTACAACCAAATATATACGTTTTAAAAGGAAAAATCAGCGAACGCGCGTTTTTCTATTACTGTTGTAAAGTATGAAATACACACACTGTATAGAGTATAAAACTAGAAACAAAAACGAATTTTCTAAATAAGAAAAAAAAAACTTTTCTTAGTTCTTTATTTGAGAAAAACGAAATAAAATGGAAAATATGGTGAAAAGTTTTTTTTTTGTTCTTAATTTTTTAAATGTGTTTGTTTTATTATCGTTGTTTTGCTTTTTAAATAAAAGAGGAGGAAAAACTTTCTCGTAGAACTACTAGTATACTACGCTGAAATTAAAGCGTTAGGTGGATATAGAAAATAGAGAATAAAAAAAAATTATGTTAGGATGAGCAATATTTTACAGAAACGAACAAAAAAGTATGTATTAAATCGGCCATTTTGTAGTGTTTTTTTGTTTTAGTATTCGAAGATAACGAAATCAAACTAATACAATTAGATTATTGATGAGATAGTTTCGTTAACGAACAATTTTTATGTTTTACGCAGCTGTATAAATTTAGATGTTTTTCTTTATTCAGATCTTTAAGATTTATTATTGGCTCTCATTTTATACATACAAGTATATAGTAAGGACATGCCTTTGATTTTTAATTTATACTTTGTAACCGTAACTCTGTGTATATATTCGCTTTAACGATAATGATAGAGTATGAGTAGATAATATTTATATGGAAATACAACTATATATGTAAGATAAAATTACCCATCCTAGAAAATTAAGTTATAATTCAGAACTGAAATAACCAAATATGGAACTGCAGAATTGATGTATTATTACCTAATTGATTATTAGTACTACAACCACAATTACCTAGAAAACCTGCTGTATCAGTGCTATTTTTTTTACTACAAAGTAGAGATCACTTCGTATTGAAATTTTTATTGAATCACAAGCAAAGTAACTGATTAATAAATTTGCGTATGGAGATTAACCAAGTCAATTGGATATTTACATGCGGTAAGATTGTGTAATAATTTTTAAATTTTGATTAAAAGAGGAGTTCAACAACGACATTGAACAGCTAAATCCTATTCTACATGGAAAAAGTCTGTTATATGTGCCTGCTAAATTCGGACCTTTCAGCAACAGCTAAAAATCTAATAATTTTATTAAAGGAAAAACATCTTTGTTACGCATAAACTCATTTAAAAGCACACAAGATGCTACATGGAGGAACACAACTGACTTTGGTCCACTTACGGGTAAAAAAAATTGGACCATTAAGTCGATGCACTATGAGTTCTGTTATTAAGAAATGTGTGATTTGATTTCAACACAAACAATATAACACCGAGCAATTTATGGATAATCTACCAACACATAATCTTCCAACACCAAGAGCAAGACCTTTTGCAAAAACGGGTGTCGATTATGCTGGATCCATTCAGTTAAGAACAATTAAAAAAAGGGGAAACAAGGCGTTCAAAATATACATAGCATTATTCGTTTGTACGGTGACAAAGGCCTTACATTTGGAACTGTACGCAGTTTTAATTCGGAGGCCTTTATTGCGGCCTACAAAAGATTCACTTCCAGGTGAGGGCTATGCGCTGATACCTGAATCTTAATGAAGACAGTGAATCTTAATAATACAAATATAATAGATGAAACCACTTGACATTTTATACCACCAATCACGCCTCATTAAGTCTGTAAAATTCCACCTAAAATGGGTTATAGGAGGAAACAAAATACACATTTGAAGAGCTTTATACCGTGACCTATCAAATACAAACTGGTCTTAATTCGCAGCCGCTTACACCTTAAACAAATGATCCATCCTATTTAAAAGTACTAACGCAACGGCATTTTCTAGTGTGAGATTCGCCCAAGCCACTACCGTTTTCTAATTTCGCGGATTTTTCTCTAAGTAAAGTGGCACTTAAAAAAACTTTTAACTTTAAAATGGCACTTAGTAGAGAAAATGATACAAGATTTTCGGAAAAGGACATCTGAGGAATACTTGCACTAATTGCAGCAGAGAAGTTAATCGAAAAGCATCTAGACGCGATGGAAACTTAGCCGGATCATTGGCACACAAAGTGGAAATGATGGGTTAGTTCGAGTAGCAAGTTTGTTCGGTTAGTTCGAGTCGCTCTTCTGATAAGCGATTATTTAGACAATAAAAACAATTCTTAGCAGAAGTTAAAATTTTACAATCACTTATTTACGTATACATAATTCTGATGAGATCTTTAAATATATGTAGATCAGGGAGAAATTAGACTGGTTTATTTTAGTAAATATTTATGTTTACCGTTTGGGTAACCTTTTTGCATTTTGATTTGAAGATGATCGATCTAAAATTAAAGGGACGTGCGAGTGGGTCATTCGATATACCACCCCATTGAAATTGAAAAATCTTCGCTTTTTTCGATTTATTTATTATTTTGTTTATTTACAAGAATTTTTAATTCGAGATTTAAGCTCATTCGTAATAAGAATGTTCAGTTATCGAATCCAGAAAATATATAATAACAATATTAATTGTGTTGAAATTTTAAACCCATAGTTCTATAGCTATTGAAAACAAAATAACATATCATAACATGACTGTCAACAGTTCTATTTGATACAATAAAATCTGGTTTAAAATGGGCCTGAACAACTTGCAATTTTACCATTTTTCATTCTCGATCTCGTAATAATCAATTGTATGTCTAGCGCGAGCATACTATTCTCGCGTTTTAATATTTTTTCATAAATATACACCAGATCGAGAACATAGAAATTATGATGATACGATTGGCCATAGTGGATCGATTGAACAGTTTAGGGTGGTTTCACATTTTTATACGGCTGAGTATATTTCTAGCTAAATGTGACGTATATGGCCTTATTACGTCAAAGTTAACTATTCTAAAGAAAAGTTCCATATTATGAATCTCCTACTTTACTGCCCATCGCCCACTTGCAAGAAGATAAGTTATCTTCTTTAACTAGGACTA
Organism: Tipula lateralis; assembly: GCA_963932295.1. Classification (NCBI taxonomy): domain Eukaryota; kingdom Metazoa; phylum Arthropoda; class Insecta; order Diptera; family Tipulidae; genus Tipula; species Tipula lateralis. The sequence continues at coordinate 147,525,461 of OZ010738.1, forward strand.
CATCTCTATCTATTTTAATATTGTCTTTAATGCCTCTCCAAATGGTTCTATCCTGCGGATTGTTTAATATTTGTGTAAGCGTTTCCAAAAACTTTAAGCTCTCTGTTCTTTTACTCTTGATCCCCTGAGATAATGAGCTTCTGTTAATGCTTCGAAAGATTCATAGTTCTCTGATACTAGACAAAAATACGTTTGCAACGTGATGTCTGGCGTTTTCAAATAATTTAAATTTCAGTCCAATAAATGAGGCGAATGGAACCACATAATTTGTTAGACAGTTCACGATATACAGCTCGGTAGATATGCTACCTCATAGAAACACTTGTTCCGTATGAGCGCCAAAAGAAATGCCTGTCCACACTATTAGCGAAGAGTAACGATATTCGCCATATTCTTTCACAGCCAGTGGCTTTAAACAATGGGAAATTGACAACGGATATTTTTCAAGCAATTCAAGTGTCTGGAATATGACGAGCATGTAGGTCCGATACAAAACTGTAACATATGTACTGTGTGATTCGTAACGAAACAGACTATCTAAACATGAACACATAAAAAAATTAAACTAAAACCAAAGTTTAGTTTTTGACCGACTGTTTGGAAAGAAATATTTAATTTTTCAATTTTCTCTTTAATCCATTTTGGGGTTTTTCTGCAAACGAGCCGATAGTTACGCGATAATTTTGGCAAATTCTTAATGAATGATTAAACTTATAATTATAATTTTTTCCTCTTATGTAGTTCCACCTATTTCTTATAATTATTTTGTTTAAATTTTTAGCCAATTAAATCCAAATTTAAATATCATTAAACCAACAAATAATTTAAATGGTTACATTTAAACTCTATATTTTACGTAACAAGTTGATTTGTTAAGAAGAATATTCCAATAATGTGTTTTACAATATTTTAAATAATCATGATAAGCTAATGATGAATGATAAGCTAAATATAGTACGCGAATCGCTGTATTGATATAAGTAAACAAATGCGTTGATGCCTAGCAGAGAATGCTGACTTACATTTAATTAGTTGCAAACATTTCTGGGCACCCTTCCTTTACTTGTATGAAAAACTGAGCTAAAGCGTCAAATGCATTAATTTAAACTTGGAAATACTGTTGACCTTCAAAAATAAATGGCCTTTAAAAAGTCACGCCTAGATGTTCATAGTAAATAAAGTTCTAAAGCAACCTTTTTTTTTGTCACCTTTGACATTTGTGAAGTAGATAGAAGTAAACTTTTAACGATAAATACATGCTGGCACGCATTAAAACTATTCAAACTACTTATGTAAAGCTTTAAAAGATACGTAAGACTGGTTCTGTCGGGGATCGAACAAGTTTGGCGGAAAGTGGAAAAAGTGTCGCAAAAGAACCTTCAACATTGATATCACGACGTTCTTAGGAATTAGGCATTCATTCATCGACTGTTTTACATAAGGATATGCATTTGCATCCTTACAAAATTCAACTTACGCATTAATTACAATTAAACAAATTATTTTCAATGCAGAACTTTCGCCAATTGGTTGTTAGAACATGGTTCTGATTTTTCACAAAAAAGATCATCGTAAGTGGTGTAGCTCATTTCACATTGGAAGGTTAAGTTCATGTTTAGTTCTGAAGATGTACCCTTAGTGAAGAAAAAATTTAACTTCTTCCAAGTTTCATTTTAAAAAACATCTACATAGGCGCGACTTTTTAAAAAGTCTGTTTATAATTCATTATTCATTATTTATTACATCGGTTTAGACCCAATTAAGATAGTCGCTAAAAATTATACTATGAGAATCCTAAAAACAACTCAGCCTGTTCTCATGTTACCATATGCGTTTATCACGAAAAACGATTGCATTGCTTATGCTTCTTTTCTGGCGTGGATCTCACGAATCTACGATTTTACATTGCATCAGTATATATATAATCTGAACTAACCCAAGCTACTTGAACATTCAAATTAAAAAAAATTTGTTGACTATCGAAATCTCGTTGCTGACTGTCAGATGAGAAACATTAAGGAAAATAAAACCCAGTTTGAAATGTTAGTGCTCCTAAAAGCAGAATTTAAAGAACCTGACTTAAGCAGTACGATTCATTTGATCAACTTAGGACTTTTGTAATTAATATATTTAATTAACTTCCTGACTTAAAAACAGAATATTAAATCAAATTTTGGTTAAAAATTATTTTTTTAAATTAAATTTTAATTATAACATTATCTTATGTTGTTAAAAGTTTTGGCAAACAAATTTTAAAAGGTCACAGATTGTATAAATAAAAGAGTTTGCATAAAAATATAGCCGTATACCCAGTGTTGTGTAAATATTAGATACACTATAATTAAAATCACTACCTCACAGTATCCTCTCGTATTTGCATATCGGCCTCTTGCACTTAGTCCTTGAAAGTTTAAAAATTTACAGTCGTTCTTTCATCCATCCATCTTCAACACCTTCAAATTAATTTTTAACAAAATTTAACTTCTCGAACAAAGGGATTATTTTGCCCTTCGACGGAACAACAAAAAAAGGGCAATGAGATATAAATCAATTGATTCAAATGTTTTGTAATTTTCCAAAAAGAAAATGGTATAATTAATTTTTTTATTGTTACTGCTGTACTCCTGTTTTATAGTCTTTGCAATAAAACTGAAAATCAATTAGTTCTCGTCTCCAGCGTATATATATATGTATGTATATATTATAAAAAAAATGGTCGAATTAATTTTTCTTCCCCAAAAGGACTCTTAAGAGATTCCGTTTTCTTTAAATACATATTTAATTTATAAAAAAAACGAAATAAATTGAGTTCAATTAAAAAAACTTTACAGAATTGAATTCATCTTAATGATAAATTGATTTTTATTTTTCAAAAAAAAAAATCCTATTTAGATATTTCTTGTATAGATTAAAAATGGTATATAGGATTTTTTCTCTTGTTTAAATAAATTATTACGAAGAAAGAATAAAAAAAAAAGTTACACAGGTATACTACTCATATGGAAAATTGCTTCACTTAGTGTTATGGGTGTGTATGTACAAACATATTTCTCTCTCATCTAAATATAATTGTATAATTATGATCGATTGGTTTGTATATTTTACTTCGCATAAGACAAGAAATGAAATTGTTTTACGTAAAATATATTGGAAACATCTTATACCATTCACAATAATAATGACACAAACATGAGGAATATAATTTCAATTTCCCAATTGGAATAAGATTTATGATAATATTTGAAATGTCTGCGTATTTTTATTTTTTGATAAGATTATCATTATTTACATAAAAAGTTCAACAACCTACATTTTTGTTGTATCATAACGATTTCAGATATATTTTTTTTATGTTAACCTAATTTTTGAAAAATGTGTTTTTCCGTATATATATACACAATTTTCTTCGTTACGGATATAATTAATGATTGATGAATACAAAATATTTTATTCCCGACCTAATATCCAAGGTCGGTCATGCCAGACAACATGAAACGCAAGGATATATGTATATATGCCGACTACCGGAGTATATACGAATCATCAAAATACGGTGAAGAACGAGATGAAAAAAAATATGTTTATATGAAATCATAACAATCATAATAATAATCAGATCAGACAGACTTCTCATACTTTTGCCATTTTCATTATGTGCTATTCGTATATGTACGTACATATTACACTTTCGTATATCTGTATGTATATAAATGTTGCCGCATATATATTTTTTCCATCTGAAACCGAAAAAAAAACGTTTTGGTTCGAATAGTGCTGAATCATCGGGTATTGTTAGAAATGACAAATTACTAATTGATGATTGTGGGTTAGAGAGATGGATAAGGATGAATACACATATTTGTATTTTTATTTTTCGAAATATGTATAACAATTTCGATATATATACTCGTATATAAAGAAAATGTATTATTTGTATAAAATTCTTGGATAATTCACCGTCGTCTCTGAACAATGGGAATGGTGTATATATATAAAATATAGGTTATATACATTATCGGTTCAGTGATTGGCAACATTTTCTAAATTGTTTTGCTTACGTCAAAATATTTAAGGCAGGTTCATTTAATTTTAAAAATAGATTAGCAATCGATTATTATCAATTTACTGTAATCGAGCTTTGCTTTTATATATACACAAATCACTTAACGAAATTTATATTACTATGTTTACTATCAACACGAACTAAACTTAAAATAATAATTTATCTAACGAGCTGCACTGATATAGTCGAAGTTTTGACGATTTGAAACGTTTCGACCCCATTGGACTACTATTTGTGAGGGTTCGTCGAGGACACATGCTTCGATATTCGCCCAGCTATGATTTATGCTTTGAAAGATGCAATTAATCTGACTATTGGTGAAACGCTCAAATGGTTCGATAGAATGACGTTTATTTAATTACACTGTGTATTACCTAATAATCACGAGTGAGTTATGCAAATTTGATTGATCGAATGAAATTTCCGAATATGTCATGGTATTAATATTAAATATGGTGGAAACAATAGCAGAGTAGATAGGTATAACTAATGATCCGTTACTTACTGAAATTATACAACAGCGATACACGTCTTTAAATATAAATTTTGTAGAGCGATTTAAAGATAGACGGACATATTCGAAATTTAGAAGCATTATTGCAGCCCGGCAAGAGCAACCTAAAGAAATATTTATTGATTTGTATCATCATTTTTGGAACCTGGCTCTGCAAAGCAGAACTCTCTATTCAGAAAGGGACTTAATAGAGATTTTATTGCAGAACATGAACCTCAATTCACTATTCCATCTTACTGATATCGTAGCCAGTTGTTCAAAATAGAAGTATACATTCTCAAGATTTAGAATCGATTCACGCAATAATGCTGTCTCTAATCGTTACGTAAATGACGTTGACTACAGTGAAAATGTGTACCCGAATTCAAGACTGAGGTTTCAATTCCGAATCGTACCATCACACCAGTAAAAATAGACGCAGTCAAAACGCAACAGCAAGGTTATCAACAACGCCACTAACCCAAACAATTATACCTTATAACCGAAACCAAAGCATTAACACATTTCTTTATGGTTCGGTACCTCCACAGGGATGATTTGTTTGAAATGCGGTTTTAAAGGAACGACATTTCCAAGACGTCACAATTGTGCGGGAAACTGTGATCCGTGAATTTCCAGAAAAAACGGCACCCAGACAACAAAGCCAGACGTCACGTCACCCGAACGTGATGAACCAGCAATCTTAAGCTTAATACTAACTAATCACAGTTGTTAAAATGTGATTCCTAATTTAAGAGGTTTATCGCCAAAATCCTTTTTTAAATTATGATCGAGCATTTATTTTCATTCTAATATCTAAATACTCTTACCATCATAAGACATGCTTGTAATTCATATACTTATTTAATTAAATTGATAATTTCATTAAAATTTACAGAATAGTTAATATTAAATGTAATACAAGCAACTCATATAACAAATAAAACAACAGAAATGTCTTGTTAGAGTTACAGTCATTCAAGCGTCTTAATTATATATGCAACGCAACATACTACAAAATGTTATTTGCTTTGAATATAGAAGATACAAACAACAAGATCAAATTATGATTTTGAGCTTACCACAAATATATTTTAAATTATCAACTAACTATGTATAATTATAACTTAAGCTATTATGAAATAAATATATAACCAGAATAAAATAATCACAACAGTACACAACACGACGAGCGAATTAACACGAGTTATGTCATGCATTCTTACAAACAACTAAATTTAATCTCTACTTTGATTTTTGACAAATGGGTTTCAGATACTGTTTTTGATTTTTAAAATGCCAACTACGTGATTCGTATTTTTCACCAAATGTCAATTATTTATCGCCGCGTCATATAAAGAGGCAAATTCATTTTGGATTCAGTTATACTTTAATTGTATTAGCGTTCCATTACGGGACACTTCTTAATGTTGTTCTCATCAGCCAACATGGGTATGGGCCATTAAAATACTTGATCTCTAAAATGAATCACAGACATTGGATTTCGGACTCAATGATTTTGCGACGAAAGGAATCTAAATCCAGTCCTAGTGCTCTATAATGGGTCATGATTGGACGATTGTCAGATTAAAATGTTATCATAAGGTGTTGGACATTTACGAAGAATGTGTTTACCAGTAGATTAAAAAGTATCAGTGATTATCCTTGTCTAATATCAGAAATAATTGAAAATATTTTTAATAGCCTAGTACCCAATTTTGACACATCATTGTTACTGAGTTATTGTCGTTCTACAAAAATGTACGTATTTATTTGGTATTCCTAAATATTCAAACGAATACCAAAGTTCAAACGAATAATCAATGAAAAAGGTAGTAAACGCGATGAATATAGCATAAATTCTCGTAAGAAAGACCACCCAAGACATCAAGGAGGCTGCCAACTTTGGCTATCAACTGACTTTTTATCTATACTGTCACTGCTGAGTGACTAACTACATAAAAAGATATAATATTATATGAAAGCTCAAGGTAGGATACTTAGACCTGATTTTTGGAATACAATGTAGGAAGCTTTATTTAAGATGGAGGTATGACATGAAACTTCGTGGTGGGATATGTAGATAACGTCACAATCGTTATCACCTCTCGGACTACGATACTAAGAAAAAAATACCATTATTGAAGAAATTAAACGATGAAAACAGTTAATACATGGTCGAAGAAACATTTTCTACAACTAGTAGTTTTATAGGTTGTACACACTAGCAGAGCGGTAAGATATTTGGGTGTAATAATTAGTATAACCGATTAATTTATTTCGCGCCCATTTGAATCCATGCGACAAGGCAGGTACTGTGGCAGTACCACATGTATAATGCGGTACCACTGTATAATCGTACACTAGTATAGAATGGTGTCTTGCGAACGGGTTTTGGCCATTGCAGTAATAATATCTATACTGTTGACGATGAACTGGAAAGCCAAACGATTTAATGATCAATATGAAACAACAAATACAAGTATCAAGGCCCGAATAGAAGTCTTTACTTCGAGAAGCCATGAACAAACAATTAATTTTTTTTGATAATTTTTGTAGACCTATTTAGACTAATTTTTTTTAACTAAATGAGACAAATTCTTACTGTATAGTAGGAGATTTTACATCTAACAACATTGTGGACAAAATGCTCTAATCTGATCATAACTATACAGTATCAGTTTATGTTTGGTAGAATGTTGGAGTGTCGTATTTATAAACCTATCACTATATTTGAATATCTGATGGAGCCTCACAATAATGAATATGTGACATGATTCCCCTATCATCCGTCTTCTGAGTAACCTTAGCTGTCAGAAACTCGTTGAATTCTGAATTTTTCCAGACGCTGCTAAAGGAGTATCTCCATGAAACGAAAAAATTATATGAAGTGGCTGGCGATAATCAAGATATAAGAATCACAGCTGGCGACCCCAAATGTGACTTTTTCATGGCAGATGACGTGACAAACGTTATCACCTTTTAGACTTCGATATTGGTCTAGTATAGGATAAACCAAAGGATAATTAGAATCAACATTTGGATAAAAGAACATAGCCTACAGCTAGCATTACAATAGGTAACGAGGTCGTACACACCAACAAGCAGTAAGATATTGCAAATCAGTTGTGGTCACTGGGGGAAAATACCTATTTTTAATGATTAATTGGAGCTTCATTCGAGCTATATAGTGATCAATATAAAATATGTTATGCAAGTAGCATGATTTGAATAGAGAGAGGTATATGCAGATTAACCATGGCTCATTAGGAAGTAAATTTCTTTTCGTGTCCATTCTTGTCGGACCATGATTATTTTGGAGGGTCCGATTTTGTGAGTAACGATATATAATTGTTTTTTGGAGGAAAGAAGGCAACTCATTATAAAAACAGAGATGTTAACTATCAACATTGTAGAGAACATGCTCCACTCTAACAAAAGGTGGAAGGCTGTAGATGTGTATGTACACACGATCCTGTGGAGAAAGAGAGTTTGGTGCTTAGTACAGGTAGAGACTATAAAGGAGTAGGTAGAGACGTCCTCAGAATCAAGAAAGGAAGCTCAGATTAAAGTTAGAAAATAACGGTCCTGGTCTGAAGTATCCGTGTGGTATGTAGGTTATTTTAAGTGAGTAAAAATGTCTCATTGTTGAGCTGAGTGCAGAGTCAGAGATCGATCACTCCACTTCGGGTTTTGCAGATTTCATATTACAGAAAGAACTCGTTCTTCTTTCTCGATATAATTAAATATAAAGTAGGCATAGTTTGAAACCGCCATTCGAATTAATTTCTTTTATTTATTTTCAAGATATAACCGTTGCAAATGCGACTAGATCGAAAAATATTTTATTTATTAATTTTTAACGATAATGTTAGAAATTTTGTAAAAAAGAGATAGAAAATAATTCACCTCGACAGAATACGTAATTGATTAAATAGGTTCCACATAAATAAGTATTTGTTTTGATGATTTGCCTTACAACAGTGTATATAAATGAAAGCAGTTTTTGCTCAAAACTTTTTTCGACACTTTTGCTACACAAAAGGTGTCTCAAAAATTGGTCTGAATAAATCTGCGCAACTGACTAAATCGTTTAAGTTGATGCATTTGGCGTGAAAGGTACCGGGTTTTCCCGTTAGCGCTGGAAGCAACACAAGTTTTTAACATTCGATTACGATCGGATATCGAACGTATAGTCGTACGTCCTCGATCTAGCTTCGGTGTAGGGTAGAACTTTAAAGAAGAATTCCGAAAGAGGTGGAAGTGGCCCTATAAATGAAATAGAATTAGAATATATATATATATATATATATATATATATATATATATATATATATATATATATATATATATATATATATATATATATATACATATTTGTATGTATACATATATATGTTTACTTTTTAGTTACCGAATTTGAAAATGAAATCTCACGATAAACGAATAAAACCGACTTAGAAACGTTAAAAAACTGAGTGGTTTTATTTTCAATTTTTTTTTTAACAAAAGAGAAAATTTTTTTTATGCTGTGTATAGTTGTGATGAATCAGATTCACATAAAATAAAATAAAAATAGGAACGAGATTTATAAAAAAAATGTGTTGTAGGTGGTTGTGTATTGTTAACAAAAAGAAGATTTTTTTTATTTTCATTTTTTTTTCCAGGATAGTAATAAATGGGTAATGTAAAAAAGGGAGCTTTATTTATTTATTTATTATTTTATTTGAGATTATATCAAAATGGTTGAAGTATTTTTTTTAGAGAAATAATGTAAAGTACATACACAAAAAAAACTCGGGAAATGAGAGACGGTTTTAGATAAAAAAAAAGATGATTCCAAAAAAAATGTAGTTTTTTTATCGCAGATTTTTATTTTGTTGTTGTTGTGTGTAACGAAAAAAAAAAACAAAAACTTAAAAATAAGGTATTTTCTCTCTGTATATAAACGTATTACAAAAGGAAATTTTGTTTTCCTTTGATGATGACAAAAATTGTAAAGAAAGAAAACAGCCGTTTTGTTATTTTATTTTTTTTTTATAATACATACCATGTTTAAAAAAATGAAGATTTTCTGATTTTTGGTACACAAAAAGGAAGAAAAAAATAAACAAGAAAGCAAACGGAAAATACTGGTATTTCAATGATAAAAATCTACTTTCCGATTTTTTTTGTGCTCCCCGAAAAAAGGAAATTAATTTTGATGTAATTATAAAATATGTAAATACTCGTGTATGCATATATAGTTTTGTACATAGCCGTATATATTTGACTTACAACATAGTTCGAAAAATTAGTTATTTTTTTGTGGCAAACCTAATTTAGCTTCTACTTTATACATAAACATACATATATACACCAAAGATATTTTAATTAAATTTTATTTATTTACTTGGCTTAGTTTTGTTCTTTGCAATGTTCCAACAACCAAATATATAATACCTAACCCTTTTCTGAAATATTCATCACTGATAATAATGTTTTGATAACAACAAATTGTAGTCGAAAGTTGAAAATGAATTATAGAGGTAAGTTTTATATTCGTTGGCATTTTTTTTGTACATCTGCTGTTTGGTGAGCACACGCGAGGTAAAATTTTATTTTCTCATTTTTCATCAAGGCACAAAAAGCTTACGTAAAATAATTTTTATTTTTATAGTGCTTTTTTCATCTTAACACACTACTACTACTTATAGTTTTACAAGTTTACTTAGAAGTATAAAAAACACACACACAGACGTACCTATATATAAATACTAACAAAAGGAAAATTTATGTTTTGTTAAAAATACAAAAAAATAAATAAATAAAATTCTTTGTTTGTTTAGAGCAAAAAGAAGGTTAGAAAAATAGATGTTGCGTATGTACACGCGTAGCGAAAGCACTGGAAAAAAATGTTGCTGTTATGAGAAAATATGAGATATATATTTTTTCCTATTATTTTTAATTTTTTATTACAATATAAATCATAATTTAAATTATACTAAAAAATTTATTATAAAAGCACTATTTCATAAGTAAATATATGCTTATGGGTGATAAATTTGATTTATATCGAAAGGATAATAAAATCTGGAGAGTTATATACGCGTACTCGTATGTATAAAATATATCGACTTTTTTCAGTCAATTATAAATGTGAGGCATAAACCATTTTAAGCCATCAAAAGGTGAACATTATATTTTAAAAAGATATTCTGTTCAGTGTTTTTTTTGTATTTACTTAACGTAATGATAAGAAAATTTTAATTTCTATAAACCACCATCCCCCTAAAACTCTACTATATAGTTTCATCTACTGTACAATAACAACGAGATACAATAGTGCGTGTATTAGTTTTTATTATTATATCGTTATAATACTTTTAACGAGATGGTTGTTGGATTATTATTTTTTGTAACATTTTCTTATTCTTTAAGATTTTAAGCAAAAAGGAAAATTAAAAAAAGAAAAAAAATTAACGAGGAAGGTTAGTGTAGTCGATATGCCATATATATCCTTGTATATATAATAATATATATACTTGGAATATTTTTCCAAAGGCGGTGGTACATAAATATATAAAAATTTCTATAGTTTGTTCATTTTAAATTATTATTATTATTTTTAATAATATTATTATATTTTTTTACTTTTTCAAAATATTTTTAATTTAAAATAATGATAATAGAAAACATTTTTCGGAGAAAAAAAATCAAAAATAATTTTCCATTTAGTTTTGGAGAGGGTGGTTGGTTATAGTGTATGTATATACTATATACATAGTATTATGTAGATTATAATAACAAAAAGAAAAAAATTAAAAGAAAACTAATTTGGAAATATTAACTATTTATGTAGATACATATTAAGAAAATGGGAAGAGGATTTTATGAAAAAAAATTTGTGTTTGTATCGATTTTATTAATTAACGCGATAAGAAGTTTTCTTTTAAATTATAGCAGCAGCTACATGGCCATTAGACCAATTGAGTAAGCATATTTTAGCGAAATATGAATTTTTCGGGATCTAATAAATTATTTATCTATAAGTTATATTCACAGTGAATAGATATAATTTGATTAAACATTTCAGTTTTGAAACTTTTGCTAATGACTTACCGGAAGCTTACCGGAGTTGGATAGATTCCAAAATTAAATATAGTAACCACAGAACAATGGTGGAAAATGCTTTCCAATACAACTTAGATGATTGGAAAGAAATCTAACTGCACCAAATCCTTAAAATAATGATTTTAAAATGATTTTCCAGCAGTTAACTGAGTTGTATCAGCTGAACAAGTACCAGTTTTGAAATAGGTGACCAAAGTTTCTTCTACATATTAAATGATATAATAATTTACAAGATTTTTGTTTACATTCTGTATGTAAAATTTTACTTTATGTAAAGGGTGGTTAAATTTTAAGAGCCGACGTTGAATATGGACCATACTTCGTGCTTTTTCGGTCAATTTAATCGTCATAATGTGCGTACAATCGGAAAAATCGTGCAAAAATTTGAGCAAATCGGGTCTGTAGGAAATTTTAAAACACCAGTGCATGCTCGTACAACTCGTACTGCAGAAAATATTGCTGCTGTTCGCGATAGTGTGGTTGAAGAGCCGTCCACCTCAACTCGTCCACATGAAATTTATGACTTGCATTTAGACGCTTAAAAGGTGAAATTGACTCAAGAACTAAAACCTCTTGACCATTCCAAACGTCGTCAATGGTCAGAATGGTGGCAAGTAATGGCAACAGTGCATGATCAATTTTCGAAGAAAATCATCTTCAGTGATGAGGCAGATTCTCACCTCAGTGGATTCGTCAATAAGCAGAATTGCCGTATTTGAGCGAATCATAATCCAAGAGTGATTGTCGAAAAACAAATGCACCGATAAAGAGTGACTGTTTGGTGCGGTTTATGGGCTGCCGGTATCATCGGGCCGTATTTCTTCCAAAATAAGGCCGCTCAGGCAGTTACTGTGAATGGTGTTCGCTATCGTGAGATGATAACAAACTTTTTATGTCCCGAATTGGAAGATATGAATGTGGACGATATGTTGTTTCAACAGAACGATGCCACACAGCTAACGAAACAATGGCTCTTTTGCGCGACAAATTCAATGGCCGTGTTATCTCACGTGGTGGCGATGTCTATTGGCCGCCAATATTATGTGAACCATACCATATTATCATAATAAAAAGAATTGACCATAATTTCCTAAATAATTTGTGTTTTATTCAAAAGCAACATCAGCCTTTAAAATTTAACCACCCTTTATAAAACGTTTCTTTTACGTAACTGACACGCCATCTCTTATAAAATTTAAACGTATCTGCTAGTTCCTTACTACTGCATTTTAAACCCATACTGAATATCAAACTAATTTCCGTTTTAGATTAGAATTATTAACAGGTTAATTTCGTTAAAAATCAACTGGCTCGGGTGCAGGTCAAAAACATCCCTTTCCACAGTTCCGTTTTAGATTAGAATTATTAACAGGTTAATTTCGTTAAAAATCAACTGGCTCGGGTGCAGGTCAAAAACATCCCTTTCCACACGGCCTGAAAAACTAATAAATTTTGTGAAAACGCATTGTTTCAACATGTGTTAAATAGTGGTTGATTTTGCTGCACGCCTGAATTTAAATGAAAAAACTAAGATCTAATGATATGCTCGAATTTAATGTAATGTAGTTCACCAGAAAGTCGATCCTGGAGATGTGATACTGAATATCGATCTGGAGTCATTTAATGAAAATCCCCTCAGTGTCTCCAATCTTTGTTTTTTAGACTAAGTTGAACGGACTATGCGCTCATACTTGGTCTATGTCTCCTTGATACATATTCTCAAAATAATCATGCACAATAATAACCTTATCGGTGCTAAATAACAAACGTTACTAGCAATGTATGTAAATACGAAATCTAAATAATTTCTTTCTCTGGATATTATACTACAGATTTTATCTACTACAGATAAGGCTCATTCCGTTGCCCTGAATACTAAATCCTCAATTTTTAATGACCTTAAGAGATCGATTATTCGTTTACGTCTAATATCCAGTAACAAACCTGTATCATGTATAACATATGTGCAAAACTAATCGGAATAAATCCATAATTCCGATGGCAAATTTCAGATGGCACTGCGAATAGTGTTCTTTGTCTTTTACATGTAATTTTCTTAGTGTGTAATTTACGCTTAATTTACATATAATTTACATAAAAAATGTAAACAACGTTTTTTACATATAAAATTTGAACTGTGATTCGAAATGGATCGTTAAGCTAACATATTTTGTGTTGTAAGGATAAACTATAAGAAAATAAACTAAAGTCACCTTACTGTCCCAACAAAAAGAATGAGTACAAATATATGTTGCGAAAATGCTGATTGTCTTGTGCTAGTAGTAGTTTAGTAACCATTTGCTAGATGTTTTTAAACGGATCGTTCTTTCTATAAGTAACATATCTTCCTATTCTTACCGTTTGTTGTATGTAAACGGCAGTAGGAATAGGTTCAACGTAATTCGGAAATCTTGCCTAGAGCTTGGTTTTGTATTCCAATCAAGCAATCAATTAATTTTACAAACTTGTGATACAATTTGTATTAAATTGAGTTTCAGTATGTTTGTAACTTCTTTAATTTACCTAGGCTTATCACTTAAATGTATGCAATAACGTATTCCTGTATTAGTAAGCTTTAGAGCTGCAATTCAATAAATTACTAATTTTCAGAAGGTATTCTCAATAATTACTTAACTACTCATAAGCAATAATGTTGTAAATATTTCAGCAGGTGTTACAGTACGAATGAAGATGTTCGAACAACAGGTTCTATAAAAGTAAGCCACCTTTGTCGTTTATTATGGAACTTTTTATGAAACTCCCGTTCAAGTGATGCAATATCTGGAAGCTTGAAAGATGAACTTATAATCAGGTGTGTAAAACTAATATATAGGTCAATGATTTTATGTCGGATGGCTAATTTAATCATTAAGATGAGCTGTCGAATGTCAATGAAAAGATCTTAAACCAAATGTAGTGATTTGTCAAGCAGTCAGAAGCAAAACATTTTAAAAGGAAACGAATGCTGCTTGAGTATTCTTAAGAATGTTCAGATTATATCTCTTAAAATAAATTTAAAATAATAATTCCACGTTTAAACGATAAAGTCCAAAAAAGAACTGACTGTGATAAAGAGTCATTAACACTCAACTTCCTTAAATAAAACTTTTATGATAGCCCAAAGATAAGTTTATGTTGTGATCGCAGATTTAGACTGAAATAATGTTAGAAAATTACATGGTCCTTCGAGCCGGATCTACTGGTGCGAATACTTTTCAAACCATAGGGATTTGAAATGGCAGATAATCGGTACCTTAACCGTCTTGTGGAACGTATCAAGTATACTGCAAGTTGTGTTGCGAATATTCACGATTACGAGTCAGTTGAAAACGTGCTCATTAGCAAACGATTATTAGAAGAAGAATGGAACTCAAATCATTAGAGGGCAGAACTAAACTAGACCCTTAATACACAACAACATTGGTTGAACTAGTGGATACATATTACGTTAAAGCAAATCTTCAGGAGTCTTTTAGATGAAGTGAATAATAGCAAACGAGCATGTGAACATGGAATACGACTACTTCGCATCAACATCCCATTATTTATAGGCTAATATATTCTGAATTTCCATCATAAAGTGGTTTATTTCAGGCATCAGTTGGCAAGAAAGATAACTTAAGTGGAGACCAAAAGATACAATATTTTAATAGCCTATTGGTAGTCAGACTTATTGAAACCACAGATGCGAATAATGAAGGAGCTTGGCGTATAATAAAAGATCGTCATAATAACAAGCGTTATATTCTAGCAAATTTATCAAAGTGCTTTACCATTTTAAAAGTTTCAGCGACAGCATTGCACTACATGTCAGATTCAATGAAGAAAGCTTCAAAATAGTAAGTTCACAAGGAGAGATCCATGGCTAACTTCAGCCATGGTAAATATATTAGACACTGCATTAAAGCAAGGTTGGGCAATGGAAATATGAGACATTTAATTTTTCTCTAAACAATCCCATGCGTGGGTTCATTGCAGAAAGCAAGCTGTAAGTATAACAACAGAAAGAACAACAACAAAATCAACTATTTTAAGTTTGTATTATTTCTTTGTTGATCAAAACAAAAGACGTTTAAGAAAACAGTTGATGTTAGCTTTGTGTTAACGGAATTTTAAGTTTCATTTCCTTCATTTGTAAAAGTGCATTTATTAGAAGAAACAAGGTATCTCACTTTTGCTCTTAGTAAATAATAACGTATCGTTAAACTGTGTTCTAGAGAATTTGGTTCTATTACAAAAGATAAGTGAATAACAATTCCAGGTCGCGTTTTTCTACTGGTAAATATTTTAATTACAATTAATGATAAATTAGTCACCATTGCTATAATTTGCTACCCATCCATTCTGTGCGACAAGGTTTTGAACAAAATTCGAAACTATGAATTCATGTGAAATCTTAAGAATACATAAAAATTAGGTTTATAATTTTGTATAGTAGTAAAGAAGTAGAACAGTTGTTTTTTTTCTGTGGTTTATATGGGTATACACATACATATAATGTTCTGCCGATATATACTGAAAAATATACAGGCAAACGTAAAAGCACAAAAGTAGAGATTTTTTTTATGTTTGTTGATTTTGTTAAGAGATCTCTTATTGTTTTCCTTTTGTTCTTCTCATTTTTTTTTATTCAGTTTTAAAGAAAATCTTCAATATTTTTACTTGTTTAACGTACTGCTGATACTTGATCTCATTTATATAAAAATAACATAAAAGAGTGAGTTTTTACCATAACATGAACAAGTTTCTTCTTATAGTATTGTATTATTTTATGGTATACAGTATCTATATTTTCACGAAAATTTAGTGAAACACACTAGAAAGTGAACTGAAAATGAAAACTTATCCAAAACAAATTTTTTTTTGAAATACATGTATATAACGACGATATGATATTTTGATAATTTTCATCTTCTAAACATATGTGGAAAAGAAAAGTCAAATAAAAAACGGGGAGATTATTTTCTTTAAAGAAGCATACAAATAAAAAAATCTATCACCCCCCGGTTAAGATATAATCGAAGGATGAGTAAGTGTGGCTGTATAAATATATATGGTATGCTTTCGGAAAAATAATATAATAGTTGAGCGGCAAAAAATATAATAAAGAAGGAAAGTGTTTATTTTAATTAAATTAAATTATTTTTCCTTCTAAGCAAGTATGTGTACGTATACACTCGTATATATGTATAAATGTGTGGGTGTATAGAATTTTCGGTAGTTTAGAAAAACTTAGAAAGAATAATTGAAAATTTTTCGCGTTTTTTTTTAATAAAAGAAAAGTTTTGAGATGGTTGGTGTTTTGGTGATGGTACATACTATATAGGGAGTGTGGTACGGGTAGGTAGTGTGAGATATTTTGATTTTATTTTTAATGGATTTTTTGTTATTATTAAATATTTTAATTAAATTTGTTTTATAATATTTGAAAATGTTAAATTAATGAGTTTTTTCGCAGCTCTCGTGTAGCAGTTTTTTGGTAGTTATAAAGTTTCTTATTGTGATTTTTCGTGTACATAAAACAGAACACTATATGTACATATATATACACAGATTAGTGCCTGATTTCTACAGAATCGTGTTGAAACTGTAAAATTTTCTTTATACAATTAATTATATTTTTTAGGAAAATTTATTGTTCATTTCACACTTGTTTTGTTGGAAAATAGTTCATATAATACACGAGACTATATATATGATATGGTTCGTTGACTTTTATGAATAATTAAAAACATATTTAGTCAATTAATTATAGTTAGGGATAATCATAAATTAGCATAGGTTTACTTACGGACTTAAAACGTCAAATCAAATGAACATTCTCTCTATATTTTATACTGTCTTGACTTACCTGTAAAATATAGAAAATATGTATTTTATTAATAAGAAAAATATATAATTAATGTTAACATTTAATTTTGAATATATTGGAGAACATTTGGTGGTTGATTCAAACATCAGGTTCACTGCAGTTTATAAAGTTATACTCTTGCGCATTGACCAATATATGTTTCTAAACTTAATTAGCACTCGGGCTACATAATAAATCAGGCACGAATTATAGGTTATATATATATAATTAATTTTTCTCCTAGCAACACTGACAATTAATCTAATGAGTTCAACCGCATATAATCGAAAAGAAAATCAAACGCCTCATTTATACGCCTCGTATATACATATACCAGATACACATCTATTCTATCGTTTTCTCCAAATATTATTTAATTAATGTATTCTATATAGCATCGAAATAAATTATGTATATTGATAAAATCGCCAACAATAGATTATTTGTATATTAGGTTAAACAAAACTCGTATTTATAAACGTTTATTTAATGTTATGTAATATGTACAAATATTACAAAGGATGCCACCAGTTCAACACAAAGAGTATAATGTGGTAGGAACGAATATTAAAACTTTCCAGACAAACAATCATCATGAGTCTAATCCATTTTTATTATATATTTTTGCAAAAGGACATGACTCTACATGATTTTGTCTATCAGGTATCGATGATAATATTTAAGAAGATTTCATGTTATGCATCTACAAATCAGATAAAAATTTCAAGGACTAATTTAATCTTCTTCCATTCGTACAATATTTTTTTTTTGAGTACTAACTGAAGTTAACATTAAGAAAACAACGAATTGAAATATAAAAACATAATTTTATTCTCGATGTACCATTATCACCAGAGCAACCGACCTCTTCCATTTAATTTTTTTTTTTTATAAACAACTCAAAGTAAATCTACACAGAAGGAAATATATTTTGTTCTTTATTTTCTTTTTGGCATACGGTGAATGAAAATCAAAAATACAAAAAAAAAATAATACTGAAAATAAAAGTTAAAGCTTTCATTCTGTTTTTCCACTTTGCTGATGATGGTGTAGTTGATGATCACAACGATGATGATGACGAGAAAAATAGGAAATAAAATGAAAAAAAAAATCGAAAGAAAGTGGGACAATACACAAAAAAAAAGAAAATTCAAGGAAGGGTAAATGATGTGAAAAACACCACGGCAGACATATACAAGAAAAAAATTATAAAAGACAGACAAGGAATTTTCTTCTTCGTCTTTTTTTTGTGTTATCAATTTGATTTTGGTTTAACAACACATGAAATGGAAAGGTCGAATGAAATGAAAAGTTGCACATGATTTTCCTTATATTATTTTTTTGTTATATTTTACCATGACTTTTCTTTTTTGTACTAATATTATAAGATTCGTTTTTACTGTATTTCTATTGCAATTATTATATAACAAATATATGTACTGATTTACATAATTAAGATAATTTTCAAGGTATCAATTTATTGAATACCTAACAACTTTTCCAATTAAATTGGAATATATGCTTTATGATTGCTCTGATGAACCGAAAATTTATCCACCCTAATATTTTAATAAAAAATAAAGTATTTACAGTGGTTTGCGATGAGTGTTTTAGAATTTATTTAAACTTTGTTTATATCCAGAAAACTTTTGAAAACACCTGTGATGATGAATAGTAGTAATGGCCTTGTTCGAATTTTAACTATTTCAAATAATAGAATTTTAAAAATAACACATAATGGTATATAGACTCAATTATATTAAGATAATTACTATTTATTGTTTAAATAAAATATCAACTACGACTCGCTGTAGGATTGGAGTTAATAGATGAACGTGTTCCATCTCAAAAAATCAGTGTAATTTTCGAGTTCAATTTAACTCTATTGGATAATGACACTAATAACCGCGTCTTAACTGAGACCTTTCAAATAATTATATATGTGCTGGTTCATATTGTAGGATTTTTTGATATTAGGTAAAAGTCAGTTAAAAAGAATGTATTATGATATACATCCATAATGAGTGTTTATAAATTGAACCAATTGTTTAGAAGCTCCTTTGTGTGTACATATACATATCTATAAATATGTGTCTAAATATAATTACGAATGAAATTATAAAATTCGACTGTAAACAAATATCGAATTGCTTTTATGCAGAAAACCACACATTACCTAGTTGCCAGGCATCTGAATTCCACCGCCTTTTTTAATAAAAATTAATCTCAGCACAGATTTACATATATACATGCGAGTATACATAATAAATCTGTTATCAAATATAAAAAATTTGTTTCTAAAATAAAAGAAAAACATTGACGTCATCCCTTACTTTGTTTTATAAATATATATATATATATATATATATATATATATATATATATATATATATATATATATATATATATATATATATATATATATACATATATATATATATATATATATATATATATATATATATATATATATATATATATATATATATATATATTATTAGTATAGCAAAATATGATTGGCTGTTAAAAATGTACTAAGCAAACTACTCATTTAACACGACTCCGTACATAGCATAATCAAATATATATAAAAAATAGATTTCTTCTTGTATATGGCTGGGGTGAATGCGGGGTGTTTATTTTCCATTTCTTATATATGTATATATTTTATATAAAAGGTTTTTCTTATTTTTTTATTCCATAACTTTATAAATCAAATTCTATTAAACTTTTTAATTAATAATTAAAAGAAAAATAAAATTCGATACTATGTTTGTGTTCAGATTCCAAAACCTAAGCGATTTTTTTCCTACCAATTTTCAATATATATATATACATATATATATATATATATATATATATATATATATATATATATATATATATATATATATATATATATATATATATATATATATACATATATATATATATAAATATATATATATATATATATATATATATATATATATATATATATATATATATATATATATATATACGTGTATATGATATTAGCATATACTATGTGTATGTTGTTAGCAACCAGACTAAAAAAACGTTATAATAATGATAAAAATTATAAAATAATGTAAACTGTAATACTTTTTTTTAATATTCACCCAAAAGTTGAACATTAAATTTTTTTTATTTCATTTTATATAATTTTATTTTTAACTCGCGCTCATTCCACAACTCGCTCGCTAACTTCTGCGCTACTTCGCATATATATACATACATATATACACCAAATATAACATTTTTTTACTGTACCAAATATATAAAAATTTGTTATTTAATTTTTTTTTTCATTTACATTATATTAATTTTTAATATCCTTTTTAATCAAAATGGCTGCTTGTTTTACAAAATAAAAAAAATGTATATATGTATGTAAAAAAATTTATAAAAAACACATCATATACGAAAAAATTATATAATACTAATACTAACTTCCCTCTAAAATTAAAAAAAAAAAATTCTCTCATTTTCCACCCCAGCATCACCCACAGACACCGCGAACCACCCCTAACATCATCATCATCATCATTTTCGTTTTTTTTTATATTTTTTTATTTTCATCTCATTCTCATCTATTTCAGAAACGTTAAAATAAAAAAACAAGAACTTTTTTTTGTATTCGCGAAAAAACGCGCGAGGGATCCCATTTCACAGATCGTTATATATTTTATTTAAAAGAATAAAAAAATTCTCCTCTATGGTTCGATTTTTTTTTTACTTTAACATTTTTTAGCGTTTTTTCCGTTAAAAAACACAAAAAAGCAGAACACACAGTGAAAAAATGGTTTAGGGGAAAGATTGGAAAATTTGGAAAATGTTGTTTTGCCGGTTTTCTCTTTATGTAATTATTATTATTTTATTATATATAATATATGAAAAGGTTATGTGTTTGGGAACTGAACACAGAACACAAAAAATGTATGTATGAAGTTTTTTTTATTTTTTGGAATGTGGTTTTGCTGTTGCTTAGAAATCGAAATAAAATACAAAAAAAACGCGAAATTTTCATCTGCGAAACGAGAAAAGCATCGAGAGTATATATATAGTTGAGTATGTTTGTGTTATACGTCTATATAATGATTGGTTGTTGGTGCGGAGCGAATTTGTTTAATTCACTTTGTGTGCTATATATGTAGTCGTATACGAATATATAGAAATTTAGATTAATGCTTAGCTCGCGACTTTTGTTTTATATATGTTTAGACATGCACGCATAACACATATAGAATATACGCACAATGAGATGCCAAATGCCTTTCAAGTTTTAATTTTAATTATTAATTTTTTACGAGTTTCATGTGATATTGGACTACATTTCGGTAAGGTTTATTATATGAAATAAGAATGATGAATTATACCTCAGCACATAATTTCTAAAATAAATATAACTAAATTATATTATCACAAATAATTTATACAGCCAGTTAGTCACCGTTTGAAAGCTCACTGTAAAACATGTCAATATAAGGAAATGTGATTGTACTATCTTATCAACATGACTAGAGTATATTTATATATTCTTGTGAAACCTTTCACTGATTACGTATACGCATTTAGTTAAATAACCTAATTAGTACTGGATCACGTGTATAATTGTGGCAGTCAAATCAAACTATTACTTAATATCTCGACAGAATACAAAAAAAAAAACGAATCCCAAAAACCGTCGCCCCAAAATTTTCATGAATGATGGAATGTAACAAAAATATAAAAGTTTTTTCTATAACTTTTATATTTCTTGGTACATATTTATTTACTCTTACCTCAAAAAACTGTACAAACGACATAGTAATAGAGTTTTTATATTTTACAAATACGCAACCAATTCTTACATTTTCAGTTGATTTTTCTTAGAGTAGAAATCTTTATTTTCATGTAGAAATCTTCTTAATATCCTACTCGAATTCTCATTTGACTCTTAAGTTGTTGGTATTTTTCATCAAAAACATCAACAACGTCGTCCTCATCATCATCATCTTCATATTTATTCAATTTTCATCTCACTAGTATTAACCAACCATTAAATCTATTTTCTCAGAAAAACTAGTGCAAAAAATCAGTCATCCATTTTTTTCGTTTCATTTTCATTTAAATTTTTTTTTTAGAATTTTCATCAAACTCATTCTTTATATTATCATATTTCATTTCTCTTTTATGTGCTCTGTGTGTGTGTATTTGTTATATGTTCACTCAATAAGGAATATACATACAAACAAAGAAATTAAACAGGAAAAAACGAGGAAAATTCCCGAAAAGAAATAAAAAATTACATTAAAAAAATTTCAATTGGAAATTGTAGGTTGTTAGAAAGAGAGCACCTTATTTTTTAGTTATACGATGTTATAAAATTTTTTTTTTTTGTTTACCTTCCTAGTCCTACTACTTTATATAGATAGACTACCCCGTACTACTACCAATAATACTATACTTTCTACCGCTCTATTTATTTAAATTTTTTCTTTTCTTTCGTTTCTTCTAAGATTTTCAACTAAATTTTCGCGTTCTGGGAATAGCAGCTGTATATATTGGAACATATTATTGTTAGTGTTGAACTACTACAGTTGCGTAACAAAAATTGAAAGTGCGATGTTAATATTGTTGGCAATTTCTACTTGATAATTTTCAGACTGACTACAAGTCTTCCAAAAGGTTTATTTAGTTGATCTTAATAACTTTTTACTTGTAAAATAGTGAGGATATTTGAAATCCAATTTTATTTCAAATATCCTCACTATTTTACTGGTACTACAATTTTGTATGGCATATATTTCGGGAAAGTACCATCATTTTTACCAAACTCATTAAGAATATTAAGAGCTATCTGAGCTCGAATAGGTTTGGTAATTTGCTAAGTAAAGCAAGTTTAAACGAGTAGATATTAATTGATGCATACATTTAAGAGTTCAAATACTTTTTGGTAAGAGAATTTGTCCTTGCAGAACAGCAACATATATTTAATATACAATTTAGAGCCTTATTATGGTTGAGATGCAGTAGATGACAGGAGTAGTCATATCAACTGTTGGTATTTTTAAATTTACAAATAAAAACTATTGGTAGGAAAATTTGATTGTAAAACAAGGCTATTGGGGCTGTACGCGGTTTGATGCCGATAAGCACAAAACTACTTGTTAATTATTGATTCAAAGATACACAAGAAAACATTTCTTGCATCGTATTGTAACGGGGTTGAATTAAGAATACAATATGATAATTTAAAGTAAAAAATCATGGTCGAAATCAAATGGATTATCACCATACGGTATGTGTACTATGACCTATATTAGCGTTACATTTAATAACCGATATTAACGTTACATTTAAACCATTACTGAAATAATTCCTCGAAAAAAGCCACGACAAATTAATTTTCATAACTATCGTTGGCAGGAAATCTACACAACTAAATGACTAGCGATACACAATACCATGAATGACATGACAATGAGTTTCATTGCTACTATTTTTTAAAAATATTCTAGAACTTTAAAGCACACGTGTAATATCTAAAACTCTGCGTAAACAAAATTGTAGTTATTATGCTTGTAAAATTTTAAATTTTGTGATAAATCTTTGAAAACTAATTGTATTATATTATTAACGTTAGCCGACACAGTCCAGCCGAAAAAACATCGCTAAAAAATAATTTTGTACCGGGTTCGACTCTCGATAGAAACAGGATGTAAAAGGGATAGTAATAAATGCAGTAGATTGCAACTGAAAAATCTCGATACAGTAGTTTAATTTTTTTGTGTATAAAACCGAATGGGATATACATTTTTTTAAATTTATTCGATATATTTGAAGAATAATAACCAACAAAACTAAAATTAAAAACTTGACAGAAATGCAATTACAATAATAAATTACCATTTAATCTTACAAAATCTTATCTTATACTGTGCCTATTTCGATATACAAATAGATACTGTTAGACTAAATTTGTGGCAAGCATCGCATTAAGGTACAGGTTTATTTGACGATTATCGTAATCTTTTCTTGAGTTAAAAGCTCAAGATAAAAACATGGAACAACCTCGTAAACAAACTTTACCACAGTTTATCTACGGTTAAAATAAGGTTATATATATATATATATATATATATATATATATATATATATATATATATATATATATATATATATATATATATATATATATATAAATATATACTTCTTTATCGACATTTTTACTTGGTTATTATTTATTTATTATAATTGTTTAACCGCATTAAGTTTATATTTCAAAATTATTAGTAGTAAAATTGATTTGAAATGATTGAACTATGTTTAGAAATTTATTAAAATAATTTTTAGTGAGCTTTGATTTTCTTTCTATCTCTCTTGCTGTTCAGTTCTATAATGTATAGTTTTATGATTTCGGTAAAATACTTTTTAACTATTTTGAGGTTTCCTGATTCATTTAATAATAAAAAGGGGGTTTGTCTATAAATAAGCTTTCAAGCTAAAGAACTCAAGGGAAATCAAGATTATTTACGTCAGCATAATTGACATTATTGTATAGCTCTAAACAAACCGTTTTCATATAAGCTTAAACTTTCTTACTCATTTATAAGATTTGATTTTTTAAAAAGGACTTAAATATGTCTGGATTTCTTCCACTCAGAAAAAATTGGATCTAAAAACATATCAGCGTGGTGTTCAATAATGCATCAATAACTACATACGAACTTTTTTTTAACAATTCACAAGAAAACACGAGCTTGCGGTGATTTGCAACAAGTTAACGTGACATTTAATTTTGTACTAGGCATATGACAGTTTATTTTGTACTACCATGTTGTTCATTACTTTAGTGAATTGGCTTTACTAAAACATAGTTAATTCACAGACATTATGAAGTTGGAGGCAAATAATAGAACTAAATGTGATCCGATCGACTAAACTATGATATTTGCATGATACGACTATTAAAACTTACACGTAAAACACATTAGACTTTCTCCATAATATATATATATATATATATATATATATAAACATATATCACATATCTCTACGGAAACATCTCATGTTATATGATAACAACAGTAATATCCTTAACCAAATTACAAATTCTAATCTATATTTTAGAGCCAAAAAAGACATATTGTCTGCATAGCAGAGCGAATTTGGAGTACACACTGGTAACAAAACAAAAAAATTCAATAAAAGTGTAATTATAATTAGTTTTAAATCCCTGATTATAACCTAAATGTGTTTTGATACTGTTGCTACTATCTCGTACCCTTAAATTTTTAGGTACGTACGTTCGTTCTCATTTTTTTTATGTATATACACATTATACACAATACAACAAATTTTAATTTTTTTTTATTTTAAATTCTAAATCTACACCCGCTTTTTTCACTGCTCTCTATATCACCTCAAACTACATAATAATAATTTTCTGGTGATGCGCAAAATTTTTTTTTTATGTTTTTTATATAATTTTTTATTTAACTTTTTTCCCCGCACATGGAGGAGGGTGAAATTTTAGTATATTTTTTGTTAACTTTTTTTTAATGCTTTTTTAGAATCTATATAATATAAGTATGTAGGTAGTTAGGTTTTTTTTTAAATATAAAATTATTATTATTATTATTTTTTTCGTTTAAGGGAATGAGAAGATGATCATGATGTTGATGATGAGAGGAATACAAAAAAGGAAATTTTTGTGGAGAAGAAAAGAAAAATTTGCAACCCACCTAGGCGCGGCATAATAATAAAAATACTCTGTTTCCAAATTAAAATAAAATAAAATAAAAAAATTTAATAATAAAAAATTAAATTTATAAAATAAAATAAAAAAATAAAAATTGAAAATGATTGGCCATTTTTATTTTATACATAAAATAAAATTATATATTTATATACATATAAAAAAAAATTAACTATTATTATTATACATATAACAATTATACTGTGCTACAGTGCTATATACATACATTCATAGTATATGTCTATATAGTGTAGCGAAACGGCGGATAAATAATGTTAGGCGGTGGTATGGTTTGTGTGCGGCGGCAACACAGGAAGGTGGCTCCGATGAGTTAAAATTAAAATATATATTATATTATGACGGACTTGTTCAACAAAACCGCCACATATACCACCCAGTGTTGTACATGTATTAAAATTTTTTAAAATAAAATATAAAAAAAATGTAAATACATATTATAATAATAAAAACTAGTGAAAAACCTCCCCTAAATTTTTGTTTTTTTTATATTTGAGCTTAACAAAAAATAAATTTATATATAATAAATATAATCAACTTGAATTATATAATTTTTATTTTTTATATTTCGAAATCGATTTTTGTTTTTAGTATTTTTTAATGGGAGATATAAATTTTTCCGCCAAGTAAATCTTATGATTCGAAATTGTTTTTTCACTCATCTTGCAACTAAATTATTATTTATCAGCCAACTAAAACAAAATACAAAAAACGTGACTTTTGCGACGAAAAATTCGAAATAGTTTTTTTTTTGTTTGGAGATCAATATTTTTGATTAGAGATGTGTATGTATATTAAATTAGAATTTAGATCGATTAAGCGTGTTTTATCACAAATATCTTTGATGGCATTTTCTACTCTCGTTTATTTATAACATTTACATAAATGTGTTACATTACTCCCTTAAAGTGTGGTTTGTTGTTGTGGTTTGAAGATATTTTGCGGTTGACAACACTTTGTGTTTCTGTTTATTTTGTGTTGATATATTTAAAAATAAACATATGATATGTGGCATAAGAGATGGTTCCAATCATCACTATACATTGTTTATTATAAAGTTACCTGAAAAATTGGGTCTGACACTCGCTCTGAGTTCAATAATATTTTAAATAATATTGGTTTATGTTTTTGTTTGACTGGCCCGTTCAATAGTTAATAATTTAGGCTTATTTCATTCAACAGAATATACTGAATTATGTCATTTCAACCAAATTCTAATTCAGCATTGAAATAACTAATATCAGCTAAAAATGGTCACATACGCCGCCATATCAAGTCGTTGCATACGTTTGATTGGATGGAATATTTTCAATTAAGCGATTATTCAATGACGTTATTAGATTGAAATTGTCCTTGCATAAAAAAAATATTTCCAGCTCACAGACAAACATTTAAATACTACAATTTGGAAGTTATTACTATCAAAATTTTGCTTCGTACAAAAAACATTGTTTTTATAAATTCTTAACCAAAACATGAAACAGCGATACGAAAAAAAAGTTCCAATCTAAGTAGTAGTGGATTATTTCATTGATGCATAAGTTAAATTAGTAATTCATTTGTTTGCTTGTCAATATGATTTTGTTTTTAGAGGTTTGTATTATGTTTTACTTGGAATATTGTTTCAGTTTAGTTTAATTATCCTGACATGAAGCAGCCAATCAATTCTAAATTTGAAGTGAGAATATAAGTACAAGAGCTAAAGTGAACAGTTAAAATTGTAGAAAAGTTCTTTTATTTCAATGTAACCAAATATAAAACTGTTAAAAACGAGTGGCAGAAAAATAGTAACAGAAGAAGCAGTTAATCTCAATTTAGTTATAGAGTTAATTAGATGTCCAAGTAAGTCAGTTTCCGATGGTTCAAAAATATGAAAAAAATATCAGAAACGAACTCGAGAAATTTCAGCAGAACAGTGATTAATAACACTGACATCAAGTTTAGATCCTTGGAAATTATCAATCGTTTGTGTATTCCCGGATAAAGAACATATAATCATCAGTATGTCAAGCGAACATATGGACATTACGATGGGATGCTTCTGTTTTGCAGTTTTATTTCTTACAATAGTGTTGGAGATATGATCTTTCACCCCCAAAAAAAATATATCTTGACATTTTAAATGACCATGCAGCTATTTAAATTGATAATTTCACTGGACTCATCTCTTGCTGCAAACCGCAAAAAGGAAACATTTATACCGCAAAAATATACCAAACGTTTTAAGAGGTTATGGCTTCATTCTCTTAGACTGGTCTCCATAAAATCATAATTTAAATCTAATCTCGAATTAAAAAAATTATAGATTCAATGTTGAACAGTTTTCAAACCGTAATGAAGCCTGAACTTCGTTGTTTGATAAAAAAATTCATCCATTACATAGTTAAAAAGTTGAAATAAAAGTCTTGGTACGCATCGAACATGTCAAAGCTGGCTTCAAAAGACTGCAGTTGGTTGTTATTGCTTCTGGACACACTTAATTCTGTCCGAATGACACATCCTGAACGGGGAGACACTCTTAAAAGTCACATACAAAATTTGCTTCAGTAATATTAACCTTGTTTACAACATAATCGGTAGTCAGAAACAATTTGATATTAGTTATCTACTAAAATCACTCGGCAGGCCATCTAGTAATAGCTGGAAATCGGATGAGTAGGCCAAAAAAAATTGGAATGGCACAGCAAAGAGATTTTACTTAATTAAGGATCAATGTTTCCTGACAATTATATATTAAATTGGATGTAACGTCTATTACCTGGAATTTTAATATATATTATTTGAGGTGATGATACAGATAGTGGTTTACAGATTAGCCAAAACTGCACATAATAAAATCAAATGTGTACACGATACCATATACATATCAGGTATATCAAACTATCGCATGCCAAATAAAATATTTAAATTTGCCGCAAACCAATTTGCCTTTATCATACACACACTCACTATACGAGCAACAAAACGTTTTAATCAAACAAACAGTGAAAACTATCATGATATAATAAATTCAAGCACCAAATAAAAATTTTATTACAGCTTACAACACGAAAAAATTTTATTTACTAAATGTCAAAATGTTTGCCGACAAACTAAAATCAAATCGTAACATATTACTATAGAGTTGTAGAAATAATAGTCAAATAGTCATTCTATAAAAAGTTTTTTTTTGTTGTTGTTACATTTTGTAGTTGCGAATGGCTGTACAATAATAAAAAAAATACAACTCGAAACAAGAATGTTATTTGCTTGTTTGGTTCGATGATGGCATTGAAAATTGTGTTACTAGTATGTACTATTACTATTCACTATAGAAAATCGGCAAGAGAGAATTTCTTTTTTATAACATATATACGAGTATGTAACAGGTGGTTTTGTTTGATGTCGATCCACAGCATTTGCATATGTATGTACATTCATATAATATGTACAATATAAAGTTTACCAATTTTTCTATTGGGTTATCGTACAAGTACAAGTTTGAGTGACGATAATGATTCACTATATTATGCGTATATACGAAAAACATTATATACTATAATCATAATCATATATAAATTTATTATTAAATGGTTGTAGAACGACTCACACCATATATACCTCGCACAGTTTAAATTCATATTTTCGATTAAAGGTTTATTCAATGAAGTCATTAGATCAAAGCTGCCAAACATTTTCGGCAGCGTATAAATAATTAAATAGAGCCACAGGCACTTCTAAGCCTCTAACAAAAAAACAAATTCAAATAATAGAATTTCGAAGTTGCTCTGATAGTTGTGTCAACAATTGAAATTTATGTTTTTATTAGCAATGTTTTAATTTCTGAAGTTCAGTCATAAGCACAGTCATTTATATTCTAAGCAAAATATTTGTAAATTGAAATCCAAATTTTGTTTTTACAGTTAGTTTACATCTTTGAACGAAAAAGTTTCAATCTAAGTAGTAGTGAATGAATGAATTTGGAATTTCATTTGTTCGCGTGCCAATATAATTTTGTTTTAGAGGTTTGTCCTTTGTTTTACTTGGGATATTGTTTTAGTGTTGTTTAATTATCCTGACGTAAAGCAGCCAATTAATAACTTATTTAAAGTCGAACTATAAGCCATCAAATAATCTCTAAATTTGGAGGGAGAATATCAGTGCAGGAACTAAAGTGAATAAATAGTTAAAAATACAGAGAAGTACTTTTATAACCAATTATAAATTAAATTAAATTATTAAAAACGGAGAGTAGACGGAAACTTGTTAAATGTCCCAGACCTCAAGAAACAACAGCCAATATTTCTAATTTTGCAGCATTTAATTCCTGGCAAAATATTTTACGAAGTGATAAAAGTCCGCGGCCATTCAAATTATCTTTAGAGTTCTAATAATAATAAGTTTCTGTTTTAGGATTTTAGTTCCTGCAATTGAATTGGAGATTTGGTAATTACCGTTTTTTGGTAGTGATACTCTTAATGGAGGAGACTAGTTGGTCCATTCATATGTATGGTATGTATATGTCTATTGGGTTATCGTACAAGTTTGAAATTCAATATTGATTCACTTTATTATGCGTATAAACGAAATACATTATACTATCATCATAATCATATATAAATTTAATTGTTAAATATTATTATTATTAAACCTAATAGATTCAATCTCGCAGATAAATCTTATGTTTTGTTTACCCTTGAGAAGATTTTTTATCATTTCTTAAATAATCATATTTGAATTTTCTTAAAAAATTTCGTCTTTTGTATTTTATATATATTTATATATAAAAAACAAGTCACGATTTGAGAATAAATTTTTATAATTTATTCATAAATGAATATAAAAAAAATTAAGTCAAACAATTTCCTTAATTTTTTCGATACTTAAAAAAAATATATATATTATATATATAAGATTAGGAAAAGCCTCTTTTTGTATTTAAAAAATCTTAATGTCTTATTAATCATATTTGGAAATAAAAAAAAATGTTAAATGAATTTTGTTTTTGGGATTAGGTAAAATAGATGGACATTTTCTTTTTGGTTGTTATCATTTATATACTGTTTTGTTTTTGAATTGGAAAATTAATTTTTTGTGTCTACACATTTTTTTTGTTTTTTGAAATGGTAAATTTATGGATGATGACCGGATTGAAATGTAAATTTGATAACTTTGGAGTATATTTTTTCAAAAACATTTGTTGTATTTTTCTTCCAATGCTAATAAATAATATTTTAAATACAATAATCTTATCCATCCTGCATTGATAGTCGTTTACCGTATACGTACCACACGTCCACACCTGCTCACAGTAATTAAATGATTAGAACATTATAAAAATAAATAAATTGATTTAAAGTCACAAAAAAACGTTAAGTATTTAAGTCAACTACAACACTGCAGTTTGATAATTTTATATAATTAAATATACTTCTTATATATATATAAAAAGACACACAAAACGTTAGAATTAAATTCTAATCGCAAGTAAAAATTGGTTGACTAATACTTAAAAAAAATGTTCGCATTTCTTGATGTAAGATTAAAATGAACATTTTTTGTTTTGTATGATTAGTGAACATATTTTTTGAACTAAAAATATAAATTGCTTTCACTAAATTGCAACAATTTTGTGACATTAGTTCTTATCAATGTCAAAAAATTTAGAGACGAACTGGGAATTAGATTTTAGTTGAGTTTTAATTAGATTGATTTGTTGTTATGATAATGACATTACTCATTAATTATATATGGATATATATATATATATATATATATATATATATATATATATATATATATATATATATATATATATATATATATATATATATATATATATATTCCAGATCACTAAGATCGATTTTAATGATTCTAGGGCTAATAACCATATTTTTAGGATTCTAGAAATAACCATATATTTAGGATTCACACATGACTTCCACAAATATAAATCAATTTCATTCAGTAGCTTTTCAGAACAATACATGATTATGGGTTACCTTCAATAACAGGACCGTAACTTTTTAATACAATATATAAGTCTTATTAGCAAATGATTTATTGTCTTGCAAATAATATTGAATTGCTTTCTTCAATAAGACATTGCTAAAACCTAAATAAACCACATGAATTTGATTACGTCACGGATAGTATTTGTTTTGTAAAAACTGATAATAAAATCAATTCACAAAGAAGACATTTTTAAAAATATTTGTGGAAATCCTGTCATGGAACCAGAGAGAAACTGAGTTTGAATTATCATTTAAAATAAGAAAGTTAATAAGAAGGTTTTTTATAATAGATTGTCTTAATAATAGTGAGCTGAAAAGAGAAATAAATGTACTTTAAAACACACATGATTGACTAAGAAATAAATGCATTTAAGGTATCAAGAGCCGATAATATGATTTATAGATTATTTCCGCACAGGAAAAGTTTAGAAAAATAATTTGCCTTAACAAAAAACTGCTTATTGTGCTATTATATGCAATCCCGAAAACACAGTCTTTTAATCAATCCCGAAACCCCGGGAGAAAACTTATATAATTTCGGGATTAATTAAAAACAATATTTTATAGGGTAACAAAATTTTCAGTATACATCCAATTCAAATATGTTTAACCATTTTTGATACATTTACAATTAAAATAATTACTACCGTGTGGGGAACATGTGCATTGTTAAGATTGATTAGTCCACCGTCAGACGGCCAATGCAGATAATCAATACTACAGTTGGGTAAGTCATTACTAAAGTAAACAAAATCGTCAATCTATTTAAACCATCACTTACTAAGAACGATGATATCATTTTAAATTGGATGAATTCGAAAAAGAACTTTCGCTTATACATGACAGTTAGATTGGATGGAGCAGTATTTAGGAATGTTTGAGCGCTATTATTTACTTAGATCGAGCATTCATAAAGCATCAAAAGATGCAAAGTGAGTTAAATCTCTAGATTTAGCATCTTCAAATTGAGCGAATATCGAAACTTGTATGTTCATTTATTCCGGCTAGAGCTATACCGCTATAATGAGGCATTATGTCCGTGGAACAATTTACTAAGTAACGATATTGCTATTCAATATATAATAAAGAAATTAAAACAGGCTAATAATGAAATGTTTACCGTCACATCTACTTAGGCCAGTACTTTGGATGACAGCGTATCAGGCATAAACTCACTTCTAATATCAGCTGAAACTGGACGTTCTGTATCACATACGTTAAGTCAAAGTGTAACTGAGAAATCAATAGGGCTATTACAAAAGGTCTTATAGTACAAAAGCAATTGTGCTTTTTATTAGCTAGACTACTTAGATGAGAAAAGAAAACTTATAGAAGTCAAAAAAATAAGCTTTATTTAAATTTAATTAATTCAATAAATATTTTATTTAATTTATATATATATATATATATATATATATATATATATATATATGAAATCCATAATAGATTCAATCAAAATACAAATTTTAATTGAATCGATAAATCAATGTTTGCTATTTATTTTTAAAGGAGTCCATGCGGAGTGTCCAATTTGTTATCACTTCTTTGAGTATTACGGCTGGTATCTCGCAAATCTTCCAATTCTGCTATTGTTATTAGTTTATTGACAAAGACAGAAGACTTCACCGGAACAAAGCGTACGATAAATTAGTCACAACTCATAGTACAAAAGAGTTGGTACAGAAAAACTACTCTTACTGGTAATCGGAAAACCACGGTACTTTAAACATATTAAAACGTTACCAGTAATTCACAAAAGTAATCGTAAGTCATGGATGAGAAGGCATCAAGAATGGGAAGATTTCTTAATTAAACTAGACAATCGCAGGATGAAAAGTCTCATTTTTTGCTGATAATTGCCCTTCCCATTTAGTTATACCAAACCTAGTTGCTCTAAAAACAACAGTGACTTAGCCAATGGAGCTGGGCGTAGTAAATTATCATAATGAATGTTATTTCGTTAAAATCAATTTAAAAAATAAGATACTGCAGATGGTAGACTTTCCATCGATTTTAACGGCCAAACAGCACATAATGAGCTTTTTATGTTAATATTTAAACTTAGACTGTAAAATTGTAAAGATTGCGGAATATAATAATCAGTTAAACAATTTTTAGCTATACAAAAACATCGAAACGATTACAAAATCGATAGCATACATAATTTTTATATGTTAATCGTAGGTCATGGATGACTCATCAAAAATAGGAAGGACAACAAAAATTAATATTCATTCCCTTATAAAAACAACAGCACTGGCTAATAGGCAATGACAAAAAATATATCAAAGCTAAAAAATTATAAAATTAATCTGTTAGATGCTTTTCATTTCTTTTAATTTTTTATGAACCTTCTGTCGAAATATTGGCAAACGATTCACAATTAGAACATATTGTTGAGGGTGTCACGCTACACGAATATGTTAACGTTGATGGTGGCATTATAACATCTGAAGAATTAAACTTTGGTGATCATACTGGAAAATGAAATACAAAAGATCCATTGAAAACAAGGCTATATAAACGAACATATGGTACATAAGTGTATTCTAAAAATTAAGATGCTACAGATGATAGAACATCCATCGATATCATCGGCCAAACAGCACAGTGGTTGTAATCTTCTCTCTTTTTATGTTAATATTAAACCTGGGTTCGGTTAAGCTCTAAAACTGTTATACCAACAGTACAATACAAAACTTGTACATGAAGAACTATAAATAGTAGCCCAATAGTTGAGTCACTATAAAACAATACAACTATTTAAATTAGGAAGTAAATTGAATCCAGATGGTACCAACTGTTGCACAGTTACTTAAATATACAAACACACTAAAATTTTGTTTATGCGTATTTGAAAAAAAAGAAAAACTTCTTTTGCAATTAAAATAAACAACTTTTTGTTCAAACACATATAACAATATAAAATGAATTATCCGTAATAATAAAATGAACAGTTTCGAAATTGTACAGTACCTGTATCTCTATATAGTGTTTAAACTACATTTAATTAGATTTCTGGTTAAATCTGGTGCACAATCGAACTGACCATCACACACCTATATATATATATATATATATTTATACTAATGATAAGAAATATTTATTATTATAAATATCAACTTAAATTGCATTAAATTGGTAACTAATAACTTCTTTTATGATACACAGTCACTAACTCATTTTTATCAAAAACTCCAAAAACAACTATACGTATGTGTTTATATAGATATGTGAATATAGATAAAAACCACAAACTTCTATTTTCTATTGTTTATTTAAAATATAACATCACATAGTGTGTTCCAATATTCCTATGATAACCTAAAAATTTCACAAGTCATATTATACTGAACAACGTTCTAATATCAGTACGAGTACTAGTCTAAAACACCAACATATACACACACACACTGTACACATACTCATCAGTATATCACTAATCACTATGAACAAAAACTAATCGCGAATATTTTGGTACAAAAAAAAAGAAAAGAAAAATGGTGACTAAACAACATTCCAATTTTTTATTATTTTAAATAATTTTATTTATTTAATTTTAATAGTTTATGCGTATATGAATTTATATTTTTCATAAATAAAAAAAATAATGGTAAAATTGCAATTTTGACAAAAAACTAAATGTATTAAAAAAAATAAAATAAAAAATATAAAAATTGCAGTTTCGGAAAAAATGGCATCCGGCTAGCTAGTTCAACGTTTTCTAGTTGTGTGTATGTATCGAGTTCATAGCAAAAAAAGGTGTGCGTGTGTGTGTGGCCCGCGTAGTGCGTCAGATATAATTTATGATTACCTTGTGCAACGATCAACGTATTAACCCCTCGTACGTGTGTTTGTTGCGAGTACAACCGGCTTCCTCATATACTCGGCCTTATCACAACAACACCAACAATATATTATAAATGACGTGAATTGTGCCGAAAATATTTACATTGCATACATATATAGATGTTAGGATCACTTCGTTTCACTGCACTTCTAAACTTAATTTTTTTTTTGCACTGACTACCTTACGCACGCATTAAATTAATAAATTTTTTTTCTAAACTCTCGTACAAGAAAAAAAATTATTAAATTAAAATTAAAAAATTTACTTAAAATCCAACAAAAACGTTATGTTTGTCTGTGATGAAACAATTTTTTGTGTAAACTAACAAAAATAATCAAGAAAAAAACTAATTTTTTTTTGCACGCAAAATTTTTTTGATTGCGTGAAAAATAAAAACATTGTGTGTGTAATAATAAGGTCACCATAAAAAAAAAATTAATAATATTTTATAGGGTGATAGTAGTGTATATAATCAGTATAGTCAAATCAGTTTTCTCATTTTGTTGATAATTTTTGTACTGTTTACGAATTAGTTTGACGTCATGGAGTGTCGAGATTGTTGTTTTATCATATTCGTATATGTAACCGGGTTTACACGATCGTGTTTTAATGTAAACTTGGTAGATATATTAGATTTCATTTGATGCATATGGTTAATCGAAATTTTATGAACAATCATAATTAACTATCTGTGAGTATATCTCTGAAGTAGATATATTTGGGATAGTTTTTAATTGAACAGGTTACAAATCTATTTAATAGTCAATAAGATCTCACATTAGATTAGTGGAAACTGTTGCTAATATTTATTTTGATGATCTTAATTCATCTTATGTCACTAGAAATTTCTGTTGGATTATTATCCCGAGATTTGAATTAAACTACAAGTAACCCTCGTACAACGTATTACTTTCGCAATGTTCTTGGTTATTTTATTCACGTAAAAATCAGCAACTGGCTTTAAGGTATATCTGGGGATTTTATGACCACGCATAAAAGGATGCAACAATAACACCACCTTTGGTGTGTATTCGAGAACCAACAAAATGACACGGATGACTGCTTTTATAATTAATGATTGGATTCATCATTGCTTTGTTCCAGACGTAGGAAATTAATAAAAAATAACAGTATAAAGTTTCCCTGCTTTTAGATAATGTGCGATCCTATTCAACTGAATTAAGTCATCCTAATGTTCAAGTCGTATTTTTAACGCCCAGCATAATATCAATATGAAGATATGAGTTGATATGAGAGAGAAAAGATGTTGATACGTAATTTAAAAAATTCGGCAATCAACACTAAGAGCTTGCTGGAAAGCAGTATTAACGAATTCGTTAAGAAAACTGTTGGCGCACGCAGTAGAAGGTGAAAGATTTGATGAAATAACTAAAGATAAAATTCTGGAATTAATTGCGAACTAACGAAACAAACGCAGCAGATTTAGTGGCAATGACAAACGAAGTATACTATCGATTGGAGAGGTTGAAGGATCTTTCCGAGGTACAAACAAAATAGTATATATATATATATATATATATATATATATATATATATATATATATATATATATATATATATATATATATATATATATATATATATGTATATATATATATATATATATATATATATATATATATATATATATATATATATATATATATATGACTATTTGGTTTACTTAACCTATTTTTTAAATTTTATTCTTTTTCACCATCTTTTTGACGCCTTCAACTTAGTATATCAAATAAAGTCTACCAGCACTAACAAGGGTAGTTTCTACAACTCCTTATACATTTTATAATATTGTAACAGCTGATATAATTCCTTTTTGTGAGTTCAGTAGGATATGAACTTAGGTTATTTAGTTTCCCATATGGCAAAACACCACATAAGGCTTATTCTTCTATATTTACTTGGTAGCTGGTGTCATATCCAACAAGAGTTTAACTTCCATAATTTGTACTTGTACACTTTCATATGGATAAATTTATCAAATGCATCTATACTAGCATAGATTTGTAGGTTTAAAGCGTGTGCGATGCCTGTATGGTGTGCTATCAGTACAAAACGTGTAGAAACTCTTTTAGAAACGTGTACTAATAAAACTGGTCCTAACACTTCTGCTGAAGGTTCAAACATTTCATATAAA
Source organism: Tipula lateralis (assembly GCA_963932295.1). Classification (NCBI taxonomy): domain Eukaryota; kingdom Metazoa; phylum Arthropoda; class Insecta; order Diptera; family Tipulidae; genus Tipula; species Tipula lateralis. The sequence goes on from OZ010738.1 coordinate 147,563,740, forward strand.
GTTTGTCATCTTCACCAATATGTGTCATCAAGCTCATGGTGGTTTCGAAACATAATCGTTGAATCATTTTTTTAGAAGTTTCTAGTAAGAACTGTACCTGTTGCGAAAAAAATTTTGATGTTTATATTCCAAGTTGTTTACTTAAGTTATCAGGTACTTCTTCTAAAGCTGCTACAGCCATGATCGTTTGGTTTGGCAACCATTGAATAGTGAAATGGTGTTCATTTTTATTTATCTTGTTCGAGTTTTCATTTGCCATTCGTTGTAACTATTTGGGAACACAAAACTCTTTTTCTGCTAGAAATAGACTGTTACGACATTTCTCTTATAATATAACTTATCATTTACGAGCCCTACCATGTAAAGCAATAAAAACAAAATCTACAGATTTCTAAGTGATTGGTGATCCATTTCTTCTGGATGAAAAGTAGCATTATTTGTATGAGTGAAATAAAAGTGAATAGTGAAATAAAAGTGAAATACAAGTACAAAAACCTGCAGGGGTTATGCTATGGTCTGAAGACTAAAAATAGAAACTAGATCTATGTGTAATTTTTGAGACTTCACTGCTCGACTGGTCATCATCAACTGTGATCCAATTCCAGCTTCATTATAAGTAATAACATGCTCTTCTAAGAGCTACGTTCCAATTTATCTAGAACTATCAGTGAGTTTGGAATGCCCATATTAATAAATTAAGTATAATAAACGAACACAGTATTAGTATACAGAAAGTTAGAACGAGTTGTGTGTACGTGATAAACGAATTATAATGTTTAGTCGGTTTTCTATTTTAAAAATATTAACTATTCGAAATTATTTAACTGATAAGCTCTTATAATCATAAAATACTTTATTATAGATTTTTTTTATATAATTACAACTTTTGTTATTTTTAATGTATATAATAGTTGTTATTACGTCAAAATAGTTAATTGAGCCAAAGTAATATAATATACCAAAACTGATAACTATAAAAATAGTTTTTTTGGCGTATGACGGGCGAGATTATTTTTTGTATAATAGATAAGAAAAATAGCATACTTCGCATACATAGTTTGGCGTATATGCTAAACTTAAAAGTGGTTTAGTTTAACATGCTAAAGTAAATATAGATAGTAAATAGGTGGATATTTATTGTGTACTTTTTTGAATAAAGTTTTATCTTCTTCAAGGTTATCTTAGATTTTCGATTCTAAACCCAGTTCGTTGGCACGAGTATGACGTGGAGTGTGAATTATAGTTTTGTTTTTAGTAAACCTTATCAGATAATGTTTATATAGTTACCAAAGTATGAGTGAATGTGATTACGAACAACAACTATATGTCATTATATATACAAATATATATATATATATATATATATATATATATATATATATATATATATATATATATAATCCCTTAAACTGCGTGGTTTTCAATTTTTTTAGAGTAAAAATATATGCAGTCGAAGCAGAAACTTTTGACCAATTGGATGCATCATTATTCTAAAAACCGTTTATTGACCATTTACCAAGTCGAGTTTTGACCGTATATTTTGGAAAAGAATATTTAGCTGAACTTTTATTACTAAGCATGAAAAATAGGCTCTAGGGTAGAAAAAGAGAGACTGGAAGTTTTAATTTGTGAACATGCAGCTGGTTTATTGCAAATACAAACAATTCCTAATACTTTTAATTCGGAAAACGCCCGTGCTTTCAAAAAACTTACTTCCAGTTTATTGGGTATCTAATAAAAAATAATATGACCTAATATAAAGGTAATCTTCTTACCTGCTAACACAACATCAATAATTCAGTCACGTTATTATTTGCAAAGAACTTTTAAACAAGGTTATACTATCCGTTTAGTTGGATTTCAAGGGGATCGTTTTGAGTTTCTACCGGACAATACCACGATTCATTCTGTACTGAGATCAACTGGACAAATTAAATGATTCACTCAAATAAAAAAGGCTAGAATTAATCAATAGAAAAGGTGTAGTGTTCCACCACGATAATGCGAGACCTCATACAAATTTGGTAGCTCGCCAAAAGCTTTTACATCTTGAAAGAGATCTACTACCTTAACAGATTTAGGTATTACATTTTCTCTTAACCTATCGTTTTATAAACACATTGAGGCAAACACGATGCTTGGGTTTTTTCATTGTCATGAAAGATTTATATATCACATTTTTATGTTCTCAGCTATAATACGGGGCTATTATATGGGATGTTTTTAGGCCAACTAGTTAAATCGTATAAAGAGACTTTCAAGAAACAATTTTAATTTTATAAAAGATAGAACGATTCTAACCAATGCTATAACTGGAATGCACTTATGTAGTTGGTGCTCTAGTAAAGGTTGTTACACCAGGAACCAAAGCATACTCAATTGTACTTTGGTAGAGATTGGCATATAACACAAAATAGATACATGAGACCACAATGCGATCCATATTTGCTTATAAGTAGCCAATTACGTTGCACCTTATGCGGCCTGAGCCCGAATGAAATAGTACGTTCGCATGTCTATCGTCAATAATTCTATTGTTGGAGTATTTTGCCGATTACGCAAGATATGTATGATCCATACTATAAACTTGGGAAATTGTATCAGAAGGTATTACGTGTTATGAACAAAACAAATATGTATAACCGTGTGATTGACAAGATTAACCCATTTCATTAGTCACGATATACTAGGCTTAATCTAAATGTGAAGAGAAGTATGAGAGTACTGCTTGGCATACCCTGAAGAGTTAAGAATTTATTAATTTCCTTTTAAATATTTCTTAATACTGTAACGAATACGCATTTTTATTAACTCAGTAAAAGTCGTTGGACGTCTTTTTCAGTTAAAAAGTCAGTTAAAAAGTCTTTATATGCTCCTTACTATAACCTCTCAAGAGGTTATAGTAAGGAGCATATAAAGTGGACGAAACATAAACTAGTTCGAATCCAACCGTAGATTTTTATGTTTTCATGATATTAAGTTCAATTTTCGAAAGTGAGAGCTATTATATCTTTTACACCTCAAGCGATAATAGTGGTCGCTTTCAGCATGGGAATCAGTAACGAAATAAGAAAAAAATAACAATGTTATTTATTCACCACTAGACTGAGTGATGCAGCAGAATGAAGTGATCGCGAATCCATCCCATTTGTATATAAGCAGAGCTAAAAATGTATATATATATATATATATATATATATATATATATATATATATATATATATATATATATATATATATATATATATATATATATAATGTCATTTCACGAGAATTGATTCCATATATACATATATGGATAAAACATGAAGTTTTTTTTATGGAAATTCACAATCATAAAATTAGAATATTTTTCCATCATCGTAAAATCCTAACAAATTTCAAATAAAAAAATACATATATAAATGTGTATGTAACTCATAAATTCCATTTTTTTTAATTTCCAAAAACCATCCTTTTTTTACGATGCTAAACAAGTTGTTATACTTTTTTGTGCTTACTTCGCGCTATGCTTAACAAGTTTATGGCGTTCGTCTCTAATTTTTCATTGGAGACTCCATAAATCCGTTATGTACGCGACGACAACTTTAAATAAACATGCAAAGTTTCATTTAACGCGACGGCAAAATTTGCGCTTAGAAATCGATTTGAGATGTTCATTTGAAGCAAAATACGCAAACGACATATTTGCTGTGAATATACCTGTACTATATGATTGATGATAATTTGAATTTGGCAATTATAAGATGATATAGAAAGTAGAATAAAAATCGGCTGATTGATCGACTTTGTACGTTTGGGGAAACGTGTGTGTATGTATGTATGTATGTATGTATGTACGGAAAGTTTTCGTAATGTTATTTGTTTGATTAATTTTCATACATAAGTCTTATGCGAGCAAAATAAAAAAAAATCTAAATTTGATTGAAAATTGAAATAAAACATTCGCTCAATACCGCCTACAATACATTAAGATTATACCTGTTAAATGATTTTCTTATATAAAATGTGAACGGTTTGTAAATATTTAATTTTGGCATCAACTGCAATGTAATGTACTCGTTCGTATATTAGACGGTTACTAACAATACTACTACACACTACTCACAATATTATATATCATATGTAGATTATATACATTCATATTTTGTTATCATATTTCGGCAAACCCAACTAGCGATAGAAAATAGAGATACTACATATACTATTTTGCACGTATAGTTAAAAATAGCGCTAGCAAAACAAACCGTTTTGTGCAATAAAAAATAAAAGTGTTTTCGATAATAATTTTTGTTTCTAGTAGTTGTAACAAAAACAAAATACAATACTAATTTTAATTATATAGGGTGATTAGAAATTTTGCAAAAAATTAAATTAATATATTTTGACTTAGTAATAGTAAGACTGGGATATCAATGCGCGTATACTATGTAGACTGCGCGTAGGATTGATACAGTGTTTTTTTTTTTGGGAAACCAGTTGGATCGAGAATAATATCAAATAATTAACTTCAATGTATACTTGTTGACGTTTGATTGCACTTTACCAAACATTATAATTTTTTAAATTTTGATAATATTATATTTTACAAGTACGACTGAAAGACAAATAATTTATTATCTTGCAACTATTTAAAATATTTATCAAATCTATATTTAGTAAATTTGCCATAGCGGAAACATATACATATACGATCATAATTGTAAAAGTAAATTAATTATATTGCGAGAGTTAGTCAAAATGTAGTCAATAAACTGCCTGAAATAAATTGATTTCACTCACTTAATGGGAGCACGCCATAATCCTGAATATCAAAATCGAGACATGATGAAATCCCGATTTAAAAAAATATTGAATAAATTTACTAAGAAAACTGTTGAAACACGCTGAATTGATGAGCAATAGGCTTTCTCATACAAAATTATGTTCAGAAGGTTTGTATCGACAGCCCGTATACCACAAAATCCTAAACACGAATTATCAAAAAATCCAGAGGGACGAAATACTGAGAAATTTTACCTCGAAAGTGCTGAAAATCATTTTGTTACGACCAGTAATTATTAATTTGTTATTTTCTGCATTTTGTACCAGTAAAGGAACTGTTTATTCATACAAAGATTTTGGAAGACATTTAATACAAGAATATTCGATACTAAGAACTTAAAATACTGATAAAAGTTATCATATACTCGATTAAATATTCTTGCAGGTAATTTAACCTTATCACTATCTTATCATAGGAGCAAATCCATGTTTAAACTGACATTTAAAGACTGACATTATTGCATTGAAAACTATAAGAAGCAAAAGAGACTGAACAAACTTGTCCTAGAAAATGATCAAAAATCAGTATTTTCAGTTTCGGGATTTTGTCTGGACGTTTTCTCCCGGTATCATATTTTTGTTTTTCACGTACTCTTTTGAGATCGTAGTACTTCAAACATTAACACAGTTCCTTAAAAACGCTAATGGGCGTGCTAATGGCCCAATTCGAGTAATCCATTTGCACATTTCACTACTCTATGCCAGTCTATAGGGTAACATTAAAGATGGGTCGACCCATGAGATCTGCTTTACAACAAGAAGTTGTATATATGTTCATTTTCTCGACCACACTTAATCAAATGATCACTTTTGCATTCTGCTTCTACCGGGAATCGAATCGGTAGTAAAATGGGAGATAAACTTCATCACATGCTATAACTTTTAATATTCGAAAATTAAAAAATGCTAGATACTTTGTTTTTCAACTTACAGAGAGAAGAAAACATTTCTACGGACATGCATTTTTTTAAATTGTCAAACGTCACAGATTTGATATAAAAACCAACTTCTGGAGGCTGATGTTCCGTGTCAGGTGTAAATAAACTTTTAAGAAAAAAAAATTAATCAAACAAACCTTTAACGCGCGAAAAGATTTCTTCTAGTTCAGGTTTTGTCTTATCTGGATTTGGTGCTAACTGAAATCTTTCGTCCATCGAAATTCCCTCTTTTCGTATATTGTGGTGAGGTAAACCGAGGCAAAGTTTTATATGGGGAAAGTGTTTATATACGTCGGTAACGAGTCAAGGTAAATAAGGTACAAAAAATAGTAGCCACGTTGGATTTAAAGTCGCGACGAGGCGTAATTCATGCGTACAACTTGCTCCTTATACAATTATTATTACCGAACCTTACACATAAAGGTTTTTTTCTGTTTATTTGATGGTTTGAGTGAAAGCTGCTGTCGATCGAATTATCAAATCTTAGCGTTCGTTTCATGGCTAAAGCAAAAAACAATTTTCATCAAGCTTTACAGCGCGATGTTAACAGAGCACAACGGATAAATACAACCAACAATTCAGTGTGTAATGACAAAGAAGGAATTATCCGGCATCTTATATAAAGCACGATCCAAACAGAATTGGGTTTATTTTAACTGTGCAGGAAAAGTTACTGTTTATAAATGCATTTAAAATTAAACTTTAAGATAATACTAGAACATAAGCATTGAATATGAACTACCTGTGACCGCACATTTTTGAAATACAATAGTATAAATAAGAGGATTTCCTTTTATGAAATTATATTGATCCTTCAAGTTTACTTTGAAATACACGAACGACAATATCAGGACAAAAATTTGCCCTACCAGCTTCAAGAGCTACAATAATTTCTGGTCATTGTGAGTTACATGTCATATAGCTATAAATAATGTAGGTTTGTCGAAAACTTGTATGATTGACTGCGTCCAAATAATTTTGATACATGTTGCGTGGAGTGCCACTAAAACATGATGGTAAAATGACTTTACACAGTCTGAACTTCATCAACACCATTTGGTTAAATTATTGTAGCCCGATTTAGACGAACAAAATGCAACCTGGTGTTTTCAATCCTCATATACATATAGGGTGGATATGGAGACATATCCACCTCATTCGGTCAAAGAGAACTAGTAGATATGGTATGTGTTATATTGAGATGTCAGCCAGTATCATCGTTCCGGAACAAAAACGGATTATATAAAGGATCTAACGAAGAATTTAAAACAGAAATACTATACGAACTTCGTTTGAGAAATTTTGAGAAAACACCCGCATTTCTCTCAAAAGCAGGTTCACCATCAACGTTATTTTGGAATAAATCGGTCTGAACAGATTCATTGAAACAAAGTATATCTACATCTCTATTAACTTTTATCACCGTACAAATATCTAAAGCAATGCTGAAGGATCAAACAAAATAATTCAATTCTACAGCCAATGCATGCATTTAATCAACATTACACTTAATATTTGCTCTCTTACACCGTCTACACTGATTACCAGTGTCAACATTCGTAAAAGTATAACTGTGCATAGCACGTCAAATCCTTAAATGGTATACACCATCGTTCAGAAGATTATTAGACAATTTAGCTTCAGAACTAATTATTGCAAATGATGAATTTTAGGAGCGAATATTTTCAAAGTAAGTTTTAGAACAACGGTTGAAGAATGTATTCTGACGTAGAATAGACAAATCAATTTTGCCGTTATTGAAACATAAGGTAAAGGACATAAAATGACGATTTGAAAGTTTGTCTTATTTGATTATTGTTTTATCCTAAATAATTTTCTTTCTATTGAATCGAATATTGATACTTAAATATTGTACATGTGACAATTGGCCTAGCAACAGGTAATGTGTTTATAATTTGTTGCTGAAAAATAATAACTAAACTATAGGTGAAATCCTGTATAATTTTTTCCAACTCAACAAATTTAATTTATTCCACTAGTAAACAAACACTGCCTTGGTGCTATAAAAATAATTTACAAATTCTTACATTTCGTTATTTCCGATGATTATTATTTTTGACTGTCGCCTAATGTAGCTTAATGGCTAAGGGAGTTTCTCATCACGCCTGCGGTCTCGAGTTATATTCTCGCTACTAGCCAAAAATTAATATGCGATTGTTAGGGCCGTTTAAGGCCTATAAGTCATAGATAAAATTATTAGAGATGTATTTAGCTTGTATAATCACCTGTTGCTGTAGGTATATACCTTCAATGTATTTAAGTGTAATTGATGTAAAATCAAACGAATAGATTTTGAAAATTGCATGTCATAGTTAGCCGTTTTCTAATATTTGCAATAAAAAATTACACTTCAGTCATGTGAATTTCATTGAATTACCAGACTAATTTACTACGAATACAAACACAAAAAACGATTTTGGACATATGCATACATTCTTTTACTATATCATCTGTATATAATATGACGCAAAACGCGGCGTAATTTCCATAAAACCTAAATAGTTGAACTATTATAAAAAAAAGCAATAACGTATTCTCAGAGAGTCAGAATATATGTTGCAATAAAGTTTAGTCATATCATTTTATCATTTAGTGCTCTAACTGTCAAACATCTCATAAGATGAAAGTGCGGAGAAATTGATGAATTTTTATTAATACTGAATCATAAAACAAATCAAATACATTAACTCTGTACGCGCGGTTTTTGATATATTAGCACAACACAAAGGAGACATATAGAGGTAACTAACCCAATTATATAGTTAACCTTAAAAACTATATAACTGGAATTATAAACAATACAAATGTTTTTACCTTGAATCATAACCATTTTAAAGCACTGTACTACACGTTAAAAACACTTAAGAAAAACTTGCACTTTTATAAGATATATAACACATATAACTATAGAAATCACAACTTCATGAGATTCACTTTCAAATCCACTCCGAACACTAATTCTAAATTTATGGATTTTTATAATCTATATAGCTTAATCCTTACATAGGCCGGTTTGTTATTTGCATGCAGCTCAAAAATATTATTTTTATTATAATCACGATTGTAGAATGAATATAAAACTAATAGTATGACCATATACTCGAGACAATATCAACAAAACTATATATTTATAACACATACGAGTATATATAAAAAAAACTATGATGTTTGCGCGATTTTAGACCATCAATACTCCTTCTCCTTATAAATTTAAATGTACTACTACTATTTTGTCTTGGTCTATTCTATTTACTTCTTCTTCTTCTTCTTCGGTTTATTATTCGCTCTTTTGTTTATTTATTTATTTATATTATTTAGTTTTTTTATATATATATATAAAGCTTTAATGTCTCACCTTACAGTTTCTTATTAAATCCTATTTGAGTTTTATATTATAAAAAGACGCTCATAACGTTGCGTGTATGTAGAAAAAATAAAACTTTTGGGTGAATCATTGGCGACTAGAAATATTCGCTAATTTACAGTTAATTTAAAATTTATAATTAATAGAAATTGATTTGTTTAAATTTTTGATGGGTTTGTATACACATGTAGTTATGTGCGACACTTTTTTTTATATAATAGGTCGTATAAAAAGTCTTCGTGGTGTACGGTGGATATGCATCAGAACTTCACAATCAAGCTCCAAGTCATCGATAGAGCGCATTGTTATGATGGAACACAACTCCTCTGTCACTCTTTTTAGATTGCTTCGTTCAAACGGTCGAGTAATGAATAGTACAGGACCGAATTGATAGTTTCGTCACTTTGCAGCACCTCATAATGGATAATTTTCTGCCACTCCCATTAAACATTCAATACATAACCTTTTTTACCGCCAGTCAATTCAGGCTTTGAAGTAGTTTGTAATGATTAAATCAAAAATGGTTCGTTTTCGTTGCGTTTCAGCATTTCATACAATACAGCGGTTTGTTTTTACCCTGCGATTTTCAAATGATTCCAAACTGTCATTTGGTTTATGTTAAATGTCTCCATTATGCGTGCCAGTCTTTCTCCAACAAAATTTCATGACATTTTTAGTGATTGGCCGATCAGAGCAATTTGCATCTTTGACATCTAAATTTTCCTGGGTTCTTTGTTTACATACAGCATTCTCACCGTACACTTCACAAATGTTTTGGCATGTGTTTGACAAATGTTTTGGCATGTCTTACACAACCATGTAATTATAAACCAATCTTCACAAACAATGGAAACTGGAATGTACATTTGAAACCATCGAGTTAGTGTTGCCCGACATATGTAGCTTTCAACTCCATCTAGTATCAAAAATCACGAAGACTTTTTATATGACCCAATATATTTATACAAAATACTTTAATTATTTATTATGCATGCAAGTGCCGGCATAATAACTCAACTAGTATTTTATTAGTACATTTATCGATTTGTCAAGTGTTTTTACGAATCTAGTTACGAATCGCATATATAATGTACTAACATATACAAAAATGTCATAGTTATCATAATCAAAAATGCAAATTTCATTATTAGAAATAATAAATTTTTGGATTACATACATTTTTGTCAGTTTTTTAATAATTTGTATGTACACCAAAAAAATAGATTTTTAAAGTGCGTGCGTAAGCGTGAAATTGATATTACATATTTGATATTGTGGTTTGAAACTAAATTGTTTTAATTGAAATATGTAATGATATCATGAAATTTTGGATTTGTATGTGACAAATTATTGGTACCGTTGTACATTTAGCCACTAATTTAATTATTTGAGCTGTGCATATAGATTTGTCTACTATTGTGCAGTATACAAACTTGCTGAATAATAATATACACGTTAACGCTTATGTCGTTAACACTTATGGACCCAAATTTCTTTTAATAACATTTATGCATGTAATTCGACATCGATTCGTTGAACCCAATTTTCAATGACTCGATCACGCATTTAGACGGAAATGGCCGCTATCTCTTGTTCAATTTTGCCTTTTATCCATCTATCGACGCCGGTTTATTTGCATAGAACAATGATTTAATGTAGATGATTTGGCATAGACCAATGATTCAATCGACCGCACCATTTCAGTATATAACTCACGTTAATCGAATTTAAATTTCAATAAGTCGATTGTTAGACTCACTATGTGGCATGCCACCCTGACTTGTTGAAATCATATATCATTAATGTCTAGCTCATGCAATTGACCAAAGTAATGAAAACCACACCATACAGTCAGTTTTTGGTCATGGTAATGTTTCATGAAACACAGTAAACTTTTCACCAGAACAATAACCCATATTACCTATGTTTGTTGACGAGGCCGTTTAGCTAAAAATGCGCTTCATCACTAACTATGGTTTTACGATTGAATTGGCCATCTTCTTTCAACATTTTCAGAGCCCAATTCAAGAACGTACGATGCTATGGTCGAATGGCTTAAGTTATTGTGTTAACTGGATCTTATAAAAGTGCAAGCCAAGATTCTTACGCAAAATTCGCCAAAGTGGAATAAGCCTAATTATGAAATGATGTAGTAAATTTTAATGGTTTGTTAATATTGTTCGTTCGTGTACTTCACCATGATGAAATTATTGTCTTTACTGAATGTTTATGAAATACTGAATGGGACAAAATAAATGCAATAATTTCATTTCATCTTTCGTCGTTCAAGCTACAAGCAGACAGGTACACTGGTTGTTTCTATCTTTACAATACTTTTTGAGGCCCATCAAAACATTGGGTACCTGCTGCATAGTACCAATTCTGATATGATAGTACTGACATAGAAGATGAGTCGGTAAACAAAGGGTTCTAATTTAAACATTGACACCACCGGTTGTTCATTTTACCATCTGTCCACCTGGAATATGTTGGTCAGAAGAAAAATGTCATGGACTAGAGACCGTGTGTAGATATCAAGGCTTAAATGCTCTCAATGACCGGATCGATATCTGATTTCATATTTACAAAACTTTGTAGCACTCAAAACGTGCCAAAAATGGCACTATACCATTTGGGTTATTTGAAATTTAGTCTTTGAATGCTACGCTAAATAAACGCTTCTTGAATGTTTTGGTCAATGGTCTAAATTTTATATTCATCTGCCTAAACGACGTTTTTGGGATAACTTAAAAACGAAAAAGAGCACAAACTATTGTTTGAGAGGTTAGTCGAATCTGGAATAAACGTCCAAATTTCAAATGTGAATTCAGAATATCCGCATCTAGAGAGACCCACCCACTAAATATTTGCTGATACCATATTAAACTCGCCACGGCGAATTGAAGAAATAAATGAATTTTCTGCTCCAAAATCTATCAAGCATATTCAGCGGTTCGAAGGCCAATGGTCAATTATTATCATACATTTATTCCAAAGCCGGATTCCTGTCCCCTATTCACACATAGTTGGCATATACCTAAATAAAAAGCAGAACAACAGTAAAAATATTTCTGGTGTTGCTCAGAATTGCACACTGTTGCAATAATTAAATGAAATGTTCAGATTTTGACAAAAACTAATTGCGCAATAATAAAACATTTCAGATCTTTTGTAGGCGGTACGCAATTTACGATCTAACCGATAAAAGGCGTTTTACCACATTAATCTTGATATAGTATATAGAATCGTAGAGTAAATCACTCTTATCGCATAAAAGGAATTGACCCCATGGACGGCTTGGTATTTAGTTGGACCTTAAATGGGATGATGTGCTCATCAATATGCTAGCAATGTCTTCTATATCATGTTTATGGTATCTTTGTGTCAGTTCGTAGTAATAATCGTACTAAACCAAACTTTAGTACGATTATTACTACGAACTGACTTTGGGTTTGTTTACATAATGCAAATTCATCCACAAACGAAACTGCATTCAACCAACCAAATTACTCAGTGACCAAATTGCACATTTCCAAAATAGTAATCGGTGTTAGTCGAAGTAACATTTTCACCCAGTAAATGAAATATTAGTATTTTATATATATTTTGACAACTAACAAGTCAAAACCAAATGACTGTGATTTAAAACTATAGCTTTACTCCAACGACAAAAGGTGAGATGAACATCAAGCCGTCACAAAATATTGTGAGCGATTCTGTTTTCATGTAGTACACATTTTTTAAAGAAAATCGCAAATCTATTAGATGGTGTTTGATTCGAACCCCCTATATCCGTTTTTTCTATAGTTATAGAAAGTTGTATCTACTGTTGTAGAAGATAAACAAAGATAATGGTAAAATTCCAAAACAGTTGTGGACAATTCCTTGCGTTTTGCAGCAGATTCGGTATACAAGCTAATTGCAAATATTGGAACTTGAAAACTTTGCATTTAATCACAAAATATGGTTTGAATCCATTTTTCCCTTAAGGTTTTATAAAATAAAATCCAATTACGTAGATGGCATTGAACAGGGAATCGAAGAAAGCTTTGATGCTGATGATAAACTAATTTCCAGTTTAAACTAAAAACCATTTCACTGCCTTGAATTGTAATTCAGTAATTATTCATTGATTATTGGATCAGGTATAACCTTGATATGTGTTTTTACAGCCCATACATCTTTAAACAGAATCTTGAAATTACATAGATTTCTCCAAATATACATAGATTATATTCTATGTTTAAGACATCGAGCTACCAGTCTCCAAACGCAATATCTGTTATTTAATTAAACATTAAAATTTAATTTAATAACCAATAATAAATTCTAATATCCAAATTGTGGTAAAAAAAAAATTCCATTTAACCATATGATGCACTAATTATATTTATAACGGACCATTGTTTATTTCTATTAATTTACACATTTTTATTAATGGTTAGTTTTAATTAACCAACAATTATTACGATGACCATATAATTAATAATTGATATTTTGCAATAATCTGTATATTATCATACTAAACGGTTTATTAGTGGATTTTTATAGTTACGGAAACTTTTCAAATTTAAAAGCTTTCGCTATTGCTTCATAGATGCTATAGTTAAAAAGCCAATTAACGAGGTTATTTTTGACGGGTTCCCGTTTCGCAGATTTAAGTTTGAAAACTACTTGCTACGTGTTTGGAAAGGACTGATAAATAATTACAGTAATTTCGTTATGGTGAATCTGTCGATACAGATGTTATATCCATATACGTGATTTATAATTTGAAATTTATTCAAAAACTAATTGAAAAATAAAAAAAATGTTAATTATAGTTAAATTTACCACATAAGACTATTTATGATAGTTTAAGATACTGTTAATTATTCGAAAAGATTAAAATCCGTGTCAGTTTACTTAAAAGTCACATAACCTTGAGGAAGAAAAATGTATTACCACAAAATATAAATTTTACGATTTTAATTAAAATCCTAATTATTTTTAACACAACATATATGAAAATTAAACTATAGTTTGGTTACACAATAATTTTTTTTTATAGTTTTTTGTGTTTTAATTAGATCATTAAAATAGTTAAAACATAATTTATTAGGCCAAATATTTAAAACAACATTAAAAAAATGATTGTAAATTTATTGAAATGGTTAATTTTTTTTTGTTCTACAGATTTCAATTTGTAAACATAGTAATAAACTGTATTGATGTCTACCAAATTATGTTGCGTTATAGCAAATCTAAATATTTGGGTATTTAACCAATGTTAACTATAAAAAACTAATTAACTAATAATTATATTATATTAACAAATATTGAAATTAATTTATTGACAGTTGAAAAGTAGTAAAAATAAGAATTTTGTTACATTGAATATTGTTTCGATTTATTGTTTATGTTATCATTTTGGGGCTAAAGTATGCTATAGTGTGTATTTATGCCATATCGCTGATGTACCAAAACTATCTAACATAGACGTGATCGAATAATTAAAAACTAACATTTTCATCTATAAACCGTCTTAATTAAAAACGATGACAAAAATAATGAAAAGAAAGCATTAATGCCAATAGAACCCAAATAAGATCTTCATAATAGGAACTAAGATGATATAGTATCTCTATGGCTAGTCTTCTAGGATGATATTCAATTTATACAACTTACTCTAATGCTCGGTACTCTAATGCCTCTATTATGCTCCTCATCGAGAATTATGTCATAAAAGTATCTAACTTAACTCATCAAATTGAAAAATTATTATACTGGTTCTGGTGGTGATTTAATCCACTTAATCAATTTAATCGACCTTCATACTGTTATTCCATCCATTCCAATAAATCCATACATCATATAATACCCGTTTTGATTAATGCAGTTAGATTTCTTGCACTCGAAACATTCGTCAACTGTTGCTAAACTGCAAATCTATTACTAATAAATGTTCGATACACTCTAGTCATTCCGAATAATAAGATGTTTCCTTAAATATCATTTAAATAACTTAATGTCACTCGTTCTATTGTTTATATAATTTTAGTGTATCTCATGATTTCTTTAAACAAGGCTTACCTCGAAGGAGCACCACATAACTCAAAGTCCTTCGATTTTCTCGCATTTAAATAAATTAACTGATTCATTTGCTATCAAAATTCACCTGTACCGTATGAAGAACTTCAGAACTTCGATAAATTAATATTCATTTATGTTCTCAAACATTAAAGTCTTTTTCGCATGCCTATCGGCTCTTTCGTAGCGTGCAATCTTGTGATTCATGTCTACAAATAAGCTGCTACCTATTCTGTTTTATTATTTCTAATCCACTGTGATAGTCCGAAAATAGAATTATCTATTCTCCTTCTCTCTTTATTCTTTGCCAACTTGATTCCTGCCATCATTAACTAACCAAATTATCTGTTAATCACCAAAAGTAATAAACAATTTTGAACTATTTGTGAGTAGTTAGTTTGGCCAATGAAGTACAGCTATTAAAATTAAAATTTTGCAAAAATATAGAAATTATCATAATAATAATTAAAAATCAAAAACCCTAATCTAAAAATTAACTCACACGACTTGAAGTGGTGAAGTGAATTTCTCGACAAAGTGAAACAATAATAGAGGTATAATAATGTGATGCAATTACGTTAAAACGCAAATTGACTATAGGAGAAGAAGCTAATCTTTATACGATTGGAACTGGTGACCCTCTAGCTACCAGGTCTCTGGATTGCGATGACCATTGATAAATGAAAAATAGTATTGGACAAAAGAAATATGATGCAAACTGCATTTTAATTGCAGATATGCACACTTAAGATAAAGTGGAAATATCTTCTTGTTGCATATCCCTTAAATAAAATCTCCATCAATTATTAGAAATTAAGATTTTTTCAGTAACGTGGTAGCTCAATAGCAAATTATTTTGGCCTACTGTTCAACTTACATAATTCTTTAGAATTTAACTGTTAATGGGATCTCTTAATGTCCATTGAAGCTACATATATTTCAACAAATATATTTGTAACAGATATAGTTCGATTTTCCCAGATGCGAAACACAATACATATATTGTGAATAATTAGGGATGCCCAAACCGAAATACAATGCGAATGTAGGAAACTTACGAAAAACCGTCATTTGGTTAAAAAAAAAAATTGCTCTAATAATGGTGCCTGATAGACACAAATGTTTCTCAACCGTTTGTTGAAAAAAAATTATATATAAATTAGTAAATCATTCCATTTAAATGCCAATTCAGCATATAAAGGGAAAACCTTGTATCTCGGGCAGTGTTGTCGAAAGTACTACTATAGGAATAAATGTACTAATTTCACACCGATGTTGTACTATGCAAATGAAATCTATACTCCGCTCACCGCTGAAAAAATAAACCTTAAATGCAATCGCACTTTCATGCAGTTTTTTGGGTTTCTTTTGTTTTACTTAGGTGAGAGAAATATATTTCACTATTGCATACTCTTTCTTTTTACGAAACGATATAATAATAATTTTATGAAATTCAATTAATGTAGTAGAGAAAATAATTGGAAATAGAAACCAAAATGTAAGTTTTGTCATTAAATCCTTACTTATAATATTGTACACATTGAAAGGCACAATAAGTCCGATTAACATAATAATTCCATGAAATCATTAAGAAATCAAAACCTTTCAATCTGAATTCAACAACAAGATGGCTATCAATCGAAGCAGCAGTAATATAACAAATTATAGAGCAATGGGTTGTGCTTAAACATTTTTTTATATTATATCATTTAGAGCAGAATGCCGACATAGCTCAAGTTCCAATCAGTAACTCCTTGATTTCATTTTATGCTTCCCACTACAAGAGTTTCACAATGCTATAAAATTTTGTTAAATGTGAGATGATTTTGGATAATGTGCTGGATAAAACTGATTTTTTAAATATTAATAATATTTTAGACATTGATTAAATTTATATTGGTACAAAAGCTTAAAATAACTATTAAAGGGGGAACAGTTTCACACAATACTGCCAACCGTGTAAGAAAATCGTGTTGGCCAAACAGTTGTGTTACCAAATCAGCACTCGCAATTAATTTCAAGGATGAGGTGTTAGTAGCTGTAGAGTGTTTCGACCCCAAATAAAAAGCAATTAATCTATTTCCACTTATCGGTTGTTTCCGAATTTTTTAAAACTACTTTGAAGACGTTTGGACTTCTATATTCGATTTAGAAAATGCTGCCAACGAAAGAATGTAACCACAACATCGTAATTTGGTAGGATTTATTTTAAGTTTTCTTCATAGCAGCGCAAACGCCGAGCGCATATTTTCCAGTCAACCTTATTAAAGATAAGTAGCGTAATTTATTGTTAACCTCAACAGTAAATGCCAATCTTATGGTCCGGGAGTTATTGGATGGAACAAATCCGTAATTACTTAATCATATATTTTAAACGACATCCCTGCTCTGGGGTATAAAGGTGAAGTATTATCAATTGAAATAATTGAAATATTATATAATATATATTTTATTTTATTCATTATAAGTATTTTTGTTATGTATTAACGTATGATTTCACCATTTACCAAGGCGGATTTAAAAACATCAGTTGTTTTACACCTGGCTTAAACAACTAACGCGTTTCGTGTTTTTTAATAACTTCAGTTCATATAATTTATTTGAATACTTGAACTAACTGCTAATTAATTTTCATTTGGATAGACTTTGACAGTAACATCGATTTTATCTAGAAGTAAATCTAGAAAACGGCCTGAGAATAATACATTTTATAGGTTTCACTGTTTTTTCTATAGCTGAGGATCATAATACAAAGATGACCATAACTAAAAGTTTCGTTTACATTTATGTTTTAATCAAAGTGCTAGTCATAAGAGCGGAAGGGCTTTTATCTACAGTCCCCTAATTTAGAGAATAACATACCAATCATTTAATGAGTTCCGTTTTGTGATATTATTTTAAGAAACGTTTTGAATAATACTTTAGTTTTTAAATAATTTTAAATAATTTGATTTATTGAATCCTTTAAATAAATTAGCACTTATTTGGACACATGTCGTAATTCCGATCTATGAATTTTATTTGCACTTTAACTTTATATTAAGGTTTTTTTGCATCCTTAAAATTAATTCATGATCGAAAGGTAATTAGATTTTTCTTAGCATTTACTTATTTTAGTAAGATGAAATCAAATCAAAATGTATATTCTAATAAAGTACTACTATCGGTAGTGAAATAAGATTTATTATAACCATTGCTTTACAAAATACGAGTAGCACATTATGTACAATTCAGTTAAGACAGAGGAAACATTACGATTATTATCTTTAGGAGGCTAATAAATTATAAAAGAATAACCTCCAGCCAATTCTCGGTATAGTGTTTAAGGCCAAATATGATTACATTGATCGGAGTGTCGTTTTTCTGTTAAGCAATATTTTCATCGGATTGCTCCATACTTTGAAACCTCGATCTCGTGCATATTAACCTTTATGTTACCTTTTAACGTCTTCGGTTAAATGATGTTATTAAATCCCTATTAAAGGTAGTGTATTCTTAAAAATCACAATTAAGGCAAATAAAAATTAATAAGAAAACGAATGATTCACGAGCCTAAAATTGTTGTGAATTTGATATAGAAGAAACGTATATAAGTGTAGCCTATGAATTTCAGAAAAATGCAGTGCTCACCCTACCCTTGCATTACGGTTAGATTCATAAAAACATCAGTCGTACCTTTAACCTATCAAAGACTAACATTCGAAAATTCTTATGGGTGGCAATTATAAAGTGTCATATCGGCGGGTTCTTAAACTATGTCATGAATCTATCCGAGCACACCAATGAAAAATTAATGAAGGACGGTAATTACCTAGGATTGTACAACCAAATGGCGCATTTGTTGAAGCTATTTCATTTTAAGTGTATAAGGTGCCAGGTTTGAATACCAACAAGGAAATTAATTGGAAAAATTGTGAAATGTAAACTCGTATGAAGCTATACATCGAACAGATAGTAATAATAGACTGTAATTATAAAGAACTATCACATTGGGGCAGTAAACAAATTGAGAATAAGTAGCATTGACGTACTACTAAAGTTCGGAATTTATTGAATTTTTTTTATACACAGGTTAGTTCAATAATGTGTTGAGCGAATGTCACCTATAGCTTACTTATCCCGTCAATGACTTCAAGGTTTTTAAAAAACCTCCTGGGCTATACGTAAACGACACATGTAGACCACCTATTAATTTTGATTATGTTTACTATCGGTATAGTTACCACACGAATTTTCGAACGTGGGTTCTTTCATATGTTAATGGTATGGCTAGTATTTTTATAAATCGAGCCTCTGACAAATTCGTAGCATTCTTTTAGAACACCTAGATATAAAAGTCTATAGATCCGAACTACATGATATTCTACATGATATTGTAAACCATATAATTTTATTATGTTGCTTTATCAATTATTTAATTATTAAACATATGACAATTTTGGATTTGTATCAATTTACATTTTTAAATTTGTATTTTATTTATGTGCGAAATTCTTGAAATAAAAAATTAATATAATAAAAATAATTTTCTGAAATGATAGTAAAAAACTGTCGTGACAGTTAAAATATGCACTATCTTGCTATCAATTGTCATTCTGATCTTGGGATGGTAGTAAAATCCTATATTTTATTCTAGTATATATCGTTATATACCTATTTCATGTATACAAGGACCTATATATAGATACATAGATATTCATTTTAAAATCTTGTGTGCAGGTACTTACCAATCGTATTGCGATAAGAAAAAATTTTATCTGCAAAAGAGAAATATAAATAATTAATTAAATACTTTGTTGACCCACATTAAATTTAATTTATAAATTAAATAAATAAAAGATAGTTCAAAACCATTGTTTAACTCATCGATCATTCATTTCTTAGTAAAAATGCTATACGTTTATATTAATTAACAAAATTAAAGACACAACAACAATAAGATGTGTGATGATCAAATACCTTTTCATTATAAAGTATATACTCGTATGTATATATTTATAATTAAGACGAACTAAAAACCTATCGAAACCAGTTTTGATCGATATTAAAAATGTGATCATTTCAAATGATTGTATACTCGTATATACTAATAAAAATGTGTTCAGTCATTGATCACAAAATTGCAAAAAAGCAAAAAATTTCAGCCAACATCATTTACTGATCATCAACCTTTACCTTTGAAAATGCATATAAACAAGGTCATTACTATACACAAAACTAAAAAATAAATATTTCAAAGTAAAATTAGCAAATCACAACCACACACATTTTTTGCCAATTGCCTTTTGTACGAATTTATAACAATATTTATAAACAAAATGCAAAAAAACTAGTTATTTTGTGTGTGATTTGACGGTCAACAGACAAAACTATAAAAAAAACTAATCATTTTGCAAAAAGCTAAATAAATCGCGAATAGTTTTATAACACAAACATAAAACCGTCTAACTATAAAATACATAAAAAAAAAAAATTACGTCATACTGTCTGGTCAATGTTTAAGTTTTTTTTGCCGTATACATTCGTAGTGTGGAGTAGAACGTTAATAGAAGACGCACTAAAAGTAAATACAGTAACGACTTCAAACACACTGCACATTCAAAAGATATAAGCTTTAAGTTTAGAGAGATATCTAATATGGTGTGAACTACTGTATACGAGTATAAATTAAATGAACAAACACATAAAGTAGGGGTTATTGGAATTTAGTTTTATAACACACAGACTAAAAAAAAAAATAATTGTATATGACTAATAGACAGACAGAAGGCAAACAGACAGATTATTAATATTATTATTATTATTGTTGTTATTAGGTTTGTTTTCATTGAGAAGTTGAATAACTTATATTGTTAATACTCGTACAAAAACACACAAATGTATATTGTGCAATTGTATTTGTAAAGTTGCTTTAAACAAATGCAAAGTGAATTCTAAGAACTCCACTGTATGTGTGGATACAACACATATGTATGTAGCTAGGTAGGGTACTTCGTAGTGTCTTGTGAACATCTCTAGAAAATATGTATAGTCAAGCGACAGAGAATTATTTTGTTCGGCGAGACACGACTGTTAACCTCAATAACGTGATGTGTATAAGATAATTGAAAATAGTTTTGACCTTGCTTCTTCGATAAATTCCTAGTTATACTGTTAAAGTTAAGTAAGTTAATGTGGAGTATGTTAGTCACGCAAAAGCATAATAGAATTTATGTTAATAGAATTGTGTGAATAAAGAAATAGATTTTATCATAATCATTTTGATGGCTGTCGATTACTGTTTACGAGCTACTAGGTAGTTGAATGGTGTTTCTTTGTGATTGGATATTTTGACATTTTTAGTGAAGATGATAGGATTATTTCTAATTTCAGGCAGTGATCGATATAATTCCAGATCGATGAAGAGCTTGAAAACAAACCGACTTATGTAATAATATAGTTCTGTCCCCGACACGAATGATTTACTTTACATTCGCTAATTATCTTTACCCATCAAAATCTTGGAAATATGGGAGTAAAACATTGCAAGCAATGATGGAACATTCTATAAAAGTCAGATATAGGACAGATGAATGAATAATTGGAATATTTTCTTGTGAAGGTCTAATAAATAATAAAAGAATCTTTGATGTGTTTGATGGGAATGGCGTTTAACGTATACATCTTAAAATGAAACTTTAGTTTCAGCAATGGAAATCGCAAGTATATATAAATTTATGTCATCAATACTTAATGATCCGCATGTGTCACAAGCTGTAATTACTGTAACAAATCGAGACTGTAATGATGTTCAGGAGAGCAAAACTCATGCTTCGTGGCCCGAAGTACTCCCAAACCTCTTTTAAGTTACCTTTTAACACCCTTTTTTATGTGAATTCTAATTGGGCTGAAAATAAGTCCGATTTACGTAGACTATTAACACATTGCATTGCTTTATGTCCGCATTGGCGTTGCTTCTACGTTTTTTATCCAGGCCCTTTCAGGATTCGAAATGAGTACAAGGATTAAACAAAAAACGTTCTATCGACTCCGCCGGATTGATTAACAAAACGAGTATATACCTAAATACCTGGTGGTATTCATTCATAAATTAAAAAAGCTCGATTATTCACAAGGTGTGCAGTTTTCAAAATTATTGGAAATGAAAGTAACTATTTGCCATGACCTTGAAAATATGTAACTACAGACCTTGAAAATCTGTTCTCTACAGTTAAGAACTGGCTTTCGAACTTTTCGAATTAATGCAATTACCCAGAATACATCTGTGTGATTGCGTTAAGTTCAATGGAGTGAAAGAGAAACAGTATTTCTCTTTCACTCCATTGAACGTTCCGATTTTGTCCGTGTACAGGGTTCGATTGTGTTGTTTGCCGGTTTGAGTTATTATTTCTTCTACTAGTTTCCGTTTCTGTAATCATTTTGATTTCAGATTAATGGATGACTGAAATATCAAGCTTATCGCAATTGGAACAAGAAATGAGACGTTACAAAATCGAAATTCTAGATTTATGCGAAGTAAGATGGAAGAACGAACAGTGGTGAAATGAAAACGAGCAACTGATATTTTCTAATATACTCTAGCCGAGATGATACACATGAGCAAGGTGTAGGCATAATAACAACACCAAAAGCGAAAAAGGCACTAATGGAATGGATACCAGTGAATAGCAGAATAATCATGACAAGGTTTTTTAATCGAAAATATGAAACATTATAATCATACAATGCTATGCTCCAACAGAAGAGGCAGATGGTATTACGAAAGATGAATTCTACGAACATCTTCAATCAACCATGGCAAAAACACACCGAAATGATGTGAAAATAATTCAAGGAGATTTTAACGCAAAAATTAGTACGAATAATTCCGACTTGGCAACCGTCATGGGAAAAAACGCGCTGAGCTCTATGGCAAATAATAATGGAGAAAGACTCATCGACTTCTGTACCACAAACCAGCTATTCATAAGTGTTAGCAAATCTCCGCACAAAGATATCCACAAATACACATGGATCAAGATATTCACAAATACACAACAAGTCAAACAGGAGACAACTCAAGTTTGGAAGATTAAAGGATAGCGAAACAAAGCAGACATTCAATGATATGCTTGAAAGCAAATTTTCAACCATAATGATGTCACCCATATGGAAGAAAAATGGGAGCGAATCGAGGAAACATATGCCGAATGTAAAAATTGGCGAGGTATATCGCTTTTTAACACAATAATAAGGTATTATTAATGATTATCCTCGGTAGAATATCGCCTCGGTAAATATCGCAACCGAGTACAACACAAAGACAAGCAAAGTGAAACGTACTACACAACAATCAAGGAGTACGGCAAGGATGTGTACTCTGACCACTACTGTTCCTAGTATAGTATTAGATAGTGTCATGAAAAAAATGGACGGTGAGTCACCCAATGGCATTCAATGAGGGTTAACGTACAAACTCAATGACCTGGATTACGCAGATGATATTTGCCTGTTAACTCACGAACGAAATTGGTCTAAAAACAACATCAATAAGACTAAGATAATGAGGCTCAACAGTACAATAACCACACCAGTAAGCATCAACCAACAACAAATCGAAGATGTAAAAGAATTCGTATACCTCGGTTGTACTCTATCAATAACCGGCGTGACAGAAGAAGATATCACGAAGCGAATAAATAAAGGCAGAGCAACGTTCATCATGCTACACAAAGTCTGGAACACTTCTGTATTCCCTCGAAACACCAAAATACGGATGTTCAACTCATGCGTGAAATCAGTGGTGCGAAATATGGAGACAAACTCGGCAGATCACAAACAAGATACAAGTATTCGTCAACAAATGCCTCAGACGAATACTAAGGTGCTTCTGGCATAACAAAATATCCAATACCAAGCTACATAGACAGATATATCAAGAGAACAAAAGTAGGAAGACCACCTGTAACGTGGAAGCGAACGATAATTGCGGAAACCAAACACATTGGAAAATCACGGGCTGAAATAAAATCAGTGGCCCCAAACAGAGTTAGATGGAAAAGTCTAGTAGCCCTATGATCCTAAAGTGGAAATACGATAAAAAATAGCGATACGTTTATGAGGATTCAAATTCACGAATTTTAAATATTGTAATACTCATAATACTGTGGGATGGAATTGGACTAGCAAATGCAGATAAACTAAAATTGTAAACAGATAAAGTTAGATTGTTGACACATTAGGTCTTGTAAAAATCGTCATTAGTATTGAATATTATTCTTCACTATATAGTTAAGTTAGGAAGACTATAACGCTTTGAGATGAATTGACGAATATAACAATGTCTGCTGATTAACAAGTACATTTGTCAATAATAAAAATTATCCAATATTAGTGTTTTAATTTCTCACATAAAAAATGTGATATGCTCCAAATGACTCAGCGTTATATAGTATACAAGCTATGTAGTAGTTAGCTATATATGCACTGCATTCATGAAAATAGCGTTAAACAGTATTGTGACACACGAATTGGTTAAAATTAGATACAATTATCATAAACTAAATACCACGCTAGAGTATCACAAATGGATACAGATGAAAGTACCTACTAATTATATCGATGACTATTAGATGAGATTGTAAAAATCCTTTCAATATTACAACCTGAACCTTGTAACCCATATTTGGATCTTTTTATTGCAAACACTATCAAATATGTCATAAAAAGTAATTTAGATGATTCATTGTTATAAAAAACCTATGACATTTTTGATCGGATTTAAATAAAATTTTATAATTGGATTGTTTTTATACTAAGCTTGTTTCTATATAATTTCAAACACTACTCGTCATAGTGGTATTCCGGATTAAACATAATTCCACTAACTTCATTATACAAACTTTCCACCTTTTAAGCGGATAAGTAAATATTTTGAGAGTAAAGAAACTATGTATATAAATCAATTACAGTCGCAGGATATATACGTAATGGTGTGATTAGGAAAGTTTGTAAGTATTTTGTTTGGGAGTAGGTAAATTTCCTGGCGTCTATCATGGTTTAGTAGGGTATCTTTTATTTTGACGCCAATTACAACCTATATACTTAATTTTTAAAGCTACTTAATTTTTCAAATATATATACGCATATATAATAATAGCCATGTAATTACGCCGTATAACGTTGTGTTGCATAAATTATAACAATGTTACAAAAACATTTCTAAGAGTATATGTGAATTCACTTTTCTTACACTAATTATTATTTTGTTATAATACATTATTTTAGAATTGTACTCTAAATTGTCGTTTCATTTATTCAATTAACTTTCTCAAATTGATTTAATGAATACAAATATATTATATAAACACAAAAAATTTAAATGTTAATTAAATTAATAAAAAATAAAAATAATAAAATGAATAAATAAAACAAAAAATATCCAGGTCATGGCAAACACTTCGGTCGCATAAATGCGGCAATAATAAAAATACTATATATGCATGTAAAAGTGCATTTATTTAATTTATATAGATGCAGCATGTGTTTAACATTATATGTTTAGCCGGAATGCGTATGTATATATATATATATATATATATATATATATATATATATATATATATATATATATATATATATATATATATATATATATATATATTATATATATATATGCAGTGGTGTGAATGAAAATAAGAGTATTCGTACCAATTTCAAACCAACTGCGCTGAACGTGTGACGCTATAGTAATAACTACTTGATTTTGCTTTTCAATCTAGTATTCCGATATTATCCCAAACAAAATACATGTATGTACATATATGCTCAATTGTTTCTAGACAACTGAAGTTTTAGTGTGAAAAAATAGGCGCAAATTGAATTATTTGGTACAAGATATTCATTTGTTTTTTGGCCTGTTTGTCATAAGGACGTAAAAAAACACATCATTAGTTAGTTTGTTAAGAAATATTGTTTTAATATTTAAATTAATTTAATGGCCAAGATCGATTGGGACGAGTATTGTACATCAGGCGAATGACAAATGACGATAACGAAAATCTTATAAGGAAATGCTGATATTATAAGCTGGTGACAAAAATGTCAACCATGAAGGAAATGAGTGAAAGAAAAAAAATCATTTCGAAAAAGAACTCATTTCTGACGTCAACTGGTTTTTAAAAGGATACAATATCGGCCATTAGAAAAACAATAATAAAAAGAAACGTTAAGACTACGTGACATTCGTAAGGATACACAACATCAGTTTATGGACAAAAAAGATAAAGTTAGTTTATTAAACGCGATCGAAGACAACAATATGTTGGAAGACCTCAGAATCAAGAGTTTATCCTAAAGTTTACCATAGAAACCATTAAATATGAAAGTGTTTTTTTTTGTGAAAGCGTTGGCCTTAGTTTTGTTTTAAAAGATATCGTTATAAAAGATATCAGCCATGATAATGGTATTTCAACAAGACAACGATTCCAAACACAACTAAGTTGGGAAAAAAGAGGTTTCCGGATAGTACAATTAAATTAATGGACTGGCCGACATAATCACTATACTTCAGCTTAATTGAGAATTTGGGGTATGATGTTAATTTGTTGTAATTCATATTTAAAATTTCTTTATTGTGTGACCTACCCCACTTTTGAATTCAATCAAATAAAATTTTTTGATATTCTAATTCAAAAATATTCCTTATAGTGGAATTATTTATTTTATATATTTTTGATATAGTACTGAAAATGCCTTGATTGAATATGATGTTAAGCCTCTATTTCTCTTCGAGCTTAATTTCATTAATTTATTGTATTTTGTAAGTTTTGTCGTTATCAAAAAGAATCCTGAAGGTCGACCACAAGAATTGTCACCTAACGCAAAGAGAGGTGTTAAATGATTTATAGTGTCTCACGCAGTTGCAAATATTACTGTAAGCAATGAAACCATACGTCGTTACTTAAAAAGTAGTAATTAAAGTGAAGAAGCCACTATTAAATGCCATTCATAAAAAATGATTAAAATTTGCAAAGTGTAGACTTTGCAAAGACTGGACACCGGAAAACTGAAAATTGACAATATGGTGGCGTGTATGGATCTATGCAGTACACCTTGCAAAAACATGCAGAACACCATAGAATTTGAAAGAAGTTTTATAATGATTTAAGGATGTTGGTTAAAACTTAAGTAGGCTTAGGAAAAGCAATGATATAATAAAAGCTATCGACTACATTGATATTTTAAATGACTCATACTAATCCTGTAACTTGGTTTTCACGCATTTATTCTGGCGTTCCAAGTGGTATTTTCAGTCCATCCAACAACACAAGGAATTTGTATTTTTTATGTACGCCCATATATTCTCAATGACATTAAATCCGGCCTCTGAGGCGGCCATTCTAATAAAGGTTGGGGAAAATCAATCTATCAGCAACGCAAAACAGTATAAAAAAGTTTATAAAATTTTTTGAGAAATAGACCTATAAAGCCAACCAATAATACACAGAAGATTAAGGAAGGAGAATGTTAAAAAAAATACAGCACTCAAAAAAATCCATTTATATCAAAAGTAAATAACTATATATATATATATATATATATATATATATATATATATATATATATATATATATATATATATATATATATATATATTATATATATATATATATATATATATATATATATATATATATATATATATATATATATATATATATAAATTCTTCCCACGTTAAAACTATAAACTACAATCAAATCCTTATGATAAAAGTTGGGACAGAGAAATGTTGGGTTATTGTTACTCGCGATATAAAATTGATTTAAAAAATATGTGGTTGGATATATTTAGTTTTGAATGAAACAGCATAATTTACATATTTATATTTTTTCTCTACATACATATTTTGCAGCTGTATCGAGTAATTATACTGTGCATAACAAAAGCTTTTCTAATAATATCATGTAAAGTTGTAAAGCAAATACCCAAAATTAGCATACACTTATTTTATGCGCAGTCTAATTATATTTTGTTTTTCGTGTATAGTCGTCCATCCAAAAACAAAACTGACTAAACACTATAGCAGTACTAAACCTATTTATTACCAAAAATACACCATACAAAATATTTGTCATGTTATATATTATTTTAGATGTTCCAGGCGGCATGAAAAGTATAAATTAACCCTAACGTTTTTTATTTATGAGACTCTATGTTTCAGTTAATATATTTTCACTGCAGTTGTGTCCTATTACAGAAGTTATTTTTTATTTTAAATTTTTTTTTAGAGATCAAGAATTTTGATAAACCATAAAAAACGTAAAATTATAAATTATTATTATCATTGTTCTTATATTATTAGTTACCATCAAACCCATTCCATGTCAAAAAACTATTAAAATTTTTTATTTTCTGTTCCGTTGACCAAAAAATACTATTGTACATAAAAAAAAACTGCTTGCTGTTCCAACGATAAAATTACTTCGCGAAATTTTCTTGTTTGCTCGTATTTCCATTAAAACAATATGTACTTAATAAAAAACAAAATTATCAGAATATAAATTAGTAAAAGTTGTTTGTACATTATATGTTGTTAACGAATTTTCACTAAATTTACTAACCTAACTACATATATCAAAACCGATAATAATAACACAAACTTAAAAAAAATATTTGTTCAAAATAAATTAAATTTAAAATAAAAAAAATCTGCATTATTAAAATAATGTTACAATTAGCGATGATAACAATAATTGCATGTAGTTTTCCGTTTTTTTTAAAGTTTTCCTACTTATGGATATACTAAAAAAGCTAAAATAAAAACTTTTACTTGAAGCTTTTTTAAATAGTAGTTTGCAGTTTTTT
This sequence comes from Tipula lateralis, assembly GCA_963932295.1. NCBI lineage: Eukaryota > Metazoa > Arthropoda > Insecta > Diptera > Tipulidae > Tipula > Tipula lateralis. The sequence continues at coordinate 147,592,802 of OZ010738.1, forward strand.
GTTTACTTATTTTGTATAGCAATTGATATAAGTTTTATTTCTTGTTAGTTTTATTCGAATTATACAAGGCAGTACCTTTGTGAAGAAAGCCGAAAATTTCATCCCAATATGACGTGATTTTTTATGCTGGTAATATTGGCGGCATACAGGGAATTATTATGATTGAAAAATAAGTGCAATCCGCTATCGAAACAACAGAAATCGAATTTTTCGAAAATCGAATTTTAAAATTCGACTAGTAGACGAATTTTATTTTGTGAATTTAAGAAAATTCGCGTAGGATCAGATTTTCCAATATCAGTTAAATCCGATATCGTATTATTTCATAATAACCGCTCAGATCCAGCCTCCTGGTTTGAAGTTGATAAAGAAATATCTGTCTAATTTTATTAATTTGTTGCTGATTATACACAGGTATAGCACGATAAATAATGGTCACCTATGATAGTTTTGAATTGTTGATCTAATATGAGTATCTATGTGATTTAACGTATGCAGATGACATTTTGGCTTGAGTTTTGGTCCATCTCGAATATTTAATTTCCTCGGTACCTGCCATATCTGGAGAACTTGCTCCTATCGGCCATCAAGCGAGGCACCCGATGGGGGAGAAAAGTTAACCACACACGCGAGTGTGTGTGTCACGTATTTGTATCTTTAATAAATAGAGATGTGTTCTAGAAACTTAACAGTTCCATCAAGCAATATTTTAATTTTTTAAGAATATTTGAAACTGCGGTTAGGTTCAAAGCACAAAGGGTGTTATTAAGGTTTATTTACATATAAGAAAAAATAATGACCCATTAATGTCGATAAGATTTATAAGCATCGCTTCTTATTTTGTAATTACAATTGTAATTGTAATAAAATTTGAATTTACAAAAAAAAAAATTGGTATGTACTAGTATTTTTCCGTCCAATAATATTGATGAAGCATATTATTTGATCACAACATGGTTTTGTATGAAATGTAATGAGACACTTTTCTAAATTTATTATTCCAGTTTCTTCCAATACTTTATACAGTCTTGTTTCTGTGATTTCTTCACAACAAATTGTATAATAACAATCTGTGGTAAGACTAGGTTCTTTTATAAATAGTTAATCAGATACATACTAGTGTTATGTTTGACCCGCAGCTTAGGCCTAAATCGTTCATTAATTAGTTTGAAATTTTAAATAAAGGCCTCATACCGCAATTGTTCCAATTGATTGTGTGTATTATGTCCATGTAATGCATGAGATCCTTATCACATTTTTTTAATATTTTGCGGTGATATAAAGAAAAGTTAGAACTAATAAAAACTAGAATCGCGATCAAGACTCTAATCGAGATAAATTGACAAAATGACAAGAGTGAATTTTGATATAGATCAAATGAGTATTTCTGGAAAAGACACAATCTTAAGGCCTTACATTGAGAAGAGGAATGTTAGAACTAATAAACAATAATAACTAGAATCGTGATCAAGACTCTTATTTTCGAGATTAACTAACAAGAGTTAATTTTGATATAGATTAAATGAGTATTTCTCATAATGACACAATCATAATGTCTTACAGACAATTAAATCCCCCATCACATTGAATCCAATTTAAACTTTAGCTTACTCATAACTAATTAGTTATTAATATTATCAGTCACTAATTATGATGTTAATATCTTTAAGGAGCGTGTCGGTTTGGGTTTGATCATTGAAATATTATTTTTTACTTAAGAGGACACGCTTATTTCGAAAATGTATCCTCTTTCATTGTTTTTTCTGTTTGTATCAAGAATTAAGACATACAGTTATACTTAAAAGTCCGCTACGAGAATTTAAATCAAGTTTGTTTAATTGTGCGATCATTTTGTTGATTGCTGGTTTGTTTCCGTTATCTGGTTCGATTTGACATGTGACGGTTGATGCATTGTAAATTGATCTGATCTAAGGCATGGGGGTCGTGGGACCGGCCGTCTTGAGAGGTTTGTTTTGTTTTCAATTAGCAGATACTTCATTGTATAGAATTGGAATCGCCATACTGAAATTGAACTGACGGATTTTAATATGATTTGAAGAGTTGGCGCGTTCCTATATCGGGAACAAACGGAATTCTGAAAAATCGTGTTATTATAATCTGCATTAAATAATTATCTGCGATGTCTATCTACGGAATTTGCGGTTTGGATTAAATAATATGTTTTGGAGAGCTTGTTTAATATAAATTAACTTTCTTAGGTTTCATTTTCATCAAAAACTGATAACAAATCATCGACAAGTGATATAGAAATGAAAATCGCTAGAGGTGGTGGTTGCGCCATAAATTAATTTCTGCGTTTAGTATTGATGTTTAAGTTTTAATCAAAAGGATGAAATGGGTGTTGGGGACTAGAGACTGCGGATTGGTGATTGCACATTAGTAGATTAGAAATAAGTTTTGATTTGTGCTAACAGTATTTTAGTAACGATTTGTCAGGTGTCTGTAGCCGGATCATTCTTTCCTAACTAACATACTCCCTATCCTTATCTATCGTTCTTGCAAACAGCGGTAGGAATATGCTCTTGGTCCTCAGTCAATTAATATCATCAGTTACAAATATAATTGTATACATGTTCTCGTGAATCGCTTATTAACAAATGTTCTCAGGAAGTTTTAGTAGCGTAATATTTTGTAGGTTTTTTCTCTTCTATCAAGATGTTCGACATACATAAATATATATATGTACATGCATAAATATTATGTACATACTACTATAATTATTTCTCAAAACTAAATTACTTCATGGATCCGCTTATAAATTAATAGAAAACTGCAACTGCAAAAAGCAAACATCTGCCATGCCTTGTAAAAAAAATTAATAAGCAAAAAACCATAAAAAAATTATAAAAATACAAAAAAATGCTTGACATGCCATCCTGTCACCAAAAATATTTAACGATATGTATTCTGTTGCATAAACATACAATACAATACGAGTGCTTTATATGAATTGTCGGTTAAGTCGTGAAGTATATAGATCACTGTATAATTTAGACGGCCACCCATGCGCACATGCGATTTATTATAATCTTGTTGATTTCATAAATCACAAATTCGACAGTTATTGAATTTAGCGTTTGAAATCAATTTGGCGTGATACTTAATTTGATTTCTCCCTGTATAATCTTCTAGTCAAAGTAGATTTTATACTTAAGTGAGCTTATATATATTTATATATATATATTATATACGAGTATATAGGACGTTAGAATAACACAAGAAGAAAAAACGCCACCAGACATTTTATATTTTTTTATGTGTGGTTTGATCTTATAATGTAATAATTTATTAAGATAAAATTGTTATATTATATAAATTACGTGTTGACTTATTCCTTCTATAATTAGATGGAAAAACATACTTGTTACACAAACATCTTCCGGTTCTTGAACTTTGCTTTAGATTTGTATACATATAATTCGCCTTATAAACAAATAAAATAATAATTTAATTTTAATAAAACAATACAACAAAAATATATTATTATTAAATTATTGTATTTTTACGAAAATAAATCATCATATTTAGGTCACACGTCGCACTCGTCATTGGCGTTGTCTTAATATTCGCCGAATGCAATCTGTATACATATATATAAAAAATACAGTTGATGTTCTTATGTTGAAGAATTCATTTAAAGATTAAACTATTTGTAATGTATGTACTAAATAATAATATGTGCATGTATATCGAACATAGAAGGTTAAAATTCGTTTAAATGACATTAATGAATTTAAATAATGCATATGGAAAAATTCTTAAGTGACGTAAACTCAAATTTATATTTTATTGTGCACAATTGAATGGAATAAAACTACATACACATGCATATCGTGTCATCTAATATTTAGAATGATAAAAAAATGATGGTGGGATGGTTCAAAACTTGTTGAAATATGAGTTCAATGAATTGGTAAAAAGCTTATTTCGTAGCTTTATGTTCAGAAGACGACTCGAAATTGTATTGGTTAAATATACATCATGTGACCAATTTTACGATCAAATCATCAAAAATTGCATCACACTTGGATTATTTTAAAAATGTTCGGTTATTAAGATAGTATGAGTATAAGATGCAAAGAAAACGATTTTAGCATATTTGAAAAAGAAACCAAAATGAACTCAAAATAATGTATACAAATATACTTTTACGGGTTAATATTAAACAGAGAAGCAAACAAACGGCTTATCTAACCACCACATCTTCCAGCATAATATACGGAAAATATATGTATAATCAACTTATGGATTCATGTATGCGAGCTCGTTTTTTTTAAACATTTTTTTTTGTGTTGTTGCTGTTGTTAAATTAAAAACGCGAAATAGAATTTTAGTTGGTTTGATAGTTTTCTTTCCGTTGCACTCTTTTCTTCTCCGCGTTTATGCAGTTCTGTGTATATTATATGTATATAGTATATACAATATATGTGTATACAAATTTCTTTTGCAGTTTTATTCTGTGTTCGTTAAAAATTGCATTGCTATTTTATGTATTATTCCCGGTTCTATTCCCCACTTCCCAATATTTATTATTTTTTTTTGGTTGGTTGGTTGATTTAAGAATATATGCATACATACATACTTGTGAACATTGCATTTTGATGATTGTTTTTGTTGGTAGGTCGCGTATGTGCTTATTTCTTGTTGCATACATCTACACATGCTAACAATTTGGACCCGGCCTATTATTATTATTATATACCAACTAAAAACAAGCCAGTTTTTTTCTTCTGTAAATGCATCATATTTTATTTTCGTCAATTTTTCAAATACACACAGACACAATTTTTGGCGTTTGCAGTTTTTTGTATGCAATATATGTCGATGACCTCTTGATCGTTGGCTAGTCGAAAATATACACAGCACAGAACAAAAAGAAAAATTGTATATTATTTTATTTGTGGCTTTCAAATATACAAAAATTTATTATTGGTATTTTTAACGCACACAAAGTACACGGAATTTGGCTAAATTATCATAAGCCGAAATTGATTTTTGCTATAAACTATTCTGTGACTGGACAAATTTTAAGAACAATTAAAAATAATACAGAAATATTAATGAATGTCAAGTGTTTCGTTTGATTGATTCAGTCTTGTATTGTAGGCATGATGCATCAAGGAAGATTCTCTAATTCTATATTATATATTTAACCATCAACATGTTAACTAAAATGCTTGTTGTTTACAACACCATAAACAAGTTAAAATTGAAATAAAAAAATTGAGTAACTCTAACCCATTAATATATTAAACCGCCATTTATTATGTATGACGCTGGGCATTGTAGTGTTTATAAAAAATTGACAAATATGTATATGTAATTTGTTAGATGTAATCTGCAATCTATAATGAAATGCAAAGTACTCAAATATCAAGAACAGCTATCAGGCGTATGGTTGATGGGAGTTGATCTTTTAGATCAATCTGTCATACAATGACCTCATCCGTTCCAAACTGGACCTTGGTATATAGTGTAGTATAGGAATATCGAACTTTTAAAGTATTTACGATCAAAGTATGTTTTAACGCGTTGCATTGTATATAATCAAATCACATTTTTATAGGCTGTTCATATTAAGAACGATAATTATTTTTCGTTAAAAATTAACAAAAACCTAGAAACAAAACATTAATAGTTTAAAAATTATATTAACGAAAGCATACACTTTCAAAGCTGAAACCATCAACATTCCATTCGTGTTACAAACATTCTTTTTTAAGTACGAAAACTAAATCTCGTTATAGATTTTGTGAATGACATTTCCCATAACCTTAAAAAATAAATATTGGTAATATACATTTATATTTATAAACGGCTGCTTTTGAAGAGGTACTTATTATTAAGGTCAAACCACACGAATGGTTATATAATAAAAAAAGCCAGAATATTTGGTAATTATAGTGTTATAATAATATCACATGAAATAAACCGTTTTGTCTTATTTAGGTCGGTGATTGTATTTAAAAACTTACGCGGCACATATTTGATCCACCTAGGAATATCAAACTCCATAGACAAATGGCAATGAAAAATAATTAACGCAACAAACAATATACTCAAAACCCAACAACAAATTTTGCACCGTATTGGAGATTTGGACAAGAAAAAAACCGGAAATGGAAATCAGGCTTTAATAGCAAGTTAAGCCCGTGTAGTTTTAACTAGTGACGAAAAATCAGTCATCAATGCCGTTAAACACAATTTATACTAATACAACAATATTTATTAGTAAAAATGTTATTAATTTTAAGTTATCTTAAGATAGTGTACTGCCATCTTTCAGAAAACATGATTATTAACTAATTCAACAGTAGTGAAATCTGTCAGAAAACGTTTTTATTATAAATAGCACAACGGTTTCGAATTTTTTTTGGAATACAAAATATTTTTTACTTGCATTACTTATAAAACTTAAATTTATTAAAGCTTAACTTAAATTGCCCATCACCACTATAAGCTGAGTTGTTAGGAAAAACATTATTGGACAGGTTTTTGCTTATCTTAATTGTTGTACTTACTTATGTAAATAAAATTATTGGAATTGATTTTCTTGCTTATTTTGTATAATACTAATGAGCTTAAAATTTTACACACAAATTTAAAAAAAATTGCGTCATAATTATAATTAGTTTTAATGGAATTGGGAGTAGAATATTCTATTGTTTCTAATGACATACCGATCTGCACTGCGTCACAAATCGAGAGTAACACCAACTGTAATACTTTTTCGGAATAATCTTAGATTTCCAAGTGATTTTAAAATTTTTCTTCATTAAGTTTTTTGTCATATGGATATGTCGATTAAATAAAAGAGTAGATCAACAATACACTCGGTTTTTTCAGATATTAAATAAAGCTGCCAAACGATTGAATAACACAGAATTTAAAGAAAGCCAATTGGTATAGTTCACAACCAACAACGAAGAAAATATACTTTCATAGAAGCTACAAACTTTATGGGAGAGACCGTATTTCCATAAGTACATGGAAACTTAAATGTTGTACATCTAGACCGATTGATTCCCTACTGAGGAATAGGTTTGCACATTATCTTCGGAAAGGTAGTATCATGACTACAATGGCAGGATATTTATTTGGATAATTTACATTTCACAATTAAAGTCTGATTTCTACTATGAAAAATATACTGACAGTATCCTATACTAAAATATATTTTTTTCGGTATGTAAAATAATTCAAAAAATTTATTCCCTACTGAATACATTTTTATAGTTACTGAAAAAAATATTATAGCAGTAATGACAAAATATGTATATCAAAAATTCAAAAAAAGTATTATTTATTTCCAGTAATTATTAAATATTTATTAGGAAAAATGTGTATGGATGTGAAATCGTTTCTGTGCAGTGAAGTCATTTCTTAAATATGAAGCATTTTATAGTAGTTTCTTTTTGATCATACTGATATTATTTTAACTTATACTGGAAAATGAATAATTACGGTAAGTTTATTTTGTTTATATTTATGGGTTTTTATCAAATTTTTTCAAAAATAATATTTTGTGATCTTTATTAGTTATGTTATAAACATTTGTTATAACATAAACTAAATGGATTGCTATTAAAAAACAAAAACTAAAATATGGTCCCTCTAATGGTATTTTTTCGTTTTGTTTTATTCAGTAAGAAATACTGGCAGTATTTTTTTGATAATGTAAAGCAGGCTTAAGCCATATCATCTATTCGCGCAATAAGATTTATTTTGTTGGCCCTTAAGTTAAATAAGTAATTTGGTCATGTGATTTAACATTCTATTTCAGATTTATTCACAAGAATTAAATAATTTCAACACTCGAACTTATGAACCATAAATAAAATTAGTTCTGTTTGATTCTATAGTTAAAAGTTTAACCGTGTAATGCATTTTTTGCACTGGTTACTGGAAAAACTCACGTAATCAATGCTAGTTAATATAATGATAACTTCTGTTTATCCAGGTGGTAAGTCATGTGATAAAACAGTATGTATATGACATTTAAGTATTATATATATATATATATATATATATATATATATATATATATATATATATATATATATATATATATATATATATATATATTGAAATATTTAAATGACTAAAATAATTATTGTTGAAGATACCATATTATTTGTGCAATAGGTGCACCTAAATTATAACTTTAGGTGCACATATTGCACAAATAATATTTAAGAATAATTGCTTTGTTTACACTCACATGCAAACAACATCAATAGTACTAAATTTAATAAAAATTTTACTAAAATTAAACGACTGTTGACGTCAACTTGTTATTTATAAATCTGTTAATATTGTTAATTTCTCATAAAACTAGTGTATATACTCGTATAATATTCATTTTCCCAATTTTTATTTCAAATTTGGCGTCAATATTAATTTAAGTTATTATATTAAACAATATCTGGCGTTTATTTAAATTTTAAATTTCTATTTAAGTCAGAATTCTTTAAAGCTATGATATGTTCAGTTGTTTTATAAAAATATGACCTTCAGTTCAGAAAGCTTCGAATCCAAACACAATATTAAAATAAAACAGATATATTTTGGCTGTCGATAGTCACACTACCTCTTTTTATTTATATAACATGAGTTATAAAATTTATGGTACACTTACAAAAATGTATGCATACCCTTCAATAAAATACAAATAATTAACTCACATAGAAAACTATGTTTTTGAAAGCAACGGAAATCCGTAATAAAATGAATGCTTCACATTATGATATTATAAAGTAGACTCTACTCGTTTTAAAATTTGTTGTACAGTATATAAACCGTTTAAAATCTGTCAAGTACTTAGCAAATTTTCCTAACCCATTCGACATTATATGATATATATATATATATATATATATATATATATATATATATATATATATATATATATATATATATATATAAATATATATATATATATATATATATATATATATATATATATATATATATATATATATATATATATATATATATATATATATATATATATATATATATATATATATATATATATATATATATATATATATATATATATATATATATATATATATATATATATATATCAAAGGAAAAACTGAAAATGTGGTACGAACTAAATAAAAATAATAATCTATTTTATCTAAAATCTAAAGAGTAACAAAATTGACAAACCACCACACCACCACCAACTATATAATCATAATATTAATTTTTATGATGATGATATTTTTCGTTTACAGATATATATAATATACATACATATCTATGTATATTATAATCATCAAGTCATGATCATCGCCGCGTTTATATTTGCAAACACTAAAAAAATAATTTTCACTGTTTTTTTATTTTTAGAAATTTTTCCCAAAAAATTAAATATCGCCGAAATTTTTTTGCAAATCTAAAAAATGATAGTTTCTAAATTGCGTCAATGTATATTTGTACAATTTTCTGATCTAACATGTATGTATGGTGGAATATATATAGATATGTGAATATTTTATATTTATACAGCCATACAAATAGATTTTCACAATATTTCGTTGTCTTAGCATTATCATCAAACCCTCATCATTCTTGTAGATGTTTTTTAAGCAATAAAACAAAAAATTGTATTCTTAACATTTGTGCATAGCAGTTGTGTGTGCAATTTATGTACGACTATTATATGCGAGTGTAGAGAGTACATGCAAAATGTATGAAACGCATACATTTGAACCGCCAAAAAAAAAATAATAATAAACGCGAACAAACTGCAGTTCAATTCAGTTCGCGAAAAATAAAACAAACACGTATATAATTCTTTAATAAGTGTATATGTGAGAAAAATAAAGCGCGGATGAATTTTTTTTTTGATTATTTGGCCAATGACCTTTTTGCCAAACATATATAATTTCTGTATTTGTTGTAACTTTATTTTTGTTTAGAAGAACAAGATCCGAATTACAAGTATGTATATGTGTATAAGATATATCGTGTCAAACAACATTTTGATATTTTGTATTATAAGAATATTTTCCGATGTATTCTTGTGCTTGTATGTAATTTTGTTGCACACGCATCCAAAAAAAAAATATCACAAAAATTCGCTTCGAAAGAAAAACTAAAAGCATTACAGTTTAAACTTCGTAATATTGATATGACCATTATTGAGAAGGATGAATAGTTTTTGTATTTTGTATTTATAATTTTAATCGGGTTCAACCTCTGCTTCTGCTTGGTCAATTATTTCATCAACTATTTCTGTTTCATTCATAATTTAACAACCAGTGTCTCCTTCTTCTCTTTCTGACTATTAGAGCACGTCATCTTCGGTGGTCTAAATTAAATGAAAATAGTTTCAAAGGAAAAGTCCTCTTCTAAAATATCTAAAAGTTTGTTTCAACCATTTGTTAATGACTTTAATATTTTGTGAAAAACAACAGCAAAATTAGCCAATTTCTACGTGCCTATAAATTGTTCTAAAATTTGGTGTATTGATGTTTCGTGTTTTTTAATATCTGCATCGGTTTGGTTTTTAATTTTCAAATAATGCCAAATTCTTACTACTGTCATGCCTAAATCTAACTTAATTCTGCTTGACGGTCTAATTCACACGTGTATTTCCATTTTGTAGTTTAAGCCAAACGAAATAAAATAAATGAAAATTTGCCCATAGTCCATCAAATCGGGGTTCGTTAAATCGAGAAGCCAGTGATGGTGATAAACTGGTTCAATTAACTGCAAGTTTAATTCTAGAAGATCTTCAACTTGCTAATAAATAATAAACTCGTCCTATTCAAAGGGCTCAACAGTTACAACGTAATGCGAAATCTTATGGTTGGCTAGTTACCATGAATTATCCAAAAAGATTATCACCTTGACTGTTTTAAATGTTTCGTTTAAGAATTATGTACCTTTTGTTTATTAATTAATATGTTTTCTTTTACGAGTTTTCACTTCCTTGTGTTAATTTTATATTAATGTTTTATAGGGTTGAAGGATGTGGAACTTATCTTCATTTTTTACAAGTTTTTTTTTCTAGAACGTATCTGTCGTGTAAAAACAGAATAAGGTAACTTAGTACTGAACAATGTATAAGGGACATACTCAACGTGAGTCAACGTACATCAACTGAATCGGTTCTTCAGGATTTCTTGCGTTTGTCAAATATAATAAAAAGTGAAACAAACTCATTTCAAATAAATGTGCCAGCTATAAACTCAAAGGTAATAGTTTACCAAATTAAAGTTCACATGCACCGGATCACATAAAAAGCGATTGTGTGTTAAAACATTCGTTAGGCTAACCACTTATAATGTGCTCCAATCGTTAAAATGGTTTGTAAGGTCTCAGTTAAGATGCGGTAAGGGCCTCTAAGCCATAGATTATTATCAAATGTTAAATATTAAATGATACTGCTTATTGAAATTTATTTTTCGTTACAATCCAATAACACCTTGTTTTGACAAAACTGTCTCGTATAGTTTATATAGAATAGACTATTTACTTTATAATTTAAACAACTTAATTATTTACTGTATTCCTCATTTTTAGTACAATAAAACTAGTTTATTTTGTTGAAATTAGTACATGTACTAGAATATGCATTATAACATGCAAATGCTAGGCTGGTGAACTTATATGATAAGTAAACTGAGTTAAATATGTAGTCTTAAGAATTTTGTATTACAAATACTTATTTATCCTGGCGATGTTACTTATTTTCTATCTCTTTCTTTCAAACATTTCTAAATTTATTGTCAAAATTTATAAACAAAATATTTTTTGATCGAGTCGAATTTGCAAATGTAGCCAATCAAAATTGATTTCGGGAAAAATGGATTTATACTTGTTTGATATTGAATCGAAATGTGTTGAATATCGATATTTCTATCAAATTTTTGTCAATTATACTACTCTCATAACCGATAAAAATACATTAAGTTACTCTCAATTTCATGCTGGTCGCCACAAATCACGTATATGTAAATATATATAAATAACTCAAGTGCATAAACAAAACAATATACCAAACAAACAAAATTCCAATCCAACTATATTCTTAGAAAATTAATTTGCCATTGTTTATCTCAATATGTACTCACTAACATATACACAGAGATAATCTAATTTAAAATAAAAAAAAAATCTACCCATGACATTGCACTTGATAATATATATTTATTTTCTATTTATAAAATGCACATTTGCATTCTAATAAATATAGAGATATACATATGTTTGTGTATAGATAGATGCATGCGATCATGATCGTGAAAAAAATACATTATTCGATGAAACATCACATTTTATAAATAAACTTTACTTTCAATTTTTAATTTTATAAAATAAAATAAAAAAAAACTAAACCTAAAACTATAAAAAGAAAATTTTTTCATGAATTTTCACTTTTTATTCAAATTGAATTGGCTGATGGCCAAAACGTATCGCAACGAGAGCACGCAAAATATTTTTCTTTTAATTAAAACAAAATTTTTCTTAAATAATTTCATATTTTGAAACTTTTAAGTATATAAATTATTAATTATAAAATTTAAATACTTTTGTATATAGTTATGGCATGGGGGACGATTGGATTTTTAATTAATATTTTACGGCTAATCTATAAAAATACCATCGTACGCTTAAACCGAAAATGCAGTTTCGAAAAGCAATGGCGTTTAACAAAATTAATAACGTTTTTTTTTTGATAATTACAAAACAGTTTATGTATCATACAGTGTATATATGCTAAGTATAAACAAAACTACTTTGAATATTAAGTAGTTTTTACTTTTAAAGTTTTGGCGTATAAATGACAAAAGATAACAAAATCACCAGACCATTATGATTATTATTACTACATATATAGTTGTTATTATTATTATTTGTACAAAAAATATAAATTGTTTAAATAAGTAATTATTAGTATATATACAGTATATTGCAATCAAAAGTGCAATATATTTTTTGTTGTTATTAAGTGATAACACGAATTCGAATACTTTTTTTTTGTAATGTTCTAATTTAAATTGAATTTAATTACAGTGACATTAAGTTTTATTATCATTTTTTTTTTTTCATTTAATTGTGTTACAGATGAATAAAATAAAATTTATTTTATTTTTGTTTAACAGGAAAAGTTATCAGTGAAATATTTTATGTGTTGCATTTTATTTAGAACATGACTTTGGTTGGTTTCATTTCTATTTTTTTTTTAAATTTATTATTGTGTGTTATCATTAGTTTACTGCAAATTTAATGCAAATATGCGCTATTTGTGTACGCTTAAAAAATGCGATTATAAATTTAAATGTACATATTTTGTTTGCGCAATATTAGTTAGGTTATTTTTTAACTATACGTCGACAAAATTGCACTGATATGAATTTCTTATCACATAGGTTTTCTTTTAAATTACTTTGTTTTGGTTTTTATAGTTTATTGACACCGAAGTGCATATAACTTATGACGATTGATATATTTGTTGTTGCGAGCTAAAACATAGTTATTACGAAAATGTTAAAATAATATGTAATTTTAGCAGTGTATTTTCACTGAAATATATTTTATAAATATAGGCTTATACAGTTCAAATTCAAATCAATATAGGATCAGAGCTGACCCAGTGCAATTCTTTTAATAGATCGGATTGATCGAAAAAAAATCCCATATAATTTTTGCTTTTGTCTCGAAATATATTAATTTTAACATCATTTTTTTTAATAAAGCGTATAATATATAAATAAAACTTCATAATGTGAATCATAAATTTAAGTTTACTTTAAAATAATTAAATATTTGGCTAAACTGCAATCTACTAATTTTGAGTTTAACAAAAACCAAATAGGTGAAGTAAACTACTTTTTATTTTCCCTCCACAAATATTTACAAAATTTCAACTTTAGAATTTGATAGCCAATTCTATGCTTTCTAAGAAAATTAAGATAAACGTTTGGTAAGAAAACAGTACTAGAAAAGTTATATGTATGTATGTATACATATAACGTTTCTAGTACTGTTATATTTATATATACATATATACAGACCCAACTCGATTCTCACAACTAAATTAAAACCAAGCCACTTACGATTACAAAATAAGCCGCATGTCCCGACCACTAAAATTGTTTTTAATTTCATGGAGAGATAAAATTCGTGCAGATTACACGACAATCTATAACATCTTCTGTAAAAGCTGATCTATCACTGGAATTTGTGATGCTTTGTTAATGGTATGCTCTGTTAATAATGGCCTATTTCACTGAATATATTGCCCTCAGAATTCAAACCAATGGATTGTGGGTTACTTTAAATGACTTCAATCAATTTTTGATTAGGTGTTCATTTTATTGTCCCAAAATTAGCTAAAAACTTTCTATACTGGTTTCCTTAGATGCAATGAGGTATGCAAATAAACTTTATATACACCCAGATTCCCTTGGTCGTGTCACTTGTCACTTGTAACGTCAGACAAATATTGGTATTCTTTGAGTCGATTTGTTCGTTAATTTTGAATTGAAACAACAAACTTTACATTCATTCTAGTCGTCGTTTAAAAAGTTTCTTGTCACTTGAACGAAATTTATAGGCGCATGAAAATTTCAGTCGACAATTAAAATAGATAATAAAAAACGCAAGTTTTTGTTGTACAGGTTATTAACATAACCTATGTAGTATCAAAATTACAAATATTAAGCAAATTACAAATATAAAATTAGAGTGTTTGGTCCAATTAATGGAGAAAAATCCAGAGATTGCTAAAGATCATATCCAGAGATTACTAAAGGTCAAAACAACTCATTTTATTTTTTTAACACGTATTTTAACGTAAATGTGTTTTATTTATGTATTCTCTTGGTGGCCCAATAATTCAAAATGTGGCAATGGCACAATAATTCAAAATGTTTGTTTTTTATTAACAACAGAAAATTGTGTCAAATTTTATGGAAATTATTAGTATTCCCCGATTAATTCAGTGATTGACGTTCGTCGCATCACTTCATTTCAATCGACTAGCAGGATACAAATTTATAGGCGAAGTGACACGACAACTGTCGCGGCGAATGAAGTGACACGATTAAGAGAATCGGGGTGTTATAGTAAGCTTTGGTTATATTAATAATGTTTTGATCTAATGAAAATAGTAAAGCAGTTCAATTCGGCGTAACATTATTTGCCTTTGAAAGCTTTGGGGTTTTAGGAGAGCTGTTTGGATGTATAGGATAGTGATGCTTTCGTACTTGTTCTGATTTTTTATTTACTTTCCAAAAAAATCATTTCATCGCCGATGCCCAAGTGTGCGGAAGTTACATCAAAATTCTATAATTTTTTTGATATTGTATCTACTAATGGATCAAGTGCCTGAAAATTTTTCGAAAGCTTATCACCAACAACTTTACAAATTCGAATGTTAAGCATTTTTAGCTTATACCGAAGGTTGCAATTATCAAGTGTTGCGTAAATCGAGATTATATATATATATATATATATATATATATATATATATATATATATATATATATATATATATATATATATATATATATATATATATATATACATACATATGTATATGTGTGTGTGTGTATTTGACTAATAAATTAGATATTGTATTAGTATTTATTGAAATCAAGTAAAGGTTAAAGAAACCTATGGTAATATAGATGGTTTAACTTGAAACAAAATAATAAAAAAACTTTTCTCGTGTTCTCGAAAACTACTGCATTATCTAGAACTAGTGGTTGGCTAGAAGTTGTGTTTAATATTATGATTAAATCCCATATCAATCAAATCTAATCAGAGTTGAATCAAACCAAATGTTAAATGACAAATCAAACTCACTGATAAACACACATATCTGTAAATATGCATATGTAATATAGTAAGTTACTAATGTCATTGATATGAATGATACGATCAGAAGTGACTTTTACTTTGCACGACCTCCTCATCAAGTTATAAACGTTAAAAAAACCGACTTCAAATGCTGTATCTTGTGTTAAAAAGCCACCAGTATAGCTTAGAAAATAGCTTTTTTAACTGTATGTATAAGATAAAATCAGAGCCATCTTTATTAGAGCCGTAATAATATGACGTATTTTTTGTTGAGCTTTTTTTAGAGGAGGTACATTTTACATTTTCCCATAAGAATCAATGTAAAAATCACATTTTTCGAAATAATTTTTATCAATAAAAAATTATATATTTGATTTCTGTTTTTACAGTGTTAAGTACATAAAATGTTGAAGTTAATCATATCTGAAAATCAGTTACCTAAATATCTTAATAATTTAATAAAACATAAACTAAAATTCAATATGAATTTACAATATTGAATGCACAGTAAAATGTGTATATGTGTTTGTGATGTTATTTTTAAAGTTAAAGAAGATTTCAATAAGAGCAGTTCATTTTTTAAATCTAATTGCACACGTTTTACTTTTATTTTGCAGTAAAATGTCCGTAGCTGTATTGAAATATATTAAGACATAAGAAATTATGTTTTTCCACATAAATAAAATTTAATAACTACAATAAACAATAATTTTAATTAAATAATAAAAAAATGATTTTGCGCCTTTTGTGTTACCTACTAAAAACGAAACTAAAAATTACAAAAAAAAATTTTTATGTCGATCTAAAAGAAAAATAGGGTGTTCCATACGAACAGCACATTTTATTTTTATCTAACTGCATAATTTTCTTTTAATTTCGAATCAAAATAACCGTAACTTCTTTGAAATACATTTATATTCTAGATTATAAAAATAAAACATAATTATTGTTAAAAAAATAATTTTAATTATCAAATAATAAATTGATGGAATGTTTATAGGTGTACCCTATACTATAAAAAACAAACCAGAAACATGACATGGCGGAAAAGCTTTACAAGAGACATCTGACATTCATAATAAAATTAATTTATTTGTTTCACATATCATAATAATTATTAATTATAATTATTATATTCAATATAGATAAAAGTAAATCTATTTAAATTTAATTTATTCAGGGTAAAATGTTAAGTTTTAGTACTTTCGTTTTAGTACTTACGATCTTTCAATAGATGTCAGCTGGGCGTTATTTTTTTTATCCAAAAAGTCGTTAGATTTAAAAAAAATTTCTAATGGATTTGGTTTTACCAATTCAAGTTAACAAGTTAACGGTTAAATTTTATATGTAAGTATATATACATACATATATACATACATACATACTCGTATATATCTTTATAAAATCAAATTTTCCTTCAACTCGAAAAAAATGCTAACCTTAAAATTCTTACATATATAAGTTTCTTGACAAAACACACAATTTTATCAGCAAATACTCGATTTCATACGGATTTTAGAATATGTTAAAGTATTTTATCCTGTAAAATGTAATAACATTTATGATAAAATTTATAGTTTTAGTTCCTATAGAATTATAGTGGGATTCTAGTAGTTTGACCGTTTTTAGATAAACGTTTAAGTAAATGAGTATATATTTTAAATCTAAATTAAATTTATTTATTTATTTTACATTAGTTTGGATTAATTTTGAAATTTTGAATTTTGATAATCAAAAAGTTTTTTGTCAAAAACAAAGTAGCTTTTTAGTAGTAGTTTTAATTTTTCCAGAGATGACTCTGTTGTCATTGATCGTACTCGATCGATATTTCATATTGCTCATGCGTATAAATGAGAATATTTTTTTTTTCATATGATACGAATATGTATGTATTTGTGCGTATACATATTAAAAGTTCTAATGCGATATTTGAATTTAATGATTTATTTATTTAATTATTTATATTATATTCAATTGATTTTATTCAAAAATATTTAAATGGTATATTATATAAATAGTTTTTATATGATTTCAACATTAAAATGTTTATTTTGTCATACTTTTCATTGAAATATTTCATTTTAAAAAAATGTTTACTTTCCATATATTTTGTATGGGAATTTACGTTTTTTCCTCTATTTTACTTCCTCTAATTTAAGCTCAATTTTTAATATTTCGGCTCTGTAAAATTTAGATGGCTCTGATAAAATCAATTTAAAAGTGAATTTTATTTTAACAAGGTACCAAATTATTATAATGTGACTATAAACTAATACTAAAAATTATAAAAATACAAAATATATGTTTTGTTCGTTAATCCGAAATTTAAGAATACATTCAAACAACTAAATTGTATTTGTAAATTTAGGAAGAGTTAGGATTAACTTCACTCTCATTATTTACAACATTTAAAATGAGTTACACCAACTTAAAGCGATTTCTCATATTCATTTAGGTTTTTGCATTATTATGAAATTTACCGAATCATGCGATTATCGAATTATTCGATTAATGAAGTAATTCGAGATATGTATTATGAAGTTTATTGAATTATTCGATTAATCGAATAACTCGAGGTTTATTTACGTAAATTAATCGGATTATAGAATAATTCGATTCGATTTATATTAAAAAACGAAATTATTTTATGTTCTATCGAATCCTATTCAAATCAACTTAAAAAAGATTTTAAATGTAATAATTATTACCGTATATGACGGATAGAAATATATGTATATATTGATTTATTCTAATAATCAAGCGTGTTTTTGGCGTAATCTTTGAATATCTAAAATAATAGGAATGAATAAAAATATTCCGAAGAAATTACCATGCGGCTCTGACGTTAAGACTCTTAAGAGATTCTTAATTAAAAGATTTTAATCTGTTGATAATACTCTCAATCATTCTCCAAATATTTTAAATTCGTTTGCAGACCTGCTAGTTTTAATCGTATGTGCATAAAATATAGATTGTTTTTGGATATAGGTCGAATAAATACTTTATGTATTTATTTAAAACGAAAATGATTTGTTTATTATAAAATTTTAAATTAAAATAAATTTGAGGTTATATGTAAGAATTTTTTTTATTACACATTCCAAATAAATACATATTTAGTTATTTTTTAAGAAAAATTAAATTATTGAAATAATTATTTTAAAAACCGTAAACTTTTAAAATCGACAAAATGTCGTAATAATATGCTTAAAACCACATATTTAATATGTAACAAGAAGTTTGTGCAGAATCAGAAAATAAATAATTTTAACTAAGAAATATGTTAATTAAGAAATTTTGTTTGTTACGACCTTTGTGAGAGTAAGTGAAAGTTGCACTATTAGTTTTATGATAGCAATAATATTCTAATGATTTGATACATTTCTTCGTAGATTCTCTGTTTTTATTTAACTTATGAGTTAAACTTTTGAATTCAATCGAATTTAAATTATTTATATTTATTTAAATACGGATGAAGAAATTTGTACTAAACTTGTCAAATAATAAGTAATAGTTTCCCAGCTCACTTTACCCGTATGCTTGTTCAAAATTAGATACTTAAGATTCAAACTATACAGCTACGAGTGTATTTCCAGGAGTATCAGAGTGCGAATAATAATATAATAAACTGTATAATTGAAGATGTCGCAGACATGTATGTCAGCAGAAATTTGAAAAACCAGATATTACGTGGAAAAGAAACGATTCGAAATATATCGATAAAACATGAAGGTAATTGGAATATAGGTAATTGGAAACGTGCTATGTTTAACTGCTTTGAAATACCTAAAAATAAATTAAGCCTAGCCTTTAAGCTGTACAGCAAAATTTAAACTTGTCTCAAAATTTCCAACGACAACAGTGATGACCTATTGGTCACCTCATATCACTGTTGGTATGAATGCAGCAAAAACCGGATGAAAAGTTTTGTCCCCACCTGTATTTTTGTAAATTTCTTGGAAACAATATAAGAATGAGCTTTAAGCTCAAAATAGAATATACGGTTGAAAATATATATATATATATATATATATATATATATATATATATATATATATATATAAATATATATATATATATATATATATATATATATATATATATATATATATATATAATATATATATATATATATATATATATATATATATATATATATATATATATATATATATATATATATATATATATATATATATATATATATATATATATATATATATTTATATAAATATATATATATATATATATATATATATATATATATATATATATATATAATTTTTGTACTTTAGACGCAATCATTACTGAATAACTATGGTCGATATTTAACAGGATAAAACAATTATTTAAATTGGTCGAAAGTAAAAATATTCTCCACGAATAAAATAGATCCATTTCAATATAGGGCTCAGCATTATAAAACTGAGCTAAAAATTAACTTTATTCTGTTTATTTTTGAGTAACTTTTGTCAAACCACCTAGACAATAGAATATCGTGGGGAATTTTGAGGGGCTCAGCATTATAAAACTGAGCTAACATTTAACTTTATCCTGTTTTAATTTTTGAGTTATTTTTGTCGAACCACCTAGACAATAGAATAGTAGCTTAAATAACCCAAAACGTTATATACATATTTACGATAAACAAATTATTGAATTAGAATTTAGATAAACAGTACATACCAAAACTTTTATAAATTGTTGTTATTTCTTAACCACGATTCACATTGATTTTAATTAGAAGTTTTAATTGTATATAAACCATTTATGCCCAAAATACACATTAACAAATATGACGTCTAAATATTTTAAAGATAAACTAACTGTATTATACGAGGTTGTTAAAAAATGAGTTAGGTTGAGTTATAATTTAAACCAACGTACAATACTTTATTCATGCACCTACAATAATAAATTCCAATCTTGTTATATTTGAATTTTCGCTATCGATATGATACAACATAAAACGTGCGTTAGTTTAATTAATGTTTTAGTTGTTTTCAATTTAATTCACAATTTAAACTATATTCAAGAATTAATTAATCGAACAACAGGATTAATTAATATTTGAAAAAAGTTTTAATTTTGTCAACTGAGTACGGTGAGTTTGTTTGTTTATGTTTCTTTTATATTAAAATGACCCAACATTCCAATAGGAATATTATTCGAGAGTCGAGACAGATAAAATAATCTTCAATTAAAGCCAATTCATGACACGTGTGTATCAAAGAATGACACAAATTCTTTTCAGGCCATTGAGATTATAGGTTTAGAAGCCATGCCTTCTACTGTTAGATATGTAGTAACATCACACATAAAAGATTTTGTTACAAATTTGTCCACCAGGGCTAGATCAAAGTTTACAAACATTTTCTAATGTAAAAGGTTTGATGATAATTACTGCAATGTATTAGATAATATTTCTCGAGTGAAGATTCTTATTCGACATGGCACTGGGTACTGTTAAACTGGGTATTTATCAATGTTTTGCCGAAGATTAGTTCCAACATTAATAATATAATAATTGAAGCAGTGCCTATATGAGAAAATACTTTGATTTTTAATTTTCGACTTTTACTACGTGGATAAGATTTATGTTGTCTAACAATTTTTATTCTCAATATAATTGAATCTCAGTTTTCAATGTCCCCTTAAGATCTAAAGCCAGGAAATTTAAATTTTTGTATATCATAATTCGATTACAATGAGAGAGATTTTCGTGGATTGAATCTATTTTTGAATAATATTCATTGGATTGATCTGTTTGATTTTTGTAAATTAATTATAGCAATATCTAAAAATTGAAATCGAAGGTTGGAATTAATTCGATTCGATTAATTCTAAAATTCGATTTGGTTTGCCCTAATCTAGGAATGAATCATTTTTTAAATATATTTTAAAGTTGAAATATATCTGTTTCGGATAAGTTTATTATTGTGGAACAACCCGGCTTTTCTTTTGGCGAGCTATTATGAAAAATTCGATATCGAAAAAAACGCTATATGAAACTTAAATTTGTCTGACTGTTATTTAGTAGACGGAGTGCATTTTGTGTTATGGAATTTGAATATTTGTAATGATCCACAGTTTAAGGAGCAAGGTTTCATTAAACATTTCAGTTAGAACATGTAGTCAGTTAAAACAAAATAACATTTGGTAACTTCAAGTTAATACAAAACGCCCCACTGGTCGTGCATCTGCAAGAAATCTCGTTGAATTTATGGATCTTACTTGCAGATGAATGCTGTGTTTATTGACTTTAAGAAGGTATTTGATAGAATCTTGAATGAGTTTCGCTAAAAAATTTTAAAGATTGGTGCTCTCTCAAATCTTTTGCTGTGTGTAAAATTTTATCTAAATAAAGAATAATGTTGACCGTTTAAGCGAATTTATAGCTACATTACATATGCAATTCTTCAAGACAACCTTTTAGGACGACTAGGACTAGGAATACTCCATATTATTTAAATAGAGCACATTGTAAGTAAATCATCTATAGTCATCTGTGTAAACGAGTTTAACTGCCGCCACTTTTTAATTTTATTGTCTAATCTCAACCTTACTTCTAGAAATTAATATTCTATAAATTCACGGTACCACCATACAGGTGTAATTTCTTCTAATTATTGCGGGCGATGGTATCATTGGTGGCATATTTTTTTCCGGAACTATAGTCAAAGCTAAATCAAAGCTTCGTACTTGTATAATTCCAAAAGATAGTCTTCCTCTATGTTATTCAAAAGATATTTCCAGCCATATTTTTTTTCTAGCTGGTAGATACGTGACGACGCTTGAGTATTTGGAGTAAGCAAACACCAAAACAAGCAAGTTTCATATAGGCATTATAATGAATCTTCATTGGACTGTTTATTTAAAATTCCCCGCCATGAATTAATAAATTAATTCAGGGACATGGAAATTCTATTGTCATATACAGACCATATATAAATCTTTACTTAATCTTAAGTTGAACAGAATCGCTGTTGTATGTATACCATTTTAATATTGCCTGTTCTAGCGAAGTCTCTTGCGTAAATTTTAAATATTTTCTAGATTTAGCTGTGTCCACAAATTGTTTGTATTTTGTTTCGCCTTTTTAATGTCAATTGAATTCATTAAATCTGAAGTTCGTTAAATCGAGGTTTTACTGTATTAAAGAATCAAGTTAGTCGATATTTAAATACTGTAGTCAATTTGGTATTTAATTTTTATTCATTTAATTTTAGTTAGTTGGATAAAGCTCTGGTTAGTGAAAATCATTGTTAATTACAGTTTAGATCAGTTTAACTATATCTTAGGTTGAATTTGATTAAATATATAAATTACACGGTTTTTAATATAAAATAATTATATGTTTTAAATATATGTTTTATCTTTCATGCACATTAAAAATAAATATCAATTTTTCGATAGTATAAACGAATTTCTGTATTAAATGTTTAATTCATAAACATGTTGACATATTCCCTGCTGGAATTAAAAGTTTTATTTACAAATAACAAACATTATTCGAATATTTGCAACTGTCTGTGACGCGGATTAATGTAAATTGTCACCACTGTGATTCTCGAGATTGTTGAATATATGCATTAATTCCAAAATAGGGATTGTTGGCCTATTCAGTATAAATATATAATATTTGCGATTTACAGTGTGTGCGGTACTCAATATAATCTTGAATATACTAATCTTTCTGATCAAGAACTAAAACTACGATCATTTTGAAAATGTTCGGTTGAAAAGCAAAACTGCAGTTAACAAAATATTTGTTTAACTTTATAAATAATGCAAAATTAAACCAGATATGGAATCGCGTTGAATGATAGATCGTCAATAGTATGAATGAACTCTATTTAGTTTAAATGTATATAATTATAGATATTTTTATTGTATATTTGCACAAAAATATTTTCTTGACTTTGGCTTTTCAAAAATACACAATAAAATTATAATATTGTCTATGTCTAGGTCTTGGTCTTTGCAATGAAATAAAAAATAATATTAATAATAATATAGTTATATAAATATATTTTTTTTTTCATATACAATTTATTTTTATCTATAATAAAAAAAATAAATTAGCGCACAACTACCACACAAATTGTGTGCAATTTTTCATTGCTAATATGAAAATAAACGTTCGCGTATATATTGTGCAAGTTGCAATCTATATGAATGTTAAGATCAATGAAGTTATAAATTTTTTTTTTCTGTAAATAAAATGCGAGTATATAACAAGAAAATTGTTATATTTATAAATATAAAAATAGTTCAACAAGATCATGAAAAATAAAATAAACTTTATTTTTATGAGATGATCAGTTTTTTTTTGCTTTAACGATCGTTGAGTTAATTCACATACATTTTTCAGTTTTTAGGTCACTTGATTAGTATACGTACTCTGTATAGTGAATGGAGTTTAAATGTTGGTTTTTCGCATATTTTATAAATTAGGTTTATTGTTTTGAGTAACTATTTGCGGTCGCGCAATATATATACGCCTGTATTTGTATGTACAAGTCACACAAATTGCAAAAAATTAACTTTAAGTATGCACCTATATAGGAATATAATTTGGACGTGTAACTAAACTAAATCGAATTAATTATCGAGTTTAATTGTTAATGCCACTGCTCGTTGTTTCGACGGCTAAATAAATAAAACGTCGGGAAAACTATAAGTAGGTCTTATATACAAATATTTAAATGAAAATGAATGGTATTTGTATAATAATGGCATATGGTCAATTTATATTTTGTGCAAATGCAATTGAGTGTTAATGCAATTTAGAATACATTAAAACAGTAAATCGCATCATATCCGCAATTATTTATTTTTATATGTTTAGTTGTACTGGGTAATTTTGGAAAACATTTATACATTGACTACATCTGCTAATAAATTATATATATTCTTACGAAATTTAATTTGAGGGTATGAAATTCTCATTCCTTAAAATATATGTTTTGTGGTTAATTCTCGACTTTCTTTAGTTATAAAACAGTTAAACAGTAACTAGCATTAAATTACTTAAACCAGTTAATCGACTTATAAGTAACATAACCTAAAATAATAAATGCGAAACTAAATTTCCGGGTTTCACACATAGATGGTGCTAGGATACCTGTACTTGACATATGTGCTAGAAGTTGTTTTGTTCATAGGGTGGACAGTTTTTCACGATAATCAGTTTTAATACCAAAAACTATTTTTTGCGGAAAGCTTTGCTGTTCAGCTTCAACTTGAAAAAATTAGTTGATTGAAGACAGATGACAAATAGAACCGAGCTACTTCCGAATGTTTGGTTTCGTGGCATGAAAGAAAGAGCTTTCTACATCTAACTGCTACGCGAGATGCGAAGTGGATTGATTTTAAGAATCCAAACACAAAAAGTTGGACTATATAACTAGTTATCACAAAACAGTAGGAAAAGTATTTTATTCGCAAGCAGTGTGTTGCAATTTTATGTTATAATTACATAGTTTATTGACCAAATGGTGCAGTAATAAAAGCCACGGCAGTTGGAGCGGAAGGTACCGTTTTTGAATCAAGATAGGGGCGGGATTTTTCACCATCTGATTGTGATGGTGGTGTGAATGAGTGCAGAACTCATGGGCCAACCCATCTTCGATGTCAGTACTATAGGTTGGCATGGAGCTATGAAATGTGTAGATGGTTCTACGTAAATCGGACCTGTAGCGTAAAGTAGGACGTAAAGTAGCGAACTGCGAAAGAGTTGGGAGTGCCGTGAGCCCCAAAACAGATTGGAAAGATAAAAAACATACACTGCAGTTCACTTAAATCGGAATGGCCGCAAAAAATTTAATTGGGATGTTCACCTGGATAAGAACGATTAACAAATCGTAATTCTGATAATAATATTAGTTCGATTTAGTTTTAATAACTTATTAAAATTAACATGGTTTTAGTAATGCGTACTTCTTCTATTGTTGAAAACAACGCCGCACACAACCTGAGTCTCAAAAATATTTTAAATAAGGGAAATCTCGACCTTCGTAAACTTTCTGAAACAGTTAACCTCATACTTTTTCATTGACATTGAGATCGGCAGAATATATGGCAAAAACGTTGTTTTTCAGCAATATCCATGATTTGATTAAGTAAGCCATTTGGATAGGGACATTATCCTACACAGCATATATGAGGAAATGCTTTTTCAAGGAGGCATTGGTAAGTTGATACGGTAATTTTTCCGGTTGGAAATGAAAAAATCTTCTTAGTTATAAACTAATACAGCTTTTCACACCATAACGAATCCTTTACGGCTATGGTGTTTTGGCAACAGATTTTTCTCTTTTTGAAGGCATAGTGAAAATAATAGTTAAATCCATCAAGCTCATCGATGTTAAATTTCTTTTCGTCAAAGAAAACTTAAATTTTATTAGGAAATTTGACCATATATAACCCTATACTAGGCTTGTTCTTGGTTGTAGTTGAACTAGTTTTTATGAGTTTCGGATTTGCGCTTTTATTAGGGTGCTACTAAAAACTAAACAACCAAATTATTTATTCAAAAAATTATTATTTACGCCAATCTTCGATTGCTGCCTGCTCAAGATTCTTCTAGGTCTTTAAATTTATCTTTTTTTGCTAGAGGTATTTCTCTATGGAATTCTGTTCCATTCAGTATTAGGAGTTTGAGATCTGTCGATACGTTTATATCGAAGTTTCTTGAATGGCGTGTCTGAATGACAATATAATTAGTTTAAAGTTAATTGTTGTGTTTTTTTTATATATCGTCTGATCCCTGCTGCTCATTCCATTGTTGACTTTATGCAGTTAAGAGGTTTTTATGCCTAATGGAAGTAATAGTTTTTTACAAGTTGCTTCCATATGCGCTTTTCCTTCTCAATTAAAATTATAAGCAATATACAAATAAATAAATAAATACAAAAAACGACTCGTTTCTATTTTTCAGCCCATGTCGTATGTAGCCTCGGAAAATCCTGAGATTTCTTGGAGTAAGGTGATCTGTAACATGTCAGTATTCGTTGTTTAAGCATTATTCATTTGAAAGTTTTGTAAAATTAATGATTACAGTCTTAATTCTTCCAATTTTGTCTACAATTGCTTGTAGAGAATATTTTGCACTACATATCACTTCAATTTCGACTACTTCTTGCTTCGTAATTTTTCAAAACACTTAATTTAATTTAAGTTTAAATTGGCTAACACTTCCACTTTATGCATACCTATGGTCGTTTTTATTCAAGTAAAACAAACAAAAACTTAAAAAAAAAACAAAATAAAAAAAAAATTTCTGGCCTACTAAACTATTTTCATTTAGATATATTGTCATTTTACACAAGGAGTTTAACTAATTCACGTGGCTTTTTAAAAGATATCTTAAAGAAAAACAAAAGAGTAAAATTTTCAAAGCCAACTAGAAAAAGCAATTTTTAGTTGTTTGATTAAATGTAAAATTACCTTTTAAAGAGAATATATCAAATTAATTGAAAATAGATACATATAAGGAGTAGAAACCTAAATAATTTTGGAAATTACTGCGATAATGAGCTAGTTTTGCACCACCATAAAAGGCTATTGTAAACGAAATAAACAAAAGTACGATGCGCTTAGAATATTATTTTATATATTTTCCACGCGTGATTCAGAATTTTATGACCTAAGAAACAAAAACTTCTAACCCCTGGTTTTTCTTTTTCTCTAGATTTTCTTTTTATAAAATATTTTGGCGGGAAAGGAGATTATATATATATATATATATATAAATATATATATATATATATATAAATATATATATATATATATATATATATATATATATATATATATATATATATATATATATATATATATATATATATGTATATATATAAATTTGAGATAGAATCTTTTGTCGTAATATCGTATATGAAAAAGGAAAAAACCGGAACAATGAAAGGATAAAGAAACAAACAATCATATTATAAATTTGTTATGATATATTGGAGAATTTGTTCGTTCAATAATATATGTCCTATAAATCTAGTTTTATACATATGTATATATTTCATATAATACGTACTATTTTCAAACAAAAATTGTTTATACATATAACAAGACGAAATAAAGGAAATACATCTACGTAATATATAAAAAAAAAATGTTTTATTGATTTTCCCTTTTTTCAATATGTAAGTATTTTTTTTGCCGCTGCTTCGTCTTATCAAAGATATCATACCGTATATAGCTGCTACATATATACATACATTATATGTAGCGAATAGGCTTTATTTTTATTTTCTTTGATGCTTCTTAGTCTTACATCTTAAATACTGTAATAATATTTGGTATGTTTTAGTATTAGAATTATTGTTATTTTTTGGCATCATCATCAGTTTCTTAGTCTCTCTTCTATATGTATATGTATAAGTTTATATATATATATATATATATATATATATATATATATATATATATATATAATATGGTTTTTTTATTTTATTTACTTTAGATCTGAAAATAATCTTCAAAATATAGTCTGCAAGACGTTTTGAAATAAAAATAATAATAATAAAACTAATACTGAGGAATAA
Source organism: Tipula lateralis (assembly GCA_963932295.1). Lineage (NCBI taxonomy): Eukaryota > Metazoa > Arthropoda > Insecta > Diptera > Tipulidae > Tipula > Tipula lateralis. The sequence goes on from OZ010738.1 coordinate 147,621,211, forward strand.
GAAGAAGAAAACTAAGAAATAAATAGAAATTGATATGTTTTATTTTATTCGGGCTTTTATTTTGGATTTTCTCTTAGTGTGTATGTTCATGCTTATATATGTGTATGTGTACATGTCGAAAAGGGTGGCCCCATCCCGAAAGAAACAAAAAAAAATAGGTTGTATATTTGTTTTATGTGTCTATAAAAATAAAAATATATATATAATACTTATAAATAAGAAAAAACTATCAAATCAACCAATAATAATAATTGCTACATTTCTAAATTGTACCGCTTTATTTCTTATTTTTATTATGTTTTTCTTCGTTCCCAGTGTTTTTGGGATGAAAATCAATAAATGCTACAAAATATTTTTTATAACTTCTTAAACAAACTATATACTTAATTTAGTGTATATGTATGTATATAGCGTTTGTATATGGAAGCTGATTCAATTAGAGTAATTGAAAATCTAGAATAAACGAAATATATAAAAATCTTTTCTAAATGTTATTGTTTGATTTAGAGTAGTTTCGAGTATGTATATATAAATATTCACCTAAACATTTTTAAAATATTTTATATATCGATTATTTTCAAACTAAAAATTGTCTGTCCGTGATATAGCCGAACGAGAAAAGACTTTCCATTTCGATTATAAATCACAAAAATTTAATTTCATGTTATCATCTGACAAAATCCTCGCTTAGCAATATTACTTTACTTGGATGTATGTTCATATATATCCCCAAAAATATAGAAAAACTAATATCCCAATATTTCCAATAAACAAAACTACCAAGTACCATTTTATCTTCGATATACTACCCCCTTTCAATATAATATAAAATACTAAAATATGTTTTTCAAGAGTCTATCAGGCATTTTATACTCCACAGAAGAAAAAAAAATATATATATTTTCCAATTTCATTTTCATCTTCATAGATTTTGTTTTGTTTGAATTTTCGATCTAACATAAAAAACGCGAAAAGCTCGAACTATGTATATGTACGCTATAGTTATACAAAGAGCATATTGCTTGTTATCAGAGAAAAAACAAGGGTGCGAAATTTTATAGTTTTCTATAGTCGAATCCATATCCATGATTATGATAGCATTTTTGTTCTTTGTTTAATAATTTTCCTGTTTTGTATTATTTTTTTTTGGCATTGGAGGACTTACTATCTTTTATTACACTGTACATATACGTGTAGAATGAAATGTGTAATAATTTATAGAATAGATTTAAGGTGTATTTTAGATATTAGATTAGGTTGCGCGTAAATAAGATTTTCCTCGTTTTAATATAAAAATTGACACGCGTTCCGATACTGATAATAGTACGAGAGCACATATAGAATACTTCTCAACGTATTTTTAACTTGGAACGTAAATATATTCTTGTAATCGTTAGATTCACATTGTAAATCCATGTATTGAATATTATATAAATACAGAAAACTTCTAATAACCAAAATAATCCAGAGAGTGAAACAACTGTACGTATAGTATATATATATATATAAACAAACCGAACCAACAACGAAAAAACTTATGTACATACATACGTATGTATACACAAAAGCTTCCTAAAAAAACCAATATAGCATAGGATCTTATACAGAATCCTGAAAAATAATATAGATTTCATAAATCAAAAATGAGGTTAATTCAACATTAAGAAATAAAAAATCCACCATAGAGGAAAAAAAGCTGTACACATAGAAATGAAAATTCGTATAACCATTTTTTTTTTCATTTTCAAACAAAGGAAATACCAAAAATATGAATTATTGAACGGCAAAAAATATGTATTGAAAACATACAGCAACATATTTTTTATGTTTTTTAGTTTTATTGTAGGTTAGATTAATATTACTTCATTGGTTTCCATTTATTATTATTTTAGTTCTTAGTACTTAGAAGAACGGGCTGGTAAAGGTTTAGTTAGATTCTGGATTGAGTCTGTATACCACTATACAATATACATATAACCTATATGTATATATAGTGAATAGTTTTATAGGAATCCGAAATTAAATAAAAATTAGAACGGAAGTTATTTATTATAAATCACCGGTAGTGGATTTTGCAGTTCTAAGGATTTGTTTGTTGCAGTACATTTTTAAATTTAGTGCAGTTGATTGTAAATATACATATATAGTTACTTCAAACGAAAAGAAATTATTAAATAAGGCCAATAAATGCATTTACCAATTGTATATTTCATTTATTTATAGATAGATCATCCGTTGAACGTAGGCTGAACTTGAGCATTTTAAAGAATTTGGTTTGATAGATTATGAAATAAGCTCCACCAAGTTAAGTTCTTAGATCTGGTAAATTTTTTAAATATGTAACAATAAAAAGTAGGAAATGCTTGCTTGTAAAATATTATCCAAATATAAGGTTTTCTACTCCTGTCGAAAACTGTGTGAACAAACTCCCATCTAAAATGTGTGGATATAAGATATATTACAAGCCAAAATAATAATTCTAGCAATATAAGATCATTCGAGTATGTCGATACGGTTACTTTGCTACAAATTCTCATTATGACTTATTTTTTCATTATGAACCTCTTGGTATTAAATTTTTCCCATTGCACTAAAAAATAGTAGTGGAGAAAAAAAAGTAGTAGATTACTTGCCGGTGGTGTGAATAAACACTTCTATGAGTTCTATGACTCTATTTGCAGTTAAGAATTCATTGGACGACTAATCTTCCATGTTAATAGTATAGCAATCCTAGTTCTTGTTCAAAAGTTGTAAAAAAACCAACAAGGAATAGCTTTTTTATTCACCATAGAAAATAATTAAAATGGTGAAATGTTATCATTTTTTAATAATAAATACACTGTTCGACCTAGTACAACTTTCCTAAGGCAGATTAGTCTAAGCAATAATCAAAGACTTCTGTTTTGTTCATAGATTTATCCTAAACTTTTGATAAAGTAAGTCATTATTCTCTGCTGATTAAACTTTATTGTTGTGCATATGTCATAATTGACAATTTGCCAGGCTATGGATACAGTTGGTTTAGAACTATGCAATGTGCAGATCATAATAAATCATGCTCAATTTTAGATTAAGGTAGCTCAGATTATTGTTTTATTGAGACTAAATTCTTAAAAATATCCAAATATTAGGTTATCTAACTACTGTACTAAGCTGTGTGGGAAAACTTCCATCCAGAGTGGGTAAAAACAGAGTAGGTAATAATTTTTTTATAGTAAGTCTATAGTCAATCATTCGAGAGTTGATACGACTATCATGCTTAAAACTTCAAAAAGAATATGATAAATGTTTTTTTTAGTGAAGAGTTTTAATTTTCCATTCTAATAAAAGTTTCCAGCAACTATTCTTGTTCAAATCAGATTAAACATTGATCACGCGGCGATAAGATTTTGCATTGTTCATAGCTTTGTCCAAAAAACATTTGATAAAGCGAATCATTACTCTCTGCTAAATTAAGTGTTGTGTATATGTCGTACTTCGGAAATCGAAATTATGATGGACGTCAATTTCAATTTAAGGGCACTTTTTAAATTTTCTTGAACTATAAACTAATTCCTATAGCAAGACAGTAGAATTTTGATTCTGTATATCTCCTAGGACTTGTGTAATTGACAAAAGATGACACTATCCTTCTGCCATAGTCTTTAAACTTGGATTTCAAATCTACATACATATATTTCGGCAATAAGTTATGTCGCCATTGTTTCCAATTTTTCAAAGTATTAAAAATATTTTGTATAATAAGCAGTAGTCTTTTTTATAACTATCCTCACTAATCTTATTTACCGATTTATATTGGAATACGAGTATGTAGCAGTTTTCTATTTTCAACCAATCTCTCAAACTACGGTTGAATCAAAATTTTGAAGTTAATCAACACATCTTGGTCACTTAAATGGTGGTCACTTAATTCGGCAATATAATGTCAGTTTGTATTTCTGATATAATTAAATAACCTTTACAATTATAGAGTCGTCTCAACATTTATGGTCCTACGAGCCGGATAAGTATGAATTTATATATTTAAATTTCAAAAATCCCTTAAATCTCACAAAATTTTAGTTAAATTGAAATAAAGTAAGTCTATGTATCGTACTATAAAAGTGGTATCGAAAAGTTACAAAATAGCTATACTCGTTGTATCGTCGTCCAAGGCAACTATGTTGAATAATAAAATCGAGTTTTGTCAAAATTTTGTTTTTTCTTACTTATTCTAAGTCCGTGTCAATGCCCTGTTATTCCTATAAAACCAATACATATCAAAGACATTAACTTCTTAGGGAATTAGTGAATAGTGTGAATTTATTATTATTTTGTGATAAAGAATTGGTTTGTGACTTTATAAACTTAAATAGTTCGCTAAAGTACCTGTCAATCGAAAGAGGCTAAGGTTAATGAACTTACACAACCCAGATCAGTGATTAAGGATAAATAATTAACGTTTATAATCAATAGTATTAAGAAAAGTCCTAATGAAGTCATCATCGAGAAATGCAAAATTAAATTGACACCAGTAGCCCTATTCTGGTAAGTCCACGAAAATTGGGGAAACAATTTATGACATTTCTGTTCAAATATATTTCTTCCGGCCTACTGACGAAAAAAGTTCAATTTAACACTAGTATGCCAAAAAAAAATATTTAAACTCAAATTACATATAAAAATATTCCCCAATACCCTATTCCCCGGAAATTACCAGAATAGAGCCACAGCAGAAAAACTTATAAAAGAATTTACGTCGGTTGAAACCCCAACTTTTGCATTGTATCAAGGACTGGAACCTCATATAGAATTTGAGAAAAATTACTACAATGCGTTTACAGAACTGTTAGTGTTCGAGGAAAATAGGATTAAGTACTATGAAGTCTAATGTAAGTTTTTACAATCCGATGAATCTCACGCAATCAGCAAATGTAGGTTTCCTACGAGGTAAAACAGAAAGTTAATTGATACATTTGCCAATCACCGAAACAAGCTATATCAAGGTAATGTAAAAACCCCAGCGCTACATCCGTTATACCTAACTTAATTTTTGAAAGTTTTTCATTTGGTTTTCGTTCAATTAAAATCTCAATTTTAAGTTTTCGTTTAGTCTGTTTGAGCCTCCTGCATCTTGACAAATATTAACACTATCTAAAACTTACTGACGTTGTTCTAATAATAACATTTGTATGTTTACAGTATCATTTCTGCCTTTTGGGATTAAACAAAGCCTTTCGCAAAGTTCTAATTACTTGAAACTTACAACAAGGAAAGAAGTCAAGAATACAACAACCACAAATTTGACGAGATATAGTTTTGCACCGATCAAAAGAACTACAACAATAAAAGAAACTTAATTGAGTTTAGACTTAAGTAATTTATTTTATAGACGAAATGAATGGCAGTTTTAAAGCAAAACTTAATGTATCTGTATCATTGACACCCTTTAGTAAAAATATAAAACCAAATTCCGTATAAAGGTAAATATTGTAAGTCATATTTCTGAAAACTCAAACAATCAGATACTGTAACATGCAACATTTATACTTTCACCAAAAAGTTAAATTTTAATTTTGGCTTTGTGTAAATGGTTTAGCTTAACCTACAGCACATCATCAATCAAATTGTAAACCGTTATTACATATCGATTTAATTGATACGAAAAAAAGGTTCAAGTATAAATTTTAACTCATACTGTTAACAAGATATTGTAAAAATTTAAGTGAAAATTAAATGAAAAATAAAATCTCTTAAAAAAACTGCTTTGACGTCCAATCAAAATGGCTTAAACAATTATTACCAAACATATACAGGTTAAAAGTATTTCAAGGATGACAAGTTGCGGATAATATTAATTGAATAGTAACATAGTTTCCCTGCATTTACTTCAAATGCCATATACTTAATATACGTATTACGTCACGTTCTGCAGTCAGACAAGGCACATATACAATTATAAAAAAATGTCTCGCTTAAAGAATTGTGAAATATCCTAATTTTCATTGTAATTTGTATTTTGTGCGTACAAGACATACATTTATCATTCAATTTAACTTGTCTATGATGCAATCAATAAAAAATATAATAAAATAATTTATTCATTTTACCCAAACTATAAAGACAAGAAAATTTATATAAAAATCGAACAAAACAAAGAATAAAATAAAAAAAAACTATAAATGCAATCAGGTCGTCGTCGTCATCATCATCACCATCAACATCATCATCATGATCACACAATAATATTATAATATAATAGCATCAACTTAATGCACATATATGTAACGCATACATACGAAGCAACAAAAATGCATTGTATTCGCGATATTCGCGAACCGCATAATCATACGAAACGAACAACAAACTATATATAAACAAATATATGTCGTTATTTTTTGTTTGTTTTTAGTGCACTTACTTTTTGTGTATGTACAATTTTGTTAACTGATCAAACTTTCTAAAATAATAATAAACAGTCAACTGTATGTTAAAGAAAAAATGTATTTAAACCAGTTTAAACTGCACCAAAAAAAAAATCAAAAATCTCGCCATTTTATATCTTTAAAAACCGATCACTGTAATTGATCTTTCTTCATACAGTATAATAAATTAATGATCGCGTTGTCATTTTTTCTTAAATCGAACCAAACCTATTTTTTTTTCTGTACCAATTCGAGACAAAAACTATTTTGCATAACGTGATTAGATTTTAGATCTAACAAATATTAAAAAAAAAGATGTTACTCTTTTGTACAGGGAAAATGGACCAACTACTAGTATTTTACTCTAAACAAAAACCAGACAGGATTTTTGGTTATTTGCATTTTTGGTTTTTGTTACACAATTTTTTTTTTGGCTTGATACAAAATAATAGTTTTTTGTTATGTGTTTGTTGTTGCTATATATATATGTTTATGCTGTTAGCACTACATGAGAAAATGACTACACAAAAGTTAATGATAGAAACTTTATAGATGCATGATCGTGTGAATATATAATATATACATAAAGAGTTTTTGCTAATAAAGGGGTAGATCATTATTATACTAACCATTTTTGAAGGGACAACACATTAGTAATTCTAGACTGATCAATTTTGAATTTGGGTTAGAATTGTCATATCAGTTACATGCATCTACAATATGACACTGTATAGTTTGTAGGTATACAACATAATGTGGACATATTGACGGTTTTGCAATATGGCGGTTGAATTGGGTTGGCGAACCCATATATTTGCACGAAAATATAGGTTGGCAAGGACAAATTAAAGTCTAACATATATATAACACTGTTCTAATATATTAATGAATTTAATTAAATAAGGCTTCACACATGATATAAAAACTAAATGTGTTTCAAGGTGTAAACATAACCTATAAGTAAATTTATTTTTTATAACAACTTATATGCAGTGAATTGGAAGTAAAATGTTCATTAAATTAATGACACATTTATATAAAATGAGTTGTTTTCGAACCGATTATGCTTATATACTAATACACTTTTACTAGACCAAGGATATCAGAAGAACACTAGCCATAATTTAATTTAATTTATTTGAGGTGTTAGGCTGTTGGCAAATAAAAAAGTTCTTTTTAAAATTTGTTTTTCGCATATTTGTACGTCGAAGTTTTATAAATAAGATAATCAAACTTAAGTAAGCCCAGATAAACTAAAACTATACATGTTTTGAACTTTGTGATTAAATTAATCCATATTAATGACAATTTTTACACACTCAACTAGGATTACATATTGTGCTGTTTTTGTAAACTTCGCCTATAAAGCAAACAGCACAAATCAAAAACTCGTACTGTAGACTTTTTTAAAGTCTGATAGTTGTGTTTTGTCCACAGCTCTGCTTTAAATAAATTTATAAGAAATACGTTTAAAGCAACAGTGCTGATCGAAATTGTGACTACCTTTAAATATCTTGAAATGTTCAAAAATTTTAGTGACAAAACCTTTATTAGTGTATGTTAGAATTAACTTGATAAATATGAAAGGTAGCATGTGCCCCGAAATAGATGGCAGTGCTAACAAACATCGTGCTGCAGTCAATTAGTTATACGGTGTTGCCATTTTTTTTATAGAGGCGAGGGGAGAATGGAATCTTATGTACTTAATCCCGCGAGTTTAATCGCCCAATCAATATGTAGGATCCCAATGAACTTGATAATATCTGTTGGGCCGTATATGCAGCACTCTATTTGGACTTCAAGTTCTTTCGATTAGACGTTGAAGACGGTAGTGGAAAATGGCAGTACAAATATTTTCCGCTGATTCCACTTCCATATTGTACACAGGACTCATGTGTTTACCATGGATAAACCTCTACTCGGATTTGCTAAGATGTTGGTATTCTGCATTATTGACAATATGTAGATTCAACTTATTGCAGTCAGAATACGAAACTGTTTCGATTTTTGGATAGTTTTACACGAATTGTCAATAAATAAACTAAATAACTCAGTCACATAATACTAGATAATTTTAATTGTTAACTTGGTTTTTATTAATGACTATGGACTATTTTATAGATTACTTACCTTAAATTGACCTCTGTTATATAAATAGTTAAAACATAGTCGCATATTTTATTTGGATGAATTTCAAAGTCAGTCAAAATATGTAAATGTTCCCCAACATTTATTATGCGCATGCCTCAAATACTTCAGCTTTCTTTACTACTGTATTATTTACTCTAAATAATCGTGAACTTAACTGGTTTGTCAATTACCTCATCTTGGGCCAGATGGGTTGACTGTTAACTTACAAGCTAAGTGAAGGAAAACACACCATTGGATCTTTCATTATCTAAAAAGGATCTTTCATTACAGATGGTGTCAACAAAAAAAGAAAGCTCCGGCAAAACAAGGAGACGCCTGTTGGTATTTTTAAACGATTAGATTATTCAGATTAACGTTAGCTCTACCATGCTTATATGCATATCCGAAAAACGTATCGAATTTTAAATACAACAGACTAAATCGAATTTCAAAAATCCGACAAATTAAGTTGCACAGATGCCTTTCTTTTGGTGTTGCGTGAAGCTAAATATTATTTAAACACCGCATCTCAAATAAGACCCTACGAACCAGTTTTAACGATAGGGGCACATTGCATGACCACCTACAATTTTTTTACACTCAATTGCATCTTATGTCACGGTGCATGTTAAACCAGAGATTATTTAAACATTATATTTTGTTAGAGCTAGGTGGTAGATTTGTGGCACTTCCACAATAAAACATTTGACCAAAATGTAGTTTTACAAAATATGTTTTTCTAGAGAAAACACGTTGGGCCAATGGTTAATTTTTATATTTAAAGAAAGTGGTTATAACAGTAGCTGATGTGATTTGGAAAGATCTAGTCCTTATTGGAAAATTCCTCAACTCAATAATTAATTACCGTAAACTGTTCATGCGAGAGTAAGTGGTAAATTTGAATATGATTACCTAATAGTTTGTAATAATACAAGCTTCAAATCACATGGTATCAAAAGACTTAGTAGATAAAAATGAATTAACTTAATTGATTTGATTCTATAACAACCTTTATTGGCTTTTACTTTTTCGAGTGGTTATATCCTTAATTTTAAAATCATATATATCAGAGAGGTACATCCGAGGATTATTCTCAACTAAAACGAATAACAACAGGAGTACCACAAGGAAGTGTTCTTGGACGAATCATTTATCTCCTATATACTAGAGATATACCAATTACATCACCCGTTGTAGCTAAATGGTTAAGAGAGGTCTCGAGTTCGATTCTCGCCGTTGACCAAAAATCAACATGCACCGGATGACATAAAAAGGCGATTGTGTGTAAAAACACTCGTTGGATTGATCACCTACAATATGCACCAATCGTTAAAATGGTTCGTAAGATCTCAGTTCAGACACTGTAAAGGCCGTTTAAGGTCTCTAAGCCATAGATTATATTTACTTAAGAAACAATGGCGACTTTTACGGATGACACGGCAATACTTGCAACAATGAAGAACATCAATCTGATATGTAATTGGACAAAAAAATGGCGAATTAAATTAAATAAAGCAAAATCAATCCAAATGAACTTTACAAATCCAAAAGTTAATCTTATACCAATACTGATAAACTCGATAGTAGGACCGCATGCAAATATCTCGGCATGACTCTAGATGCTAAAATGAAAGGGTGACATAAAATAGAAAAAAGATGAACTAAACAAAAAATTTAGAAAAATGCATTGGTTCTTAGGATAGGGAGATACTCTGAACTAGCGATCCTCAATAAACTGCTGTTCAAATTAAAATCTACACACAGTACAAATTACAATCGTGCGATTCACGGTAGTACGTTCGAAACGACAACCTTCATTGAGATCTAAAGATCGAAATTAATCACGCAGCAAAACATTTGCACCAGCCTGAAAATCTGGACATACGCCATATCCTGACTTCGCCGTATGTTCGTATTTAGAATTAAAGTCCCGATTTCGGACCACAATCAGGACTAAATGCTAAAGCGATGCTGGGCATTGAATATTTCATAAAACTATTCCAGTTTAATATTTAAAAATTTATATTAAATGAAAATGGTTGCATTGACAACAAAAAATAAGAGAAGTCCACCTCTCCCATACGGTACTAGTTTTATTGAGAATAGATGTATAAAACCCTCTGTGGAAGCGGTTTAAAACGTTTAAGCAAGTTGAAGTAAACCAAACCCATGGAGAAAGAGCTTGATCAACTATCGAGGATCTATTTTTATAAACCATTGATGAAGCAGAAAACGAGTTTGTCATATTATTTTAGAAACTGACGCTTATGTGAACTTAATATTAAAAATATTAAATTTTAACATTAAAAATATTTTTGATCATTTAAAGCAAAATAAATCTCGGGAAAAATATTTCCCAAGGATATTTCTCGCTTATGCAATACATTATATAGTTGTGTTATAGAGAGAAGAATTACGACCTTGTAGATTATAGCATATATGTGTAATACGTACATATATGCTCATAAGACAAAATAAAATGGTAAAAATTCTACAAATACCACACAATGAATGAAGCTATTTTTTGCCACACTGAGAAAGATGCATGAAAACAACGTATACATGAAAATTCAACAAGTGGTTTTTTGATTTTCATTCAATGTTTCACAATAAAATAAAAAAATATATATATTTAAAATAGAGAAAATGTAATTTAATTTAATAAATAACTTACCTTTCCTTAATTTCCTTGTTCTTTTATTTATTGGATCAATTTTGAATGAATTTTCAGTTTTTCACGTCACAATAAAAATATTCTTATATTATTTTATATATAATTAATAATGTAAGTATATATCACACAACAAAAAAAAATATTCACTTAATTATATTTATTTTGATTTTTACTTTTTTTGTTGATATAATTAATTTTTGGTCACCAACTTAATAAATTGCACAATTTCACTTATATAGACATTTTCACAAAAAATTAATTAAATATGTATAATTTTCACTTTTAATAAAATAATAATATATAAATATTTCACTTGTAATAATCCATTTTATTTTAAAAATTATTTTTAAAAATATTTATTAATTTCTGTTTTACTTATTTATATATTAATTTTACTATCAATAAATGTATAACTTGTTTATCATTAAACAATATTAGAAGAAGTAATAACAGTTACAGCAGTTCAGATTCACAGTGATGATGATGATTCAATTCCAAAATAATAATAATAATAATAAAAAAAAATGAAAATAAAAAATCCAAAATTAAACGAAAACCAAAAATTGTTATGTATAATATATATTATTTTTTATATTTAGTTTTTTTATTGTAATTATTATTATTTTTTATTTTGTTTTTATTGCAATTATGTGTATTGAAAAAATAAAAATAATGATAAAAAATAAATATTTAAAATTAACAAATAACAACTAACATTTTTTTTTTAAATGTTTGAAGAGCGCTCCGATACTATGAACGACCTGTCCAAAAGCTCTCTTCTTTTTAGTCTAAAAAAATAAAAAATAAAAAAAAATTGTTCACTATCAAATAAATTATTTTTTCGGCAATTTTTTTATGTATTATATTTTCGCGTGAATGTATGTATGTATAAATATGTATATACAAAAAAAAATCGCGAACATGTATGCGTACGTATTAATTTTTTATTTAGTAGATGCACTCTACAACAATAATGATAATTATAATAGTAATAATAATAATAGGAACCATTTGTACATATATTTATATATATACACTGCAAAGTGCATGTGTGTAAAAGTTTGAAGCTCTCTACTACCATACATCAGTATGAGTAGTTTAATTTATTTTTTTTTATTCCATTTCGTTTCATTTTTTGGATAAATGTGCAACCCGCGTTTTTTTTAACGTATAATGCAATTTCAATAATTTTTTTGGTTGCAAAAATTAGCCCCTCCTAAAAATACACAAAAAATTGTTAAACATTTTTTTTTATTTTACATTTCGCATATTATAGTTTTCCCCCTATTTTATTGCACATTTACAAATACATGGACGCAATTTTTTCGGTTGAAGTTTGATCCTCCAAAAAAAAACCAAAAAATAAATAAATATATTATTATTATTATTATTATTATAATAACAAAACACTAATACACAGACACTCAAAAATTGGTATACGATGTGTACATATATATGCACCAAAACTAAAAAAGCATGCCCAAAAAAATTCAATCGCGAGAATTGACAAACTACACACAAATACACGTATATACAATAAAAATCTCTCCTGTGTGTAATCCCATTTTCAAAGTGATTTTTTATATACATATTATTTAATATTGTATGGTAGTTTGAGTTTAGAAGGTACACAATAAAATATATGTACCATTACCATCATAATAATATGCAACAACACTATATGATGCACCATCAAAAAAAATAAATATTATTTCTATATTATCAGGCCTCAGTCAACTGGGTACCATTGTCATAGACATGCAGTGTGTATAAATTTCTAATTTTATGACTTAAATTCTTGTTTGATTTGCTGTACAGTTACACACAGATGTGATTCCTGAGTTTTGGGAAATATACTAAGATGGTTATTTAGGGTGTAATATTTTGACCATGGCTATAGAAGAATAGTTTTGAGGTGAAACCAGTTATGTCGCTCTAAAATTTCCTGTGTATATGTACCAAATTTAGAGCATTTAAATTAAAAATAATGAATACGAAAATCAGTGGTTTATAACAATCAGGGGGTTATATAATCACGACTCACTCTCAAATGCATATTCTACTTGTTAGAAATTCCGGACATTACACTAAAAGTATATCTTTACAAACCCTTTTAGTCAAATGGGTATCCATAAAACAATTTGACAAAAATTGGGCCATATAGTCTTGCCCAGGATGCTAGATCTGCGATGTAACCTCATATTTCGTTTTGTATTATTTCAACTGTAGTAATTAATATTATATATTTTGTATATAATAGTACAGGTATACTAATCAAGTTATTTGTAAGAATTGCATAAAGGTTTTTTTGCTGGAATGAAATGCCTTATATCAGTTCCGATCCTTCATCAAATATAAATGCACTTTGCAACTAACGCAGAAGATAAATTACTGTGTATTGATTACTTGTTGTTGTTAATTTTTGGCGAGGGTGCTGTTGTCTAATTGAATATCACTAAAAGGCTTTTTCCTGTATAAGTGAAATAAACTAAAAAGTCCATAACTACACGAATGTTGCCTTTTTTAAATTTTATAAAAGTTCTGTAGTAATATAAACTCTGGTCAAAGATATCAACTCCATTCATGTTTTTGTTCTATAACGTTACTACCTCAGGCTCAATGTGCATGTAACGTTTTTTTTGTTTTAGTGTTATCTGTCACTCAGGTTATATTGGCCCATTGTGACTTCCCACTATATTACTATACGTTCCGGGTATAGGTCTGGATTTACGTAGAAACCATCTGCACATTGCATAGCTCCATGCCAGCCTATAGTACTGACATGGAAGATGGGATGGCACACGGATTATAATTCAACTGGGTCTTTGATGAATTCACTCGCACCACCGATCGTACCGCCCAAACGATCGATGGTGAAAATCTCTTTTCGCATCCTGCCTCTATCAGGGTTCGCACCCGGTACCTCCCGCTCCGAGCCGCAGCGTTTTAACCACTACGCAAGCTGGGCCGTCCATGTAACGTTAATAACTCAGGTTTTTAAATGATTTTGCTATCGCTTTGCAAGAGATAGCTCACCCTTTTCCAGAAAATTTGATGCAATATGTACCTATTTGTTATCTAATCATTTAAGTAGCACAACATTTTGACCGCGGTCTCATTTTTTCGAAATTATTTTTAATTTCGAAAAGGTGGATCATCCTAGCTTACTTCTTGAGTATCTCGATGAGTGTATCGGTTTATTTTTTATAAATTGCTAACCCAATTGCTTTAGTCGGTTTTGAAATGTATTATTTTTTCATTGATGCTTAGATTCTCGTCAACCTCAAATTATAAGCATCGGTCCCGTATGGCATATATAATTAATTCACATATTGTAATTTTTTTCGTAATTGATAAGATTTATCACGAGCCATTGCTTTCAATACGTGAATCATACCAAAAAGGTGATCATCTGTATCCTTGGAAATCGAGTACTTCTCATAAACAGATGACTTCCGAAGAAATTTATTAATTCCTTAAAGTTAGTTGGACAATATGAAATATCATATTGTAACGCGTATATGTTACTTTTCTTAACCATAACTTCAAACAAATCGTCAGTAAAATATTTTTTAACGTAAAACATGGGTTTTTTGATATAATCACCCTCTGGTAAACTTATTTTGGAAAATTCATAGTTTATTTCTTCAATTTTTAAGTTTAATTGTAGTAAACCGTTTTTATTTAATTGTTTGCAATTTAATTTTTAGTCATTTAACGATCTCTCTTGGTTTCCATCGTTGGCAGAGAAAGTAGCGAGCTTGCTTTGTCATTCATTCGGCGATTTTCGATTTCCGTCTTGAGTTCCATTTCCGTTGGTGACCAAAAATGGGTGGGTTTATGTGTATGTGGATATGTTTGGAACCGTATGGGCTTCATGACATATTGAGTTCTGGAAAAAAAGTTTTGCCATTTTTTCTTTTAACAGTCTCTTACCACAAAAATCCTTTTTTGTGCAAAGCCTTCTCCTACCACTGATCAAAACATGAAACAAACTAACAAAAACTGAATTATTTTAGGAAAAAGGCACACATTTAAACAATTGTGCTGCCACTAGTGTGCATCATACAGATTAAGGCGGACACGATTTTAAACGTCATTTCGTGTGTTTCCTACAGATGTATAATGTCGTTTTCTTCGTACAGAGCTGATATATAAATTTAATACAGACGTCTACAGACACATTTGCTCATACCATAAGTGAGCGGCTAAGCAATAGGATTCTTGGTAATATGACACATTGCACATCTCCGCCATAATCTATTAAGTCCATCCGGTTATCGCTAACTTAACTTTACCTCATCATTGAACAACAAGAAACACTTTGTCTGTTTCTTGTTGTCTGTAGTCCAACTGATTACGGGTAATTACGGGTTTTTTCGATGAACTGGGAGAAGCTATGTCTCTCTTCCAAATCTCACTCCTACTTAACTGCAATCAATATTTATTTATCTTACGCGACGCTGTATTGACTGACATTGACACCATATACCCATACCTATCGACCAGTTTAAAGATATCGTTTAATAGCATCTTGATCTGGATAATGAAACTAACAAACAATAAATGTTACTTTAAATCAAGACAATTTACTGTCGCTCGCTCATTTATTTAGAAACGTAGCAATCCAAATATTTTGATTTATTATTCCTTGTTGCGATGGTTGTATTTTAAATCAAACAATGCGGTTTCGGGTTTTACGTTAATATGACAGTTCCTTGAGTGTATTTGCTCCAAAAACGAATATTTATAACGAAACTTAAGTGTCCGACGTTTTTTGATGAGCAGTGTAGTTAAGCTGATTAAATATTTCAATTATAAGCCTACTATTGTAATAATAGGCAAGATTTATAGTACGCGTTTTTTAATTATGTAGATTCGTTGTTTGGTTAAAGTGTTACTAATACTGAACTCGAGTACTAATTCACGTGGTATGAGTTTACAGTAAATCAATTAAAAATTCAAGTTAAGAATAATGAAACGGTTTTGATCGATACAATCTTATGTATGGTATTCTTTTGTTCTCTGAAATTTTCTTCCAACAGTTAACAAATGTAAAACTTCTTATAGTAGAGAAAAATTCGCACATCTACACATATAAGATGTATCGCAGTAAAAGCTTCGAAATTTCTCAAATCAAATACAATATTTTTATATATTTCTACTATACTAAACAGATTATACTTGCAACATGGTAGGTTAGCTTTTTCCGAGTTGAAGAAGCATTTATGCTTAATTAAGGAACCTCATCTCCTTGATGGTGTTTTATCTGGAGTTTATACCAGTAATGGAGAATTCTTCTGTAAAGATTTTTTTTGGAAAAAACTCGAGGCAACAAATCAATTTTTGTTGCTACCAGTTTAATGCCTCTGTGGTTCAGAGTGTTATGGTTTTTCTCATTTCCATTAAAACTTTGCGTTCTTGCGTCAAATTGATTGTTGTACTAGTTTATCTGCGGTATAAATATTTCACCGCTCTCAGATCTGATATCCTTTCAAATCTTTTGATAGCTCGGGCTTAAAGATATCCTTTCTACAGTTGAACAATGTAAAGATTCCTATGAGACAATAAATGTTGAAACATCCGCATTTACAAGGTGTTTCGGTAACAAATATTTCGAAATTTCTCGTATCCCATTTATAATTATATACTTAATCGGACTATCGTTACATTAATTTAAAAATGAAATAATTTCGAAAATATTATTTTGGTTCAATTGGAATGAATTAGTCCTTTAAAAAACAATATTTAAGCTTTCATTCAGATAGTTTCAATTTTTAACATTTTTCAATTACTTGATTAAATTTTTCCTTCTTGTTGGGATAAACCTTGCTTTACGAATCGATTTAACGAATGCACATTTTGTATACTAAACTTACGATAATGTAGGTTTAAGCAAAGCATCCTAAATATAGAAGCAGCAAGCATCGACAACGAACTTAAAACGTTTATATCCCATATTTACAAACCCAACAATAAGTTGTGACGTCATTAAAAAAAAATAAAATCGCTCTACAGTTCAAATTTGTTACTAAAAAATTTCGGACAGTGTATATATAAAATATTATTTATTTTTGTTTTTCTTTGCTATCACAAATTGTTAACAAACTTTTTAAAGGTTATACTCGTAGACAATAATAAATTATTTATTATAATAGAACGTTTATATTATAATTAATAATTAATATTGTATCTAAATAAATGAATTTTAATAAAAAAACAATTCAAATACTTAAAATTGTTTTAAAAATTCACACTGTTATAAATCGCAACGACTTTTATGATGCCATCTTGTATCGAGTATAACTACAGAATGGAAATAAAAAAAATTTAAATAATTTTTGAATTATTCACTTTCATCAACATGTTTGGGTATTTTAATTGTGTACTTTGTATTATCGCATAAAATTAACAATAAATATGATTTATATTATTAAAGTTATTAAGTGCCATCTCTCATCCAATATTTGAAGTATCGGTTTCTTTTTCGTAGTTCACACATCATTAATCTCGTTTTATATATTTTTATACGGCGTTTAGAATCAATTATAACATATACATGTATAAAAATTGAATAAATCAAACCGTTTTTATTTTTATCATAACTATTAAAATAATTCGTATTTTCATTTGGTTTCTAGATATGTTATATGAAAATGTTTAATTTAAATATTGATAAAAAAATAATTTTCATTTTCAGTATTTTTCATTCATTAAAATTGAGCGAAAAATCTTCAATTTTACATTAAGCTCGATAAATTTAAAGGTAGTTAAGCTCGATAAATTTAAAGGCTATCTATTATTTTAATTTATTTTTGCTGTGATTAATATTAACTGACATGCTTAATTTTAAAGAGATATACTTGTGACATGTTAAGTCGGCTTCATTGAAGTTGCTATGTAACTGGACTATATGTAATTGTAATGGAACAACTGATTTAAAATCAGTCTCCTCTTTTTCAAAAAACGTTGCTTTCTTGTGTTAAACTGTGCCCTTGGATCAGCTTGTTACAATGCGCATTGGATCAGCTAGTAAAATGACTATTTACCTCTTCCATCATATAAGCCTACTAATCTGGTTACGTGGAACACTTTCGTCTAATACGATGCAAATTCTCGTCATTCTTTGTGTCGTTCTTCAAATATAATTCCATAGAGGTGGTTATCTGTTTAGTTATATAATCTCTTCTCAGTTAAAAATTCTTAATAAAGGTTGTAAGCCCACTTCTGTTTATTTCAGCCACAGAAAAGTGATTCAAATCAGTTTGTGTTCTATATTTCTAACAATGATTTGCTTTTTAATCATTAGGTGGCGAATGAATAACTTCCTTTTGTTAATATGTTTATTACGTTAAATATAAATCTTAAGCACTCTACGTTTAATCTTGCTATTGAGCTTGATTCTCTATCGCCTCAGCTAATGATATTTTTATCTGCTTACCACTGCTATTTCTGCTTCTTTTTAAAGATTTTGCCCTGTTATTTGTTACCGAAAAGCCAAGAACAAACTGTTTTTGGAATTCGGAGCTTAAATTTCATCTTCGGGTTGATTCGAACAGTTTCCTGATCGCTCAAAAACATTATTACTAAAATCTGATATCCGTTCACAAATCCAAATGGTTAAATTTCTGTAGGAGTATATTCTCTTTTGCGCTGCATTAAGCTAATGGAACTTTTCTAACTAACAGTATGGGTTTCTTTTATTCATGAAGACTCATTTTATCTTTTTCAAGCTTATATTGGGTTGGAATTGTTCTCAATATTTGATCAGGAGTTATTTTTATTACGAAACGTTTAAGGATCTGTATAATCATTCTTTAAGCGTACTGATCATAAATCGTCTTAGAGTGGATAATTCATAAACGATTTGCTTAGAGTAGTGGACAGTTTTGGATATTGAATATACTTTCGATTGTATATATCTAATTCAATATTATAACTAGTGCATGTACGGAGATAGACACACCCGATAGAACGAATAGGGCTAGAATCGTCGGTTAGTGACATTGAGTGCGAAACCTCAATCATCGAGAGATATTGGATGGTTCAAAGTTTGGGTATCAGTTATTGGATTTTATCATTGCCATGATTTATTATCATCTGGGAGTTAGGTTCATACTCAACTACAAAATGGTTTAGAACAGCAAACTTTTTTTAGTTCTTTTGTTTCAATAATAGAATAGAATTTTCAAACCGGGTGGTTCCTCCGCTTATCAGAGTGCGAAGGACTTTATTAGTGGACCTTATCTATGATTAATTAAACAAACTGTCCTTGAAGATAGACCTGTTAAAAATTTTGATCAAATCTGTTACGAGTCATAGAAACGTATTTGTAACGAATTTAAATTATTCGAGTGCGGGAGGTTTCTTTGGTTCTTACCAATTTTAGATATAATAATAAAATGTGTCTATAATCTCCATTATTTTTGTGCATATACTTGTTTAAAATAATGTTTTGGATACACCTATTCCCTCTCTGATATGTGTTAATAACACAAGTATCATAAGTAATTACTGTATTTAAGGCCAATTATTTCATTTGAATGTGGTACTCAGAATCATCAACAGATGTCGATGAGTTAGGCACTAAGAAAATATTTAATCGTCAATGTTCTAAATTCAGTTGTCTGAAAATAGAAGAAACAGAAGGGAATGTTTGAACTAACCGAATCTGGATAAAAAACGAAACACTATTGTAGCTCTTAATTCATACTTTGTGTTTTGTAGTCAACAGTTTGAGGTTAAGGCTTTGTCACAATTTTAATTAAATTAAGATTTATTGATGCATTTGTTTACCCAATAAATTTTTTGAATAAAACCAATTGTTTCAAAACTGTTAACTTTAGGAACGAATCGTTCAAATATCAATATTAATTCTAGGTTTTAATAAACCTCGGCAAACGATGTATTTTAATAATAAAAATCTGTTTCCCATGGAGCGGAAGGCACTACGTTAGAATACCAACAGTGACTTGATTTTTATCACCTGATTACAATCAGTCATGAAATATGAGTTTAATCCACTGGTGGTATGAAGAACGTATAAATCGAAATATTTTCAGGTAATACTGTAGCTTGGTATGGAACTAATGAATTCTTTCTCTTCACTGACTAAATGAATACTTAAAAAAAATCGAATGCGGCTCAAAATTGTGCGTAAGAGGGTTTGTCATAAGTTATTTAAAAAAAATGTGAAGTTGGACATTGATGGATGTTTAAAGTAGTTGGTATATTACATATCAGGGAAGAATTCTGTTTATGATATACAGTTGATGAGTATGATCTAATAGTTCTTAGTGATTGGATTTAGCAAATCATAATATCTTATGATTGGGGTGGAAAGTATCAATCCCAAGAAATCTCAGCGAAGACTGGTCAGGGAGTTGTGGCCTGTAAAATATAATTATAAGTTTGGTGAGGCCGAAAGGTTTGGTTGGCACGAAATCATTTAAATATTATCCACCACTACATTTCAAGAAATCCAAGCCGAATGTCCAATTAAGCACTTCTTTTTCGAGCATTTCGGGTCGTGCCGGGCTAACGATACGGTTTATTTATAAGTTGTCCTACAATACGACAATTGTTGTTGGTTTATTGTCATTGAAAGTATCAAAAAAAGTCAAGACGTGAGATAAATTGACATGAGTTCATCGAACTTATTCCCTGAAACCTCTTGACGAACAGAATCAGTAATTTCGGTAAATAAAAAACTGTTTTACCTGCAAATACAATATGGTTTTGATTAAAATATACCACACCCTATATAAGTTCGATTGCGATTCTTGTATTTTTATTGAAGAGTAGAATTTTTTAGAATTTGAAAGATTAAAAATGTCATTTAAAACATCATTTATTGCATCCCAAAATATTTTTCTCAAATATCAAACGTTGATAACATCTGACCTGAAAACCATTATTATTATTTTTATGATCATGATGAACGTCATCGAAAATGGCAAGCAGCAACAAACAGCAAAAAAATGTTTTAATGCAACACAAAAAGTAGTTGTGGAGAAAATTTCAAACCACCAATTCAAAAACAAAAAAAAAATATCATAATAAAAATTCACTTACACATTTGATTCTAGTATAACGCGTTTTTTTTTAAACTCACATTATTGCATTTTATATTTTTTATCATACCCAAAATAATAATAATAATGGAAAAGTGCATCACAATTACATTTAAAAAATGTATGTACATATAATTTATTTTCCATCCCAACACAGCGCGATGCACATAATATTTTTTTTTTTTGGTGGTGTTTAGTACATCTTTCGCATTTTATTAAATGCAATATATGTTGTATGGTTCTCTATCTATCCGCGGCATAATATCATATAAAAAATATATAATTTTTTTCCAAAAAAAAAAATAATGTAAAAAATGTTGAATGGGTTGAGTTTGGTTTGCTGAACAACCAATGATGATGATAATCAAACTAACACTGATATCTACTTTGAATTTTTTTTTCGCGCAATATATATCGAAAATCCATTTTATTATTTTAATCAATTCACAAAAATAAATACAATATTTTTTTGATATTTATATTTGTTTAAAATAAATAAATTTATTGAGTTAAAAAGTATATTTTATTTTGATTAACGAACTGGATGTAATACCAAGCTTTTTATGAGCAGATTTGCTTTTTTCATATTTCTGAACTTTTTTCCGACGGAAAGCTCAAAAATTTCAAACTTTATGGTTCCATCTGACTTTTGTAAAAAATCTAATATCAGTCAGTTAAGGTAAACCCTACCTACTGAAAACATATCCGCTGTTTATGCAATAGGTACCACGATTTTAGGTTCACTCAGCAGACTGATGAATATAAGGAGGCCATATCATATGTGCTGACTACTTAGATAAATGGTGGCCAGTATTGGACGGAAAGCTTGATGACGTCAGTAACTTATTTTTGACGGTAGAAAAACTACTTAGGCATAAGAGGAACTAATAATGCTTGATGTATCAGTAATACGTTACGAGGACTAAATGAAAGACATGAACAGAGGTCCAATATAAGGGGCGTGTAAATTACACGATGTTATTTACACGATTTGTTACATGTAAAAATGTTATTTTTTACATTTTATAAGTAAAAATTGATTTCATGTAAAAAACTTACGCGCTTTCTCTTTTCAAATCTGATTGTAAATAAAGCACCATCTGTTAAAAAATCTTATTACTATTTTACAATTAGAATTTGTGAAATAATTAACAGTGTACAATTTTTTCGACTATATACTGAATATCACAATAAATTGTTGACATTATTAGCAGATTAATTTCGTTAAAAATTACCTTAAATGGAAAAATTAAGTATTTTTTTAATTTAAAGTTCACTAGGTGTAAGCTTGACTGTATTACTACCTAAAACCGGAACAGTTTGACAGTTTGAAATTATCAGACAATATAACACTATGCCCATGTCACCATCGTGACAATAAAAGAGTGTGCTCGAATCTTGGGCCCTAGTGACATTTGAGTTCTGGAATTGTTTCCACATTCTTTAATTTTTTTTACACTGCGCCTGTATTCATTATAATATTAACTCGACTTCTAATTTGGATCTGCTAATGTTAAATGCTCTAATATACCTGCTAGCGGCCTTGTAAATGATTGACTTGGTAATGAAAAAAGTGTCGTCGCTAGAACGTGTACATCAATGGTTAGATGTTGTAACCTTTTCGGCAAGTGACTGTGAAATGAGAAATCCCATAGATCCAAAACTCATAAGTATCCTACACTGAAGAAATTCCGAAGCTTTTGTTTATTGCTGTATTGATAATAAATGTTCTGATTCTGTACATTGATCTATGTTTAAAATCCTGCTACTCGAGAAATTTTCTGTGCCATGTTTGTTTCTATTTGAAATGTGGTTGGTGCTGTTGAACTGTGCGAGACTCCGATGTTTTTTGATCTAGTACTCCAGCTGTTAAAAAGTAGTAGCTTTTGATTATAAATGAAGTGGCGAATGATGCCAAGACTTACAAAAGTGGCATACGAAATGTGATCTACAGATTTTTAAAGAATATCCTACTGTGAAACAAATGAAGCCAATTTAATTTTTTTATATAAGCTCCCTTCATTCTGGAATTTTCATTGCTTTAAATTTCTTGCTCTTGACCAGTAAATGGTAATCTTTACAACATTGGCATTTCGTATTAGGCTGACTACTAAAGAATCAACTACATGATGAGATGCTATATTGAAACGTGATCGATTTACTACTTACTAAAACTGTTGGAATGGATTCACTTTTTAAATATTATCATGGTGCTCGCTAAAAATTTTTTAGCATAGTTCGAATGTTCGAACATTATTATGCAGTGTTATATGTGCCTATAGTTGACGAGTATCTGGATTAAGTTTGCTTAACAACATGTTAATTAACCACGGGTTTCGTTCTTCTGTCCTAATGCTGGAAATTCTTCATACTGAAAACTCTTAAATCGGATGAATTTACTGGTTTGAAGGTTTCTAAATACCTGATTTGGCTAATTCAAAAGCCAGTGCAAGTATTATCAGGTGGCACTAATAAGAGATAGGTCCTTAATGAATATTGATGACGTTTAGTATTTGGATTGGTTAATATTTTGTATGTTTATCAGTTTGCCTCATTTTGAAGGCCTCTTCCACCAGGTTGAGATATCTTTACTGTCGTTTCGTAGAGTTTGATTTTGATCCTGATTATCTTAAACACTTCATTTGATAAATGTGTTTTAAATTGAGATTCGAATTCCAATACATATGGAACAAACAGTTATGAAATAACCATGCACCTTCTGGTTGCGTAAAGAACCCATGTTAATTATTTTTATAGGTCGAGAATCTTGGTTCTGAATATGTTTTCTTTGACCTTGAAATAGGTAAAACAGCATCCTCCCGTTTTTAATATTTCTCGACGCTCGCAAACTGTAAGTTTTTATAAATTAACTACAACCAGATAGACAGTGTTCTCCAGCTTATCAACAATAAGAGATTCCGTTGGTCGAGTATAATTAATAAAATCCTTTAGCGAAATCTTGATTGCATCGATTTAAAAAACTCTAAAAAAACTTATTTATTTATGGATCTATTTCACAGGACTGCTGGGCTCATAAGTATTTTGTCTCTGGGTCCAGTTTATTTCCCATATTGTACAATAACCACTTTAATTTGCGAATGGTTTCATCCGAAACATTTAAAGGTTCACAGATATGAGTTGCAGTGGCATCATAGAGGTACATCCAAAAACATACGAATGAATGTCTGAATCGTAAGTTTTTTCCTTTCATATCGATCGACCTCTTTTTTAAAAGTTTCAATATGAGATACGCCCACTCATCACGCAAATGGATTTACGAAATGTTCCTGAGGCCTCACTCCGCAATGTATATGGGTGATTAATGTCTGTTAGAGTTTTCCAGTAGGTCTTGACTACATTTAGTTCTGTACTGAATTGCTCTGGCCAGAGGTTTATGAACTGTGATGATAGTGATTTATAATATGGTCAACAACGTTCAACCAGCAACTCAAATTCAAATCAAAATTCGAAAGCTTTGCACCTGTTACATGGGTGACGTCAATATCTTCTGACACAACCTTTCAACAATTTCATACTTCCTCTTGTGTATACTTAACACGGTAAAACTAGCATCTCATACAATGGAATTGTCTGCCTTTGTTCAATGATGGTAGCCAAGTCCGTGCTTCCAGGATAGATATGTAGATATTTCTAGGAATTTTGTCAAATTTTCCAGGAATTTTGACGATGTCAAATTGGTGCTAGGTAACTTTAATGCAAGTGCTGGCAGAAATCAAACAGACTTAAACTTGGTCTTCATAGATATATGTAGCTAGTACTCGATTATGTTCTGCGTACTGATCTGGTCCTTAGAGTTGTCTGTTGGCGACGATGGCTCCACGTCGTAGAAAGCGATCTGGCATCACAAAAAAATACTTATGTAAATGAGTCATCCTTCATTCCAATCTTGATGCGAAGAAGTGTGTTGATCTTTTACGTTTGTAGTTTTTATTTACAAGTTTCATAACTAACGTCTCACTAATTAAATCAATATAGTTAGCAGGATCGAATCGCTATAGAGGCGCAATGTATAAAGGTGAATTATGACCACATATTGGAGTCCAAATACTAACCTTTCAGGTAAGTCTAGTACTACAATATAATTTTTACATCTTCAGATTCAATTGATCAAGCCAAGCTTGTTTTTCCAAGTATTCTTATCTCGTAGACAGGGTACGTTTAATTTACAAAGAATTTATATATAAATCAACCAATTTGGCCAAGTCAATTTATCTTACTAAAAACTATACAAATGAACGATCTTACTAATCCATCCCGCTCACATATTAAACTAGTATTGCAATTTACAATCGAGAAAATAATAAAAAAAAAATTCGTGGATAATAAAACGAAAACATATAAGTTCTTTTAACTTTCGACTGCTTCTTCTTCTTTTTTCAACTGTTTTGCCTTTTTTTCGTTGTATGTTTGGTCCTCTTCTATACTTAATCATCTTATATTTCTACATTTTTCTGCGATCTCAAGAAAAAAATTTATAATAATGAAATTTTTTTTTGTAAACTAAAATAATGAAACTGCGATCCCCACCGCCCTATTGCCAGCTAGTATAGGTATTGATGTGTGCATGAAGACAAATAAATTGGAAAATGCTGCAAACATTACATACATACATATTTACATACAATACATGCTTATAAAAAAAATGCAGTTTTTTGATTGTTTTGGTTTAGGTTTACTGTTTTATATTTTGGTTGCAGTTGTTTTTGGTTGTTAAGATCGAAGATGTGTTTGTGCCCAATACATGCAACTTTTTTTTGTGTTTTTTTTTAGATATTTCGTTTCTCAATAGTTTTGGTTTTTTATTACATTAAATATATAGCGCAAAAATAATAATACTAGTAATAATGAAATACAAAATGGCTACTCGCATAAACAAGAACATGGCAAGAGAATTACTTGATTGAGTGAGTGCAGTTCAGAAAGTGTTTATTACGTTGTACAATATTTCGAGAGTTCTTTAACCTTTGTATTACGTCATTTATTGTCTAATGTTTTTACTTTAAGATGTCGTTGTACTCGTATATATGATATTTTATCAGGATTGCTCTTATATTATTCCCAGTAAAAATAGCCTTATAGGTTACTAAGTTGAATGACCTTCACTTACTTTATTCTGTTGATCTAACTAACCATAATCAATAT
The DNA here is from genome assembly GCA_963932295.1 of Tipula lateralis. NCBI lineage: Eukaryota > Metazoa > Arthropoda > Insecta > Diptera > Tipulidae > Tipula > Tipula lateralis. The sequence continues at coordinate 147,647,655 of OZ010738.1, forward strand.
GGCAATAATTATTAATTACTTTTTTTTGTAAAATTATTTTTTATATTACGACTGATTTTTGTACCCATTTAGTAATTTACATTGCATAGTTAATGTATTGATTTGTCGGATTAATCACATGATTAACCCCAAATTCCTTCTCAGATTTTACGCCTCCTGTCTACTGACCTCCTGGTCGCAACAAGACCAGTGGTTTGGTGTTTTGTTGATGATTGATCTTTAGATCTCGATAGAAGTTGTCGTTTCGAATGTACCACGGAGCATTAACAATATACATCGCGGGATTTTATTTTTAACTGTTTGTTAGATTTTGATATTTTTTTTCTGACACAACCCCAGAGTTGGCTGCCATATGTCCATACAGGTTTCATAATTTGTTTGTATAACAGCGGTTTGTTATGGATCGCTAGTTCAGATTGTCTCCCTAAGAGCCAATAAATTTTTCTGAATTTTATATTCAGTTCACCATTTATCTTTTTTATGTGTCCCTTCCATCTAAGGGTTCTGTACACCAATTCTTTCTATTTACTCTGTATGGAAGAGATCTCACGTAGTCGCAACGCGAAAATATCGGTACTTTCATTATACTCTCACATACTCTATATGGATATAATTATTTGAAATCTTTTGTAAAATTTTTTTTTTTTTTTTTTTTTTTTTTTTTTTGCGGTTTTTACAGGCCATTATTGGCCCGTACCGTGTCAACAATCTGACTCCAACGGTTTCGATCACGAGCCAGATCTTCATACTGTTGCAAGCAGTTGGAAGATGCGAGATCGCTCTCTACGCCGTGGAGCCATCGTCGCCGACAGCGACCTCTTCGCCTACCGAAAGGCGGTTCTCCCTTTAAAGATCGCTGTATCATTCGGTTCGGATCAGCACGCAGAACGTGACCGAGCCAGCGTATTCGCTGTCCTTTGATTTCATGCACGATATCAGGAATTTGCATTAAATTCCTGATCTCGTGATTGAAAAGAACTCGGTAAGTGCCATCGACGTCGCGTTTTGGACCATATATCACACGCATGATTCTTCTCTCGAATGTTAGAAGCCATCTTTCGTACTCATCCGTCAAGGTCCAACTCTCACATCCATACATGACAACGGGTCTGATCAACACTCTGTACAGTTTCAGCTTATCCGTATTTGCAAGATATTTTGATTTCAGCAGTGGACGTAGAGGATACAAAGCCCGATTGCCAGCGGCAAGGCGGACCTTGATATCCTCGCCCACACTATTATCGTGAGTGATGAGAGATCCAAGATACTTGAATCTCATCACTCCTTCAAACGTGTGGTTTCCACTACTGAAATCAATTGCGTCTTGGTCTCTAAAACCCGAGATTAGATATTTGGTTTTTGACTCGTTGATTTTGAGACCAACGGAAGCTGAACACTGTTCCAGTGGATCAAGTATCTCTTTCACTCCGTTGCCATTTAATTCAATCACACAGATATCATCTGCATAAGCAAGAAGTTGATTGGATTGTCGGAATAAGATATTGTCCTGAGGTGTTTCACTTTTACGAAGGATGTATTCCAACATGAGATTAAAAAGTATCGGGGACAGCGCATCTCCTTGTCGAACACCGGAATTGATTGCAAAAGTTCTCGATAGCCTGTTCTCAACTTTAACACAGCATTGTGACTGCGTTACTGTCATTTTACAGAGATGTACATATTTTTTCGGTATTCCTAAATATTCAAGCGCATACCATAATCTCTCTCGATTGATCGAGTCATAGGCTTGCTTGAAATCTAGGAATACCTGGTGTACATCGCGAGATGTTTCGTAGTACTTGGAAAGAATCATCCGTAGCGAAAAAACTTGATCAGTGACTGACCGATTTGGACGGAATCCTCCTTGGTAGTCACCGACAATTTCCTCCGCTAGAGGAGTAATTCTTCCCAAGATAATGTATGACAGTAACTTGTATGCTGTGCAAAGGAGAGCTATACCGTGATAGTTGTAAAATTAAGCAGTCTAGAAAATCTGGAGTCTACCTGATATCTGTAGGCCGATAGGTTGGTTTACGTGCTGCAAACAGTTTTTTTTATTTTGCAATCGTTAACCGTGATCTTCAATAGGTTTTTGTAGGTATAAGACACTTCCTATTGTTTTGAATAAATTAATATAATCTTGTTAAGATTGTATCTTGGGGGAAGGGGGGGGGGGGCAATATATCGCCGAGTTACTACAGGTTTTAGTATTGTTTAATTGTATTTTTATTTTAATTCCTGTGTAATTTTCTTTCATTGATGTTCTCTATGTTTCTCAGTATCTCTTCACTCATATAAAGAGTTGGCGGTTTTGGCCCGGTGTTTTTTTTATTGATTAGACATTTGTTATTATATCTAGTTTGCTTCAGCTTATATACCTTTCTTTTACCACAGACACAGTAACATCATCAGTGCAAAAATTTGTTCAACCTTTTCGGTGACGTCGTTTAAAGAATAATGTTCAGTCTGGAATTTTCGTAATCTCTTATGGAAAAAGTTTTTAGCGACGCACGGTGTAATCGTTCCATATATGCAATTTGGCATTCATTGAATTCCGTTTGCGTTGGTAGTGGAATTTTGACTATTGCAGCAAATCTCTCATTGAGTTCACAAGTTCCACCACCACAACAATTGATAACAGTGAAATATGAATAAGGCTCATTGGATTGGACACAACATATAATCGAATCATCCTCCAGCCACTATACCAATATACCTATTGGTCTGGGGATTTGCAATACGATATGGTAATAATAACGTCCTCGATTAGAATCTGCAATAAATTTTCCATAACAAAACATATCCGGTTTCAATTATAAGTGACTAGCGCCGTTAATCGTTTCATTTAGACACACTGTCTAGAGTATTGACATGCATTTGATTAAGAGCTTCCAAATCCAGTCATTAATGATACAATCGACATATTTAACCTGCTAAGTCATAGTCTAGAATTCATCCCAAACAAAAGTATAAATCTCAACTATCATGACACTTTTTATTCTCAGCCTAGAAAAATTTACTATCCTGATAGTTTTCATATACTCAGTCAAAAAAAAAATAACTATCATAATAGGTTTTGTATACTTTGGCCAAGAAAGTAACTGTTACAATAAGCAAACACTTTGATTTATAGTCACTCAGACTTGCAAACCATTCGTTGGGTGGACCAACTATAATAATTTTGACATGTTACTTGGTGAACTATTTGAAAGCTGTAAATTACTGTCATAATAGTAACCAAGTTTACTGATTGAAGAAAAGAGATAAGGTCGAGCCAGTGGCACAGCTTTATAATCACTGACGCATCTGGCTCCTTATGACTTATGTATCCGTGTAACTGCATTTACGGTAGTATTCTGTTGTTCAGCAGGTTTTGTACTAATTTTAAGAAGGGTTTTAATTTTTATGATAGTTAACCATATCTGAAACATATCCTGAAACGTACTTATATGCGGTATATTATCCTTTGCTCACATAATCAGTAATAGCACGTTTTGAAATAATTTCGGTATTAACATAATTAGTGTCTACATGATTATCATCATCAACAGTTCGAGACATTAGCCGACAAATTTCAAGTGACCGAACGAATGCCGAAGTGGTTAAGGTTGCGGTAGTGAGTGGCGTGAATAAACACAACTTTCTGTTGGATTTCTGAGATTTATGAGTACGGTTATTACAAAAAAAATAACACGTGCCGCACCGAGGTTTAAAGTTGATTGAAATATTTAAGTTATTGTTTTTACATAAATTTTTCTTAATAAATTTCGAATAATTTAATTGAAATTAATTATAAATTATTCCAAATATCTTGTATTTTCTTAATTCATTTTATTTCAAATAATAACAATAATTGCTTCATGTACGAATTGTTATAAATTGATCGATGACTTCTTTGCTATATCAAGGATATAGCAGGAATGATATATCAAGGATATAGCAAGGATGCTTCATCAATAATACTGCAACATTTGTTGGAGGTACTTACCTATAGTATACTTGTAATTTCTTTGGTCTTTGTCTTTTGTTTTTGGACTTCACACTGCACTGTATCATTAACTGCTTGAAATGACTAAATTATCTTCTGGGCTTGGTTGTAGTTAAATGGTTTATTCACCCAATACTATTTGAGTGAATGAACTCATCTATGACGCCTAATTTGCATATCATTACCAAAAAGTATCGCATTGAATGGTGCTTGACCAAAAACAAATGTTATGTGTAGAGCATCTAACCATAAATCTTGTGTGAGTTTTATGATATTTGGCACTTAAGTTAAGTTGATTTTGAAATAGCATTAGATTTAGGCAATATAAACGATTTCCCCTCGATCTGCTACCTGGGAGAACAGTCCCTAAAAATATAATTATAAGCCAGAGAAACTTTTTGTAGCCATTACGAGAAAAGTTTTAGCTTTTGATCAGCAAATGTCATTACTTTATCTCTAATACCCCTAAGAACATTATTGACTTTAAAAACTTGAAATTGAATATCGGAAGCAGAACATGGGATTAACAAGTAAATATACGATTTGAAAGATCATCTGAAGGACATGATGTCTACAAGCTAAATATAATACCTTTATATTTGTTTAAAAGATCGCATGCACAGTTTAACCTACTAATATTGGACGGATAAAGAAGGACCAATCTTCGAGAGTATTACATACGACAGAAATATCCAGTTGCGCAGAAACGCTTAAAAATACTCCGATTCAGGTATAAGCTATAATTGAACGGAATCTAGCGTAATTTTACATTTAACAAAAGCTGCGGCAAATCAATTCCCAACTGTACCGTTTTTGTACATTCACTGGAAACTTACAGCTCATAGTATATACTTTTACCATAGTCTCTTCGTCTTCCGAGCCAGATGATATATATGTATATCTAACTCAACACTTATCAACACAGCAATAGTGATTCGTGTTATAATTTGTTATACCACCATATAATTTTGATCACCACAAAACCTGAACAATGCCTTCATTATAAAAATATATTTAAATCTATATAAAGGGTTTTCCAATAAGATGTTTCATTTTGAATAGCTTGCTATTTGGATAGCTGTCAATTTCGAAGCTGTCAAATTTTGAAAGTTTTGAGCTGTTAAGGTAAGTGATGCGAAGAAACCGTGTTCGTGGCTCAAGAACCACTGAGAATATTGCTACTGTAGCCCATAGTGTTAAAGAAATCGAAGGTTTGTCGATTCCTTGTCGTTCTTTGGAATTGGACACGCCACAAACGACAGAAAAACTTAGGTCTTAAGGTTTTTGAAGTTCGGTTAACACAACCACTTAAGTCGGTTGATCGTCATAAACGTCGTATCCTTGGTGATTGGATCCTCTAAATGCATCAATCCGGATTAACATCGAAAAATAATCTTCATTCAGCGATGAGACCCATTTTCATTAAGGCTCAGAAAATCCAAGAACCATGTGGGGGAGACTCAGGTTGGTGCGGTTTTTAGGCTGGCGACTCTGTGAGTGCAACTCTAAATGAGTGCAACTCTTGGTGAATGGATTTCGCTACCGAGTTATGTTAAATGAGTGTTTTTGAAGAAACGAAACAGTCGCAATTTTGCAAGTAAAGTTTTCTGATCGTGTTATTTCTCCAAGACGTGATCACAATTGGCCACCGAGATCATGTTATTTAACACCTTAATTCCCTTTTTCTTTAAGGCCACGTGAAACATAAGGTTCCTACCAATGCTCCACAATAGATTCAAGACCTTAAAGATGGAATTGGTGAAGTTATCGAGGACATACAGCCGCAGATGTGCGAATTGGTCATGGAAAATTATTCTGTAAGCACAGCCGTGGCGGGTATACTATCCTCTTTACAATTAAACAACCATTAATTGATTTCTCTTAAAAAAATCGTTTTTATTAATATCAAAATGTAACCTCTTTTTGGAAAGCCCTTTATATTATGACAACAGCAACACCTAAATAATTGAAATGTAATTCGGGTAGTCGTGTATATATGTACCCTAACTCGTATCCTCATCCCAAAATGTTCTCATGTGACTACACGTTTGTTACACACAAAAGCGAGCGAACATATTTGTAAAAATACTTTAATTGCAAGTTTTCGAAAGAAGAAGAAAGTTTTTTTTTCTCTTACATCTGGCGTAATTGACAATAAATACATTTATGTTGCCAAACAGCAACAAAAATAATATAATAATAATTGGGATAAATATTTACAAAAACAAAACAGTTTTTGAGGTTATGTTAAAATTTTCGTTTCAATAATAATTGAAATGTTTCCATACAACTTTTTTTTTTGTTTTTTTTTCTTAAAGACAAATGATCTTATTTCTTTCTTATAATTTCGATTAAATAAGTAATATACATAAATATGTAGAAGTAACAATACAATAATAAAACGCAAAATACAAAAAGAAAAGGTCCTTCGCATACAGATATCGAATGAAAATTATGTGCTTTTTACCATTGGTGGTTTCTGCATTTTGGCATTTTCTGTATAAGTTTTGTTGTTGTTGTTGTTGTATAACATTTAATTATGGTATTTAGAAAGTTTTGAAAGGAGTGTTTGATTGAAGTGAATGTGGTTTGGTTTAACAAAAATAAATTATCGAAAATCGAATAACGACGATCACAACTACGTATGTACGTATATAGTTTTTTTTTTGGGTATTGTTTGAATATTTGAAAATGGGTGGGTACCTTGGTATATGTGCGTTTTCTTAAACTGCTTTAAGAAAATATAAATGAGTTATTATAAATTATGCTATAAATGCAATTGCAGGTGTTCTTATTTATGTATACGCTATATATTTGTATGTACCTCTTAAATTTTCTTATTTACGTACACATTTCTTGGAATCAATTTTCACTTTATATTCAAATTTTTATGTAACTGGTGTATTCTAATCTTAAACGTGTAATTACATATATAAAGTGTTGAACTCGTTTTCTGCCTACTGTGAGATAACTTACGTCTCAATCTTTATCTGTATAAGGTGTACTGGATCCATTCAAAATTGTATTACATCGGACAGTCACTGATTAAGTTATTTCGTTACGGATGATTCTTTGCAAGTACTATAAAACATTTCTCGATGCACACCAGGTATTCATAGATTTCAAGCAACCCTATTTCTCGATCAATCGAGATTGGCTATGGTATGCGCTTCAAAATTTGGAACTTCCGAACAAATACGGACATCTGTGAATAGACTATCGAGAACTTTTCCAATTAATTCTGGAGTTCGACAAGGAAATGCGCTGTTCTCGATACTTTTTAATCTCATGTTTGAATACATCCTTCGTAAAAGAGGAAAACCTCAAGATAATATCTTATTCCGACAATCCAAAAAATATGCTGAAATATCTGTGTGCTTGGATTAAATGGCAATAGGGTGAAACAGAGATACTTGATCTACTAACAGTCTCAAAATCAACAAGTCCAAAACATTTCTAATACGAATTCGTGTGGCACGATACGATTAAAAATTTCCCTTATTGGACAAAACGAATTCATATACTTTTTACTCGTTTATGACCGAGTATATGTTCGTCATGTATTTAGTTATCGAAAGGAAGCCAAATATTTTTATTAAAAGTTATAATTTTATTCCTGAAACTGTTAAAAGAATTGTTATTTATGAAACTGTTAATGATATTGATAAATTAATTTGGTGGTCATTGGTAAAGGACGCATTATGCGACATTAGTATGCTCCAAAATTGCTTATGCGAAATAAGTGTGTATGGAAACGGATAGAAAGGGGCCTTACCCAGATCATGAAAGTTGATGATGCATGTGACAGAGAGGTATTGGGTGCGACATGGGTGATTCACCTCTCAATTATAAGGAGTGGATCACAATGAGAGAAACAATTAGAATGCGTATTAGAAATGATGTATTTTTGAAGAAGATGAAGGGAAGATTACAAATAGGAAGATTTTATAAGTTAACTTATAGATCTAGGATAATTCTCGAAAATGTTAATTTATTTTTTAGTATAGATAAAACTGGACCGAAAATCTTACCTAATAATCTTACTGTACGAATGGAATTGGAGGATTATGAAATTGAAGGAATGGAATGATCGCATGTTAAAAACTGCTTTTGAAAGAATGAAAAGTGAATATGTTGGGTATGTTATCATTTATACAGATGCTAGTGTGAGTGAAAACAAAGTATAGGTGTTGGAGTTTATGACATCATCTGTATAATGAATGCTGAACTGATACAAGAATGGTACGAACGATTGAAAGTATAAGAATGGTAATTGGAAAGAGTGTTTGTTTAAACATTGTTTAGAAGATATAGCGTGTGCGAAATTTGTAATGTTACTGAGGATATTGAACATCTTCTGTTGCACTGCAACAAATTTCATCATTGTAGAGCCGAATTCGATATCCTTAGTAATACAAATAGTTTGATTGATGTTATGAAAGTAGGTAGATTTGTGATTGTGAGATAAAGTGGATTAAATGTATAAAATTAAATAAATTGGGATAGCATTATGGAAAATTTAAAAAAGTTTATTAAAAATTATATAAGAAACAAAAATAAAATCATTGTAATATTTAGAAATGGGCAAGATGTCTCCGTATTATTGGAGTTAATCCTTATAAGTATTTAAAAACAATTATTTCTTTGTATATTTAAGGGCATTAGTTTAAAGTGGAAAGCAATACGTACTGGTGGCATTTATGCAAAGGGATAAAACGAACAAAACATAGCTGGAGCTGGTGGCTGGCCGTCGAGATACCAAACATTTTCTCCACTAGAATAGTCAGTGATCCTATCAATAGAATTGAAGCAACCGGCAGTGGATTGAGGTGGATGGATCAAATGGTACATGTGATTGTGGCGACTGAATTCTTTCATGTGTCCGCATTAAATAATGATCCACCACCAATTCAAACTACAAATAAATATTAAATCACAAATTTTAGAAAAACAAATTACTATTCAGAAACAGTTCCACATATTTTTAAATACGACCATAACAGATTCAAATAAATCAATACATAGTTCGATTGAAGCGAGATCATATTATTTACGGGAGAAGGAAATGTAATTAAAAGAAAATGAAGTGTCGCTATCAAAAATAAACACTAAATAATTCAAACGAAACGTCAAAATAGCCCAAGTAAATTATTTTTATTGCAGGTAGTATACCTTTCGAAATAAATTTCTCTTAAAGCAAGGAATCAAACCGAAATAAAAATATGATCGTATTCAGAAATGCCAATTTAGATTCGTATCGAACATGAACTTTCGTAACGTAACGTATATTTTAGTTATGCCATAAAACTAGTATGTTCTTGAATATTTGGTACATATTATCAAAGAAATATATTCATCTGTGTAAAATGATAACACCGCCTGGACTGCAGTTCCGACAATTCAACAACTTGCAAATTATCTAGCTGAGATCAAATCTATGAAGTAGCCCCAACTTTCATAACGTTTCATCAAATGGTAGTATAGCTGTGATACCCAAGAAATACTAATTGAAAACTATATAGACTCCATCTCAACCAGTCACTCTATCTCCAGCTGTGAAAGTGACTTAGGAAGCAGACAAGAAAACATCTAAACAAAGTCATAAATACCGATACCACGAAAAATTGGGACTTGTAGAAATCTTCACAAAGAGTGTACAAGAAATGTATCCCAAGTAAAAAACATCGGAATGCAACAATTTCTGTGAGGAAGTGAGTAGCCTTACGGCAACCACTAAACTCAAGAGATTTCTCTGTGGTAACTTGAAGGTCACTATCAGAACTCTGGAACTTACAAATCATTCACACGAGTACAAATCAGAAAGCTTTAGAGGTTCTTATGAAAATTGATTTTCCCGAAAGTGAACTTCAACTTCTAAGTGCAACTGAGATCATTTTATTTTTACTAGAGATTGGAACTCGGTGGCGAAGGTAGAACAAAAGATAGAATCCGATGGAGCATTGATTCCTTCTCAAAATTTAAACATCAGGTCTTTTTTTTTTTTTTTAACGGTTTTTACAGGCCATTATTGGCCCGTACCGTGTCAACAATTTGACTCCATCGGTTTCGATCACGAGCCAGCTCTTCAAACCGTTGTAGGCAGTTTGAAGATGCCAGATCGCTCTCTACGCCGTGGAGCCATCGTCGCCGACCGTGACCTCTTCGCCTACCGAAAGGCGGTTCTTCCTTAAAGGTTCGCTGTATCATTCGGTTCGGATCAGCACGCAGAACGTGTCCGAGCCAGCGTACTCGCTGTCCTTTAATTTCATGCACGATATCAGGAATTTGCATTTAATTCCTGATCTCGTGAATGAAAAGAACTCGGTAAGTGCCATCGACGTCGCGTTTTGGACCATATATCACACGCATGATTCTTCTCTCGAATGTTAGAAGCCATCTTTCGTACTCATCCGTCAAGGTCCAACTCTCACATCCATACATGACAACGGGTCTGATCAACACTCTGTACAGTTTCAGCTTATCCGTATTTGCAAGATATTTTGATTTCAGCAGTGGACGTAGAGGATACAAAGCCCGAAACATCAGGTCTAGACGGGATATTTCCAGGTCTCCTACAGGAAAAACTGGAAATTGTCCTAGAGCATCTTGAACATCTTCAGAGCTAGTTTGGCCTTGAATATATACATTCCAAGATTAAGGAAAAAAGGTTTTTCTCCATGATCATTGAAAGCCAAGATATGGCCAGGCAAAAAGTTTTCGTGTCCTCTTTTCTACTTAAATGTTTAGAGCGATTCGTTGATAGGTATATACGTTAGGGATAATGCACTTTTAGAAAATTACATACATTCCAAACTACACGCATACTAGAAAAATTGATCTGTTGAAAGATTGAAGATTGATCATGAAGCCGTTGGAGGGTTAAAAAACGCTGGACAATAAACAACTTGCTCTGGGGCGTTTCTGGACATCGAAGTCACATTTGATAACGACTTGATAATGCGTTTGATAACGATGGGATAACGTCATCTCTTGTCGACTATCCAAAATCTTCTATGGATCAATAAATCAACAAAGATCCCAGTCCTCGAATTATGATGGACGCATTTTGAGAATCTTGCTGGCTATTCTCACAGGGAAATGTTTCCTGAATAATCATATGTTACGAATAATCATAAATTCCGAATATCGTAAACTACGAACAGTGTGAGGGAGGAGAAGAAGAAACTGTTGAGCACTTCTTGTTCTCCTGTTCTTCATACTCTTCCCATAGACTGCACTGCTTTGGATCACAATTCCTATTTGAAGATCAACTGACTACCTTGAGGGTGCCAGCTATCTTGGACTTCATTAGAAGAACAAACAGATTTCGGAACTGAGAATGTACGTCTGGGAAGGGATGTCACAATGGGTTATCGAGTCTGAGTAATAGTGACGTCTTAAATTGTGTATACTATAGAGACTAGAGATAAATCCCTATGGTTTCTAATATCATCAGATAGGCCAAAACTATACCTAGTGATTCTTGGCGTAGTCATGATTAAAAAAATTCTGCTACATATATGAGAAAAAAAAATGTTGGCAAAAATATCAGGACAGTGCAGAATTGTTTAACGTGTGTATATTCATGATTCGAAACATTTTTAGCATGGAAGTTACATAAGTATATTCTTATGAAGAGTGTTTAACAGTTACATACCGAGTTATACCTAGAATTCAGAAATTCTAAAATTGGACTTTGCTTACAGGAAATCCCACCAATGACGTGTAAAAATTTTCGTTTGATTGTAAAGTACCCATAAAGTTTCCACGGGACATTATGTTTGTTATGGAATAAAAAACTTGACGTCATCTATAAGTATCCGTTTACTATTTAAGACGTCACTATCACATCTACACTAGTTTTTTCACTAAAATATTCATCTAGAGCTATATTTTAACCAGAAAATGCACCATAATACGGAATAAAAGTTTGACCTAACGTCATTGAGTTGATGATAATATCTGTGCGATTGAATTTAGTAGCAACGGAGTGAAAGAGTAGCCGTTCAAATAGCGCAATATGGTTAAGACTATGGCAGAGTTGGAGCAGGAGGTACCGGGTTTGAATTCTGATATGGATCATATTACGATCGGTGGTGTGAATGACCGCATCTATGACCCCCTCTTGTAGTGCAGGATTCTTGAGCTGTTCATTTTCTATGTCAGTACTATATACTGACTAAACACAAAAGAGCTGAAAGTGATCTGAGTCCCAAAAAAACTTATATGGGATAAAATATATATAAATTCTTATCAGCAAGTTTGTTGCACTGGCATTCGCTAGTGTATTGCAAGTTTGTATCAAATGGTGTTTAAAGCAGGTTGTGTTTGAAAAAAAATCAAATAACCATTTTGTATCATCTGGGATATCTTCGCAAAGGATAGCTAGAAAAACATGAAAAATTACTTTTCAACCTTGTACAATTGGAATCCCCCAACAGTAGTTTAGTATTTTGAATACCTAATTAAGGTTCTATATTTCAAGGACAAACAAACTCTTCATGTAAAAGCTCTTCGTTGAATTGCAGCGTTAATAAATTATAAGCTCCGTACTTTAAACTCTTCGATTGCTCCTGAAATCCTCCTTATTTTTTCCTTTATTAATTTTTATTTATTTTTTTTCTTTATCTCCATTCTAAGGAGCATAGGTTGTATACTAGACTGGACCATCGAACCCTGTTTGGGGCTATTCTCTTTAGTTCCCCCCATAATTTTCCAAGATGTTTTGCTTCAGTTAGCACCGTTGTAATTCTTGTCCCAGTAATTCTTCATTTGTGATTGTATTTGGCCAGAAGCATTTGATCAATCGCCTAAGGCATTTATTCACAAACACTTGGAGTCTTCTTGTGATTTTCTGCGTATATTTCCACGTTTCACATCGATACAGCAGTACTGATTTTATACAGGCTTAAACATTCGAGTCTTGGTGTGTCTTGACAGGACGGATGCATTCCAGATCTTATGGAGCATGTTGAAAATGTTTTTTGCTTTGTTGATGCATTGATTAATGTCAACTTCCGTACCGCCTTATCTTGATATGGTACAGCCAAGGTATACGGATTTTTCCACATCTTCTATTGTGTCTCGGTTGATGCAAAGCGGTTAACGAATGCCTGTGCTCAGTATCAGGGCCTTTGTCTTTCTTATGTTTATCTTAAACTCGACATCTTGTTCTATTTCTGATAACTTTTTTAGCTTTTGCTGCATGTCTGTGTATTTGTTTGTAAGCAGGCATATATCATCTGAATAGTCTAGATCATTGAATTGGATCCCACTGAAATCCGTTTGAATTCGGTGATGCGATGTCTAGCTTGCGCATAACATTATCCAGTACTATAATGAGGAACAGTAGAGGAGATAGTGCACATCCTTGTCTAACTTATCGTGTATTGTAGTATCTGCAACTCTGCTCATCTTTGTGTTGTACTTTATTTCCAGCGTCCCGGTACATTTCTCGGATGAGTTCGTTATTTTCCTTGGGATGCCTATTTCACAGAGTGCTTTCCAGATTGCGCTTCTATTGACGGGATAAAATGCGCATTCAAAGTCCACGAAGAGTAGATATAGTGGTGAGTTCCATTCCTTGGAATGTTCGGCGATAATTTAGACTGTGTTGATCTGGTCTGTGTAGCTGTTTGTTTCACAATCTATATGTCATTGTTCTCGAAGAACTCCTTCCATCTATTTAGTTGTTGTTCGTATGAAGTTAGGACTTGTCCATGTGAATCCTTTATCGGAATCCTTTATTTCTTCCCATTTTTGATCCAAAGTGCTGATTTCGTTATTCGGTAGATTGATTTGGAGCGTTTATTGAAGATATTTCTTGTGTCTGTATTTCTCATCCATCTATGTTGAATTTCCTCCGATTGGAGCTTGTAGTTTGCACAGCGGCTGGTTTCATTTTGAATTTTGATATTATTAGCTGATGATCGTTGTGTACATCTGCTCTTCTCATTGCTCTGACATCTTGTAGGAGGATAAAAACTTCTTAGTTACCACCACATGGTCAATATGATTTCTTGTTCTGCCATCTGGCGATGTCCAGGTGCATTTATGTATATTCTTGAGTGAGAATTTGCTGCTTCCTATGAATAGCTGATTTGTGACACAATAGCTAGTCGATGAGCTTTTCTCCGTTGTTGTTTCTTGCAGAGTCTAGTGCGTATATGTTTGCATTGAAATCACCTTCGGTGTGCACTTGATATGGCAGCTTGTAGCTGCTCATAGAATTCATCTTTCATTGTGTTATTTGCTTCTTCTTTGGGCGCATATCAATGTATGATTGTTGTATTTCTGATTTTAGAATGGGATCGTGCTGTTATTATTCTGCTACTTATTGGTTTCCCCCCGAGTAGTGATTTCTTTGCTTTAACGGTTGTTAGTATACCTACAGGCCTTGTTCGTGTGTATCAGTGCTGCCAGAGAACATCATATATTTTACTGCGATGGTTGTTATGTCTGCACTGTCCTTCCATCTTACTTCGCAGAGGCCGAGAATTTTTATATTAAACCGCTTCAGTTTCTTCTAAACTTGTGCTAGGCTTGATGTTTCTGTTAGAGTTCTTATGTTCCAGTTTCCAATTCGTGTCCGAGTATGTTATCATTTTTGGTTTCGGATTAATTAATGAGTGATTGATCCAATAAATCCTAGTCAGTTTCCAAGGCTGCTGGATAAGGTAGACTGGCTTAACAGGGGTAGGTTCTCACTAATTCAGTTTTGCGTTTTTACCTCTGTGATGTTCCCAAGCGGTCACCCATATTTGTACTAATCTAAGACATAATGGTGAATGTTGTGCCCTCTTTGCTGCCTCTGCCATCCCTTCCTACGATCGGTTTAATCGATTTTCTTAAACTGGAATGCTTTTTAATGTAGCAGAGGTGTATAAGTGGAAGTTATTTGGCAAGCTCAATATAACTATATAACACTGATAAATTGTAATGCAAACTATTAAAATCGTTCAAAGCTTGAGAAAAGCATTGGAATCGGACTAAAACATGTTCTAAAATAAGAATACTAGAATCTACTTACGAAAAAGCAATAAAAATTAACTATCAAAATTACAGTTACTGCAACAAGTATTATTATTAAATTCACGAAATGCACAGATAAAAAAAACTTGAAATTGCATTTTGCGGTCTTTTCATAAAATTTAAGAAGAAAACCAAAAAGTCAGATAAATACACAAAAAAATCTATATGATCTTGCAATCAACTTGTTTTCTTATTTTTTTTTTAGCTTTTAACCATTTTTATTCGTAAGATTTTCTCTGTTATTTTACAAATGCCTATAAACTATCATGCATTATTGTATGTATTTGCAGCTTCAAATACATATATGTACATGTATGTGTGCACGAAACCAATCTCTTTGATTATATGTATGTAACAATACCTTTGGTAAAAAGAATTCTTAAGTTAAACAAAATTTGGTTGAGTTGAATGCCTTACTTATACGACTAAATAAGTTGGTTTCGGTTTTTTTGGTGCTTTCCTCTCGTGGAACGAAAACACATTTTGATCTGCGGCGTATTATAGAAAACGGATCTGCACTATTTTTTGGGCTTATGATACAGTTTTTTCCGAAGTCAACACCCAATGTACAAAGTGTTATCTTAAATATTTAATTATTCGACACAATATAAGACAGATGTCTGTTTAATGTAATTCACTTTTCAATATCAGGTGTGACCGGCTCTTCAGGTGTATGAAAAGAAAATGCCTTATAAATATTTAAAACTGTCATATTGTTTGTTGTGATAACGTTAGTATGGCACCTTAATATGATCCTCATAGAAATTATTCGAGTTTAGACCTTTTGAAATTAAAGCTTGTGAAAGTTTAACTAAAAGCTACTGAATTTATTTATCTCAAATAGTTTTCGATGTTTTGACCACTCAGTATTGAGTTCATATTTGCTTTTGCCTGGTGACGTAAATTATCCAGCCTAAAATATAAAATGACCAACCAAATGGCGAAGTGGTTAAAGCTGCAGCAATTGAAGCGGGAGGTACCAGGTTCAAATCCCAATAGGGGCAGGATGCAAAAGGAATTTCTCAGCACCTGATTAACTCATCTTCCATGTCACTACTTTAGGCCGGCATGGAGCATTTGCTTATATAATGGCATATGAAGTAGGACAGTGAACCGCGAAAGAATTAGTGGAGCCTTGAGCCCCAAAACTGGTGAAAAGTTTAGATTTGTACGATGGCAAATTACGAAAATATCTATGATATTATTCTATGAAGGAACTGGTGCGAAGTTATCTGTAGGCTTAAAAGAGTATTTTGAACTGGTATATTTTTAAAAAAATCATTTTCTGTTGCCTAAATAATTTATCCTAAGTAGCTCATACTCAGGAACCCTAACAAGCTAACAAAATAAATATAGAAGGCGGAAATATTTGAGAAACTCAATGCCACTAGATGCCCACGGTTCAACCCACATACACATACAGATTAAAAACAATCAATCGTGATTGATGAATCGTCACCACCCCGAGAATCAAACCCAATACACCCGAATGACAGAACAAGTACGCTTCCTTCTCTGCCATGAGAGCGACAATGCTAACAAGCTAAGTCAAGTTATATCATTTTTAGAGCTAAGGCTGAACATAACCACGAAGTAGATGGAAGATTCTTGAAACTGATGTGAAGCAACATTTTAAGCTGGATATTTGAACATCGTGACTGTATCATTTGGAACAACCAGATCCCGAAAATTACGATGGCAACACGAAAATATCAAGATAGAATGAAATATTTTAATGTCATACCAAGATTTACTGTCACAACTTTTTTGAAGTTTGCCAGAAAAAAAATCACAAAAAGTGTTTATCTCCCAGTCCGTGAAAACTAAATAAAGAGAAAAAATTATTAGCATAATTACAAATAATTTTAATACATCTTCTGAAATCGTCTGAAATGAGTGAAATGAAACGTCTGATAGTCGTCTGATGTCATTTTAGATAAAGATTAGAAAATATTGGGTCATATAAAAAGTCTCCGCAGTTTTTGCGACTAGATGGTGTATATATCGGACAACACGCACCCGATGGTCTCAAATATAGTTAAAAATTCTGGAAAACATACCGATCTGTGAAGTGTACGGTGAGAATGATGTGAGTGAACGAGGAATCCTGGAGTGGTTTGCTTTATTCTGTTCTAGAAATTTGGATGTCCGTTGGGAAATTATTTGAAACGATCAGGATACAGAAAGCTTGCTGTTTAGGTGTCATTAACGCAGTTTGATAAACCGAATTGATACTAGTGAAATGCTGCTGAAATGCAACGAACTCGTCACCAACTTATATTGTGTGTTTGGAAGGGAATTGTCCATTATCAGCTGCTGAAACGCATGATGAAACCA
The DNA here is from genome assembly GCA_963932295.1 of Tipula lateralis. NCBI lineage: Eukaryota > Metazoa > Arthropoda > Insecta > Diptera > Tipulidae > Tipula > Tipula lateralis. Next base: position 147,665,011 of record OZ010738.1, read on the forward strand.
TGAATTCAATCCTGTACTTTGCAAAATTCGACCATGACCAGAAGTGACCAGAATTGGCTAACAGAAAGGTAGTTTTTTCCATCCTGACAATGCTAGGCCACAAACATCGTTGATGACGTTGAGCAAAAAAAAACTTGGTTGAGAAGTTTTTATGCATCCACTGTATGCCCAGACCTGGCACCATCTGACTGCTATTTTTTCGGTCTCTGCAAAACTTTCTTGATGTTACAAAATTGGCAGACCGAACCACAACTGAAAACTAAATAACTTAGTTTTTCGACGATCAACCATAGAAGTTCCGAAGGAATTTTGAAGGTCATAGATAATAATAGTGAATATGTACGATAAAGTAATGTACCAAGAAACCGCGGAAACATTTTATATGATCTATATATATGACATTGATTATGTGGTGATCAATGTATCTTCCATCTGGCAAGAATGAAAAAAAAATACTTTTACCCAATCTCTTATTATAGTCGTTTGCAGCTAGTATGACTTCAGACGACTATAATTAGAGATTGGCTTATAGTTCTCATTCTTGCCAGATGGAAGATACATGAATTACAAAATATTACATGGGATGGATTATGTTATGATCAATGTATCAAGTTAATACAAGCAAGTTAAAATAAAAAGTTATAGTACATATAGTTATAGTTAAGTATTGCCATATTTTACTATAACCAGTGTTTGGGAAATTTTTCGGGCTAATTTCAAAAAGGTCATGAAAATCACACATCAGTTTGTGTTGTGATTAAATCTTGGGTCTTAATTTTAACTCTTAGCTTTTGAGGCTAGAGGCAAACTACGTGGGGCATACTCTTTCGGACATAAATATAACCGATAGATAATGGTTTGTTGGGATCGGCTTAGTGTTGCAATCAATTGAAGCAGTTGAATGTACAGCAGCGCCAATGATGGATAAGTGCCTAAACATTTTGGATGTGGTTTATTTAATATATGTAATTGCTTTTGGTAAGCTGACATTGGAGGCACCAGGTGTTTTATTTTATTTCAAGGTTATTGAAGTTTGGTGGTTTCAAAAGAGTGGTTCTAGCTGAATATATTTAATAAATTTGCATAGCATTCCGACTACCGATGTCTATTCTATGGATATCATGACGTTTAGTAGGTTCAAGATCCTTGTATTATCAGACTTCCGGGAAACATCATATTCTACTACCGGGAAACATCATATAATTGTCTGTGCATAGTCTTAAAGTTATGAATTCTTTCTACATCACACTGCTATAGCCTAAAATTCTTTACATTTTACTTTCGTTCTCGACCTTAACTCGTGTGGACCCTTAAGAAGAAGAGTTGTTGTGCTATATGTCCTGAAAGTATAGGCATTTGATACTGTTTGTACTAGAAGCCATTTGATCCATCTTAAATGCTACACAATTCTACTGTGTTTTTGGGCCGTTTAAAAACGCGTACATGTTTATGAGTTTTGGTTGCTGACCATGTATGGTTCCCAATAAGGTTGAAAACTTACCAAAGGTGGGGAAGGAATCATCATCTGAATTATATACCCTCAATTGTCACTTTTGGGTACTCGTGTCTTAGCTGGATCTCCTATAAAAAGGATCTTTTATAACTGACGTTTCGCATAGTCTTCTAATGTCCTTGTGATTTGCATGAGTTTTTTTGTCCAAGAACAATTCTTGGACAAAAAAACTCATGCAAATCACAAGGACATTGTGATTTGCATGAGTTATGTGCTGGATATTTTTTAATAATCTTTTTAGAATTTATTATTTATGAACTGCATTGAGCACTTTCTTATAATAGACCGATGTCACAAATAAATCGTGAAAAGAAGACCATTATTTATAGTCGTCATTAAATGGTTAGTTGTTGATTATCGGTAGGTGGACCTTGTGGTTTTGCGTTACTCCTTGTAAAAAAGGTTTTTTGCTGACCATAAATTCAACCTTACGTGTTGCTTAAATCTTTTTCTTCGGATTTGTTGTCCTATAACCTAGAGTTAATTTCAACTTTAGGTTTTCAAATCATACTGAGAACACTTAAAACCATATTTTGTTAGTTTTGTTCACTTTTAGACGATATTGATGTTAACAGTTAAAACCAAGTACAGTAGATGAATTATCCAAACTCGAAGGTGTTACTTCAAATATAGTAGAGTAATCAAATGTATAACGCTGGATAGCAAAAAGGTTTCAAATTTTGAAACGGCGGTCAATTGTCTTCGAAAGATTTTGGGAATCTTAATTTATTCATAAGAAAAATTAAACTGGTCAGAAGATGAACTTCTGAATAGAGGAAAAAAGCATCAACGAAAAGAGCAGGATGAAGAGAAGTAACATGATAAATATCTATTACTGGACTTAGTGAGAGAGTTGTTCTGAATATGGCCGAAGCTTTTACTGACCCAACTCAGCACGAATTATGCATAGAAAATATCATAAGTTGTTACAATCTGGTAGTTTCAATGTCGAAAAAAGGACTTCGATGCTAGGGAACCGCCAGGGACAAACTATAATGGGCTTCAAAAAAACAGGTGTACTTGTTCTAAAAACTGACCAAAACTAAAAAATGAAATTCGTGGGTTTTATGATTGCGCAAATTTGACGAATCATGGAATCGATACATTGTTTTGGACGTCAAGATATGTCGTGACACAAATGTTTAAATATTCTTCAGGATATGTTTGCTACATTGAAAATGTGTTTTTTCCATCTCCTCATCTCTAACCTCTCGGCTTCTTTTCTACAGTTGGAGATCTAATTTCACCCAAAGGCACTTAATCTTCGTCATCCCACGATTCACTTTCCTTCAAATCATGCTCACAAACACGTTTAATAACAGTTGAGAGGGCTATATCATGTACATTTGTAGCGATTGATTTACCGTCCTGCTTTCGATCGAGTGTATTACTTAATTTTTGTATAATAGTGCAGGGTTCTGAGGTTTATATTCATTTCCATCGGTTGCAACCCCAATGCGTGAAGCATATTCCGTTTCTGGCGACTACAATGAACATTTAGTTTTATCAAACAATCCTTCCATATGGTCATTAATGGTTTTTGATTGTTATAATAATCTTCGCCCCTTAATGCCACGAAAACATCTCGAATTTTAGCTGAAACCGATTATCGAGATTTTCGGTACCAGATACATATTGGAACCTATTAAACACGTAGGTCTGTACAATTCTGTAAAATTTTCCAGATGTATAGCTTTGAAATTTCACTGTGAACCTACCTTTAAACAAATAACCAAACTGTTAGTGTCAAAACATTGAGTCTAGTGAAAAAATTTGAGTCTAAATATTTGCTAGTTTCCGTGCTAGTGAGAGAACGGGTTGGTCGAAGTGCCGAGAATATTGCTGCTGCGCCCTCGTAAACGAACCAATACATTCGAATCCAGGCCGTTCTGAAGAATTAAATCACTCAGTATGACCATACTTTTTGCGAAAGGATCTAGGCTTGCACTTTCACAAGATCATGTTTACACAAGAACTAAGGCGATCGATGTACGTTTTCGGATTGGGCCCTGGGAATGTTGGAAAAAGGTGACCAATCATATGCAGTAATGAAGCACATTTTTGGCAAAATATTCGTCAAAAAACCCTTCGTCACGTGCCATAGAGTGCGTATAGCAATCGATCTATTGAAATCTAAATTTGATGACCCTCCTGACTTTTTTTATTGAACTTCGTTAAATCATCCAATGTGAGGTCGAGTCAACGAATCGACACCTAACAAGTTTCGGTGATGGAAATATTAACGATGTCGCATTCCATACATTACTGTTTTGATTGTACTTCAAGCCAATAGTAAAATTTTCGAGATATCTCGAATGGTCTGTGGTGGTCAGAGTAACCAAAACTTACTCTCTTATAGATACAATTATCATCATGCCACAAGCAACGCGCAGTACATAGTACGATCTCATAGTCATTCAATGACGTTATCGTCAGATCGTTACCGGCCTAGAGTATACAGCAACAACTCGAATTTACAACTCACTCCAAATACTATTCAAATTATATAAAGCTTCAACACCATGCCGATGATTTGCTGAATACATTTTATTGATGCTGGAGCCGCGAATTATTTGAGTAACTTGTACGCCAACATTACTCATCCGGCAAATGAATTTTCCCATCCGTTTTTGACTATGATTATCATCTGTAATGCGTCGGGGTGCCTTAATTTCTCTTGCTCGATAAGTGAGTATGCTTTATACGACATGAAACGAACCTGACTGCATGATGTATTTGAGGGATACCCTCACTTAGTGATATGGCGTTGTGGCAGCATGAAACGAACTTCATGGAATTATCTGCTCCTTGAGAAGCGAGTAAAACTGACAACCACCGTTGATAGAAGGCAGCCACAGTTCCATTGTGAGAAGTTAATTTTTGTTGCCGTGTTAGGTTACGTAGGAAGTAGGATAAAATTTTGAGAGATTGTGCCAGGACCGTCGATCGGATGATCGAAAAGACCAAACCCATCTCAACAGGAACCTGATCTTCGTACTGTGCGATTTTGGTCTGGTCGTAACAGTTCTAGCGAATTACAAGATCTTAGCTCGAAATATCGATTATTATATTTGCGAATTTTTTAGTTACTGTGAACGCTACATTTACCAAATTTCACTCCGAAATTATATTTGGTTGAGTTAACAATTCAGCTCATTAGAGTTAAATTGCCACATTTTGATCATTAAATAGATCAATAAAACCCACCATGTAAGAGTATATAATCTGTAATGTTTTTGAGAGGGGATACAATTATGTTGATTATAATCGCTCGATACAGTACATAAACCAACACATACACATGCATAAACTAATACCAGTGAGCGCCAAAAATAAAATGAAACAGCATAAGGCGAAAACCAATAAATTTTTAAGATCATGATCTGGGACCAAGTAGAAAAACTACAAACACTAAAATGAAAAGTAGAAGATAAGCATAATATACTCGTATATATAAATAAAAACTCTTTTGGCATTTTATTATTATTATTATTATTATTTTTATAAACTACAAAACTACAAGTTTTGATATTTTATGTATACGAATTTTGCGCGAGAGATTGAATGAAACTAAATAAAAGAGGGCAATGTACTTAGGGACTATGGGCTGCGGTGTGCGGTGCACTTTATGTATTTTTGTGCAAAACGAACGAAATGAAATTCTCATCATGTGATGGAATCATGAACCAAAATTGAAACTAACAAAAAAAAATTAAATATAAGATTTTAAAAAGAAAAGCATTAAAAGGGTTCCATTATGCATTTATGCTATACACACGCATATATATGCACATAATATATTGTTATATGTTTATGGTCATCAGCATTATGATCTCCATCATACCATGACTATGTTTTATTCTCACTTGATGTTATAGTTCAGGTAAAGTGATAACCTACGCAAATCCACCATTTTGGATTGATATGTAATATGCAGATGGATTATATCGCAACAAAGCGCTTTCTTATAAAGTTACGCAGCCGCAGGTATTTCGGTGCAGTAGGCACGATTTTTTTCCGAAAAACGCTTATAGTCGAATATGGCGGCACGTATAATAATTTATATAAGCAACCATTTTATTTGCCGCAACCGAATTTTCCACCTCCCGAATTTGTCAGTTACTGTAACTAAGTTAAGATTGCCCATATAACATCGATTTATGACTGAATAAATCACACATAAAATAGCTGCAACTTCTGAATATGTTTTTATTGCCAGATTTTAATACTGTTGTAAACAATAAGAAAATGCCTACCGAAAGGTTCGGATAAACTACACAGAAAGTGACCGAGCCAGCGTACTCAATGTCTATTGATTTCATGCAAGATCTCAGATAATATTGGAAATACATCTCAAATTATATGGGAATACATTCTTATCACGATGTCGATAAGGCTGTATTCCAACATGAGATTAAAAAGTATCGGGGTCAGCGAATCTCCTAGGGTAACACCGTAATTAACTGCAAACGTTCTCGATAGCCTGTTCCCAACTTCGACACAGCATAGTGACTGCGTTATTGTTATTTTATACAGAATATGTACCTATTGTTTGGTATTTCTAAGCTGGTATCTTTATTACCTTGTGAGCTGTATTTCATTGAGCAAGACGACACTCCTTACCAAACCAATCATTTTTGGGCCTACTTTTTAGTATACCGAGAATGTGCTCGACAACCGAGGTTTTTAATACTTCCCAGGTACTGTTCACTTCTTCTGATTGATAATTTGATCGCAAAGCGCTTTTTAAATTATCTCACGCCACAATCAATTAATAAAATGGATATTTCGAGTTAAGTTCTTGTAATTCACTAGAATTGTCGCATCACGACTGAACGTATCTATCGAATTTGATCTTTTCGATCACACAGTCATTCAATGACGTCATCATCAACAAGAAGTGTAACACACTCTCAAATACTATTCAAAAATATATAAAGCTACACGCTTCAGTTTCTTCATTGGTCAAACCATAACAGGAGAATCGTATGTTAAATTCCCGTCCCCCCCAAATTTTGTACGAAAATTTCCATCACTGCCTACGAATTTTTGCTGACGATCGATAAGATATCACGTCTTGGACAACCCTACTCTTCTTTTTGATGTGTCCATATTTCCAAATGGATGTTTTTATGAGGAAAGAATGTAATTGCCACTTTGAGATCATGAGCGAACGCAAAGTAAATTATTATATCTCTATTTTTCGTTGCAGTCTCGTGTCGGAAATAAAATCTCAACTGTTTTCGAAAAATAATATCTAGTTGTGCACAGTCGGAAAGGGTTAGTACAGAGTACATTATAGGCGTTGTTCAGCATTAATTCTCTCGTCACTAATTTTAAAGATTTTTAATCTGTAGTTTTGAGAGAAAATACTGCCTAAAAACTCCAATGAGTCTCATGACCTCGACAAAGTGTTCGACTCTGGAAAGTAGTCGGTCTATTTTTCTAGAAATTCATTATGTGGTCTTTTTCGACGAGATTTTTGCATCTGCATCGTAATAGTTTTTTACTACTTTCAGTTTTCTTTCCTGCTAAGGTCGGAGCCTTACAGGGTGCATTGCAGGTGGCTCATTTCTACTCAGTAAAAATGGTTCATTATCTATGGAGTGAAGGAGCTCAACCGGGTTCCAAACCCCATCAGTATTATTATCTGCAACAACATACTGAATTTTGTGACTGAATCGAAGATAAATGGTGTCGCGGAATATGGAATAGTGAGTGAGATCAATTGTGTATCAAAGTAGTGGATGAATTCTTATAAATTTGTTTTTGTAAATATTAAAGGCATTGTGGCTCATCTTAAATATACTTCAGGATTCGTTCTTGAGTGAGACTGTTATGGGTGTGTCCCAAAAGAGAAAACAAACTTTTTATGAGAACCAACAAGGTTCAACATATGTTTCATCGATCCACCGCATAATTTTTCAACATATCGTTCATAGATCCACCGCATAGTTTTATCGAAGTGTTCAAGGTCGTGTTGACATCACGGTTTAGATATAACGGCCGAACAACTACCATTACTTAAATGTCTAAAGTGGACCGTCAACACGTAGATGGACGCATTCATAACAATCACAACACTTGCAAAGAGAATATTCTAAATAATAAAAAAGAAATCTAATACGAGCTACACTCCTGAGTCTTAATGTCATTCAAAAATTTCAAACAACCTGAAAAGTGTTACAATGGTTGTTTTTGAAATGTTGAATGGACCCACTAGAATCTAATTATATGCTCTTATTCAATGTAATGTAGTAAATATGCAGTTACCAGTAAGTTGATATGTAAAGTCCTTGGAGTATAAAGCTATATCGATCTGAAAAAGATTCAATGTTTATTTTTGTATAAACTTCCTTATAGTAACGATTTTTGTAGATTTTATTTGGTGAAGATCGATTTCGATATTTAATCATCATCAGTTCACTTTATACTAGAGTCACTTTATTTAGAGTATAAAGTGAACTGATGATGATTAAATATCGAAATCGATCTTCACCAAATAAAATCTACAAAAATCGTTACTATAAGGAAGTTTATACAAAAATAAACATTGTGTTTTTTTATATTTAAAACCAGTGACGAAAGTACACAAAAAGTGAAAAAAATGGAAATCCATTTAACCACAAATAGTGAAAAAGATTCGTTACAGTCGTTTGAATTTTTTTTTATTATATTGAAACTAGTCCTTCCTAACCATTTGGACTAACTATCAATTTACATCTAAATTCTTAAAAACTAAACTATAATGTGGTCACTGTTGATCTAGCGATGCACTTATGCCTGTCCGTTGGTAGTTAGTTTCTCACATACTAACGATCTCGAAAGGTTTGGTTGTTTTTAGTCTCTTAACCAAATGTTCACTATCCAGTAGCCGAAAGGCTCCCGTATATTGCATTGTTCCATTCTTTGTGTTTTATATATGGAATTCCCAAGTCACGATGCAAATCAATTTTTCTAATACTATACCAGAGTGCATTGACTATACCTTATTTTGGAAGTTTTGTATAAGTTTGATGTCAGTATGCTTAGAACAGCCGCAAAGCTGAATACCATATAGCCAGATTGATGTTTGACCTCTTTTCTTTTCTTCTTGCTCTTTCCATTTAAGCTTAATATCCAGTATCCTATCCAAGTATTTAACAGAGTTTTCGTAGGGCACCATTACATCGGTCAGTCTGATTGTCGGCGGATTAACCGATGATTTATTCGTAAAATTAATGGTCGCCTCTTCCCTATTTTGCCCTTTTGCTAGTATAGCGGTGTCGTCAATAAACGTTGCTATGATTACTTAGCTGGACTGTGGTCACTTGTATATAGTAGGTATAGGACTAGGCCCAGAACGATGCCTTGTGGAACTGCTGTCCTTACCTTTCTCCGTTCAGAATACTCATTTCTTGTCCTACTGTAAAATGATAAGCCTATCAGATAGCATATGGTCTCAGATCTTTTCTATAATATCTGTAATTCTGTGAACTTGATTAGTCATTGAATGTGTGTATTTGAATACAAAATGGTGATCTGATACCAGGTCTCTAAACTTTTTATTATTGGCTTCATTCTTTTTAGGAGTAGTCTCTCCATTAGCTTTTAAACTATAGGAAGCATACATATCAAACGATAGGATTTAGCTTCATTGGGCGGTTTACCAGGTGTATAACTCAATAACATATAAGGGATCTGCGTAATTGCGGTTTTTATTCATTTTGTTGTCTATAGGGAGTAGTTCGTATCTTTATCAGCGATCAATTTTCCAATACACTTTTCTAAGACAATTTTCCAATTATTCAAGACTACTCGTTTGTTGCCATCATTTCCTAGCATTCCTTTTTTCGAAGATAAGGTTCCGAATTTCTCTTGGGTCACTTTTACCAATGGTTTTGGATGCTATTGCTTTATAATTCTATGGAGTTAGCTGAATGATATCAGTGAAGATTGCTACTTCTTCTTCAAGTTCCTGTACCTTATTAGGCATATTTGTGGGTTGATATTGCTTTCCAGTTCAGATCGGAAGCTCTCCCAATCAGTTGTTTTATGACAAGAGTTACTCTCGTTCCAAAGCTATACGTGTGAATGATCATAGTAAAGATGAAAAAAGTCCAAAGAGAGACCTCCGTCTATTTAATTAAGAGAGGCATCATCAAAACAATCGATAACCGCATTTAACGCAGAAACTAACGTTGAATTTTTCACTGCCCTAATTAAACGTGGCAATTTAGGTAGAACAAGTATCCAAGCAAAATATATTGACGGTTATACAAAAATTACAATTAAGTTATACTCCGGATATTATTCTGCCTCGCGCAGGCAATGGCAACTCCACAGGTCACCTCCTCTTAGACCAAGCTTAAATAAAGGGATTAAAATCCTGAGAACCGCTTTGTGAAACGAACGTGATGGAGGGCTCCAATATTACCTCAAGGGACCCACAGCTACTGAAGAAATGGATTTCTTATAATGGAAAGCGACACATACTCTGAAACGACCAACTCTCATTACCTCCAATATGGCTCTCTGACGGTAGCTGGGCAAGAAGTGATGCAGAGAAAGCAAAGTTTTAAAACTTTACCTCAGCGAAATGTATAAAGTTAAACCTAACGAACAAGTCAAGAAATTCTAATGAATTTTGTAGATACGTCTGAAAGTATGCCAATCAAATACAACTGGCGCAATGTCACACATACGATCAAAGACAACATCGATTTAAAAAAGGCATTCGGACATTATATTTTCAATCCTGTAATGAAAACAGGTCACCATCAAAAAATCTAGGAAATATAAAACAAAAATTAACTTATATCGCCCAATCAGCTTATTACCCACTTTCTCAAAGGTGTTTGAAAAACTACTCCTGTAAAGACGACCTAGTTCAGCTCCCTACAACAATAAAAGGATTGCTCTACAGCGTTACTAGATTTAGCCCATGCACTTTATCGAAAAGTATTTCATAACCGATATCACTTGAAGGTGTTAAGTGATACCGCATCCGCTGATTTATGTGATATTCATGCAGGAGTACCTCAAGGCAGTGTACTGGGGCCAGTGTTGTACTTGATCTGTATAGCAAAATTAAGTCAACATCAAATTGCGTGAACGTCTCTACATACGCGGATTATCTAAGCTGTCATCAAAATCTCACGATATCCATAAAAGTTCTACAAAAACATTAAATCGAAAAATTACCAACTGCCCGCCTGTGAGACTTAATAAAATCATTTTGCCACAACACGAAATTGTTAAATATCTTAGACTTCAATCTACTGGAAAAAAACAAATAATTTAGCTTTAATTGGGTGCAGGGTGGACTTTTAGACTGTAGCTATAGCTACTTGTAACTGCACCTGCACCGAACGCGCGATCCTCAAGTAAAGGTTGATAGCTGCCTTAAACTAGCATTTTATACTCCAACGGAAACTGAAAACTGACCAACGAATTCCTCTTCTTAGATGTTCGATAAATAAATTCGCGCTTTGCATCTTCAGTTCGAGGTTTCGGCAGCTTCACCGTAAACCTATGTGCATGAACCGTACCTCGTGTTACCCATCCTAGCGAACAAATGGTGGTATTTTCTCTTTTAATTCTGCAGAATATTAACCATTTATTAATCTGTAGAACACGAAGAGTTCTGCGACATCTCTGCGGTGCTGTATGCTGCCTAGATCTTTTGCCGCTGAACTCTATCCAGCAACTGGAGAGCAATGCTATATGCTTCACCCTTAACTTGACAGCAATATCCACTTGGTGGTCATCGAATCTGAGCCGTATGCCATAAGTTTTCAAATGAGATTCTCATGCCAAACCTTGTCAAAAGCCTTGGATATGTCCTTGGCAAAGACTTCTCCGTGGTGCTCAAGGGTGAGATTCCATTTGTTTACAACATATGTCAAGAGATCGGTTGTGGAGTGACTTTCACGCGAGCTATATTGTTTATCTGAAATTATTTTATTAATCTCAAGATAATTCACCAGTTGTTGGTTAATGCATTTCTCAAAAACTTTAGCCACGGGTGACACAATTGATATTGGCCAGTTTTATCACAACCACGTTTAAGAACAGGTTTCACCATCGCACTCTTCCAGGCATTCGGGTATTTACCTTGCTTATAAGAAAGGAGACAAATTTCAGTTAATATTGGAGCTAAGTCACTGGCAAACTCACTGGAATTTTAAAATAAGGATTGGGATTGGAAAAGGATGATGGGATACATTTATTCATTCCAGGTGGAACGGTCTCGGTGAAATTGGAAACGGCGTCATCTATTTGATTGTTATAATAACAATGGCTCTCCCACGGGAAATGTTGAAAAAATGCCCCATCATTGTCAGCCTTGTTAAAATGCCATAGACGCCTTGACTGCCTAAGTTGTGGTCAGAATTTCTAATACCAGCTTCGACACGTGCTTCCATGGAATGCGGAATTGTTGTAAAACAAAAATCCAGAATATGACTGCTTGTAATATTTTGACATTCAAATGTGGAATCACTAACAATTTTATTAGGAAATGATATTTTAAGTCAGTAGCTTGAGCGGTCTTTGAGAAAATTTCGTACTTCTGATGTCGAGTGTACGGTATGTGGTCTTTAATGAATATGCACACTCCACGTTGCAACGCGAATGCTTGTTCGAATTGGTAGCGCTTGAAGTAGAATTCGTTCTCGTAGAGAAAAAAAAATTTTACGGATGTGGATGAAGCCCAACAATCCAACCATTTTAGTCGCCTCTTACGACAAGCAGTGGGTACCGTGGTGGAATTCTAAGCGTTCTTCCCAACCACAGGTGCAAACTATGTTTTACTCTCACTTGCCGTTGTTTCAGGTAAAGCAATAACCTACACAAATCCACCATTTTGGTTTAAGATATAATACGCAAATGGATTATATCGGAATAAAACGTTTTGTTATAAAGTTACGCAGCCTCAGGTTGACAAAAGATATTCCAGTTACTATTTTATACCTAAAACCAATAAAAAATATGTACATACTCGTAGAACCGAAAAATTTAAGTAATATTGTTTAGTGTGTCACATCACATCGCTCTCGTTATTTAATTGCCATAACATAAAATTTTTTTTTATTTCATATTTTATTACTGTGTATAAGAAAACTCAGGTGGCATTCGTTGGAGATAGAATGAAAATTCTACGCGTAATAAAAATGCCAAACGTGAATTTTCTATTTCTAAATTATGTTTTTTTTTATGGTGGTAAACACCAAGAAGATTGATACTCGTTTATAATTTATTTATGAACTATTTCGCATCGAAAATGTGAGCTTTTATGTATCAGAGTATCTACGCAAGCGTATATGTTAAATATTCCCTGCTGTTTGAAATATTTGTTTTTTCTCGAACTTGCGGATTTTCATAACTAAATGTAATCAAATACAATTTTTTATCAGACCTAGAAATGTCTGAGTGTTAAGAATTAGACGTTTATAATGTTAGATATTTAAAGTTTTCTAATTAAAGTTTTATATGACGTCACACAATATTATATTTATGTTTAGAACAACCAATTCAAGTAGAGAGAGAGAGAAAGAGAGAGAAAGAGAGAGAGAGAGCTCTTATATATGGAGGTACATTGTTGAACAAAAATTTTCTTCATTGAAAAAAAAATGCGAACAAGTACATATTGGCCATTATTCTCTATGAGCTTTGGGTATTTTCGGGTTGTTTAGAATTATGCATCGACTAAAAATTACGAGACGAAGAAGTGGTAACGAAACCAGTGGCTTACTATAGTCGCCGAACAACGGGTAACGAGTGCAAATATCATTCATATGAATTGGAGGCTTTAGCGGTAGTTGAAGCGCTTCACAGATTTTGAATTTACATTGACAACATGCGCTACGAAAAAGGATTTAATTCCAAGAATAGGAAGGTTGTGTAACATGTCGACGCACTTATTCGAAACACAATTAACGACGGAGTAGACCTTGAACCAGCAACGATTGATGTGTTTCTAGTATCACAGCAAGATGATTGGCTTATTGGTATGCAACGCCTAGACGACGACATACAACAAATAATCGAAGTTATGAGTCGAAAACCAATTAATTCTGATTAATTCTGTACCGATTTGTACAAAATAAATGAATGTGGGTTGTGCCTCGAACATTAAAGAGGCGTATAGCTAAATTGAATCACGACGATATGGAACATCCGGGCGTCGAGAAAACCGTTGAAGTAATTCGCAGACACTTTTGGCTCTCTCGAATAAGGGACTATGTATAAAGAAATATATTTCGTCTTGTCTGGAATGCGGTTATACAAAATCAAAAGGTGGAACAAAGGAGTGTGAAATGTATCCTATTGATAAGACGCTAATTCCATTTCACACCATGCACGTGGACCATTTGGGTCCTTTCCTGAAAACGTCCAAGGGTAATACTCATTTGATAGTCATTGTAGACGCGTTCTCAAAAAACGTAGTCATCAGAGCGGCAAAATCAACGAACACAGCCCCAGTTATATCGATCATGGATGATTGGACTTCTCATTTCGGAGTTCCAACGAAAACAACACCAAGCATATTTTGAACGCTTCCGCAACGCCAAGAGCTAACGGCCAATGTGAAAGGTATAACAGGACTATTTTGGGAATGTTACGCGCAATGATTGGAGAAAACAATCGGCAATGAGACGCAAATATTCGAAATGTACAGTGGGCGTTAAACACGACGACCAATGACACAACAAAACTGTCACCTCAAAGATTGATCTTAACATATGAATCACGAAGTATATTAAAAAATAAACTGTTGCTGTCTCTGGAAAATAATAAATACACCGATGATGAAGTGGAAACAATTAACAAGCTAGCTTATGAAAGAACTAAAACAGCTGGCATACGACAGAAACGACGTTTTGATAAAGCACATTGTCCTCCTTATAAATACAACGAAGGCGATGTGGTTTTTGTAAAGTGGGAAGGCGGCGCTCCAAGTGGCACATCATGAAAACTAATCCTAAAATATCGCTTGGTCACGATAGATATCACATTGTTGGCGTTCTAGGAGTCGAACAAACTAAGCGAAAATTTGATGGGATATGCAGTTCCGATCTATTAAAACATTGGTGTACGTTAGAAGACCTGGAGGAAGAAGGAAATAACCACGACAGCGATGAGGACTTCTCTGGTGTCAGGATGGACGACTATCCAGAGAGTTTTGTAGAGACACAAATACTAATCAGACGGTCAGGACTACACGGTATGAGCCAAAACTTCCCATAGTCAAGTGCCGTCAATTTGTTTCGAGTCAACAATAACTATTGTAGACACGCATTGTAATGAATATGGAGCTCAATTCCCTTTCTGTTGGCCAATTTTGGATGCTCTTTTGCGATTGCTTAGTTCAAACGATCGAGTTGTGCACAGTGCAGCATCGATTTGACGGTTTTGTCACGTTACGACCCCTCAGAATGGACAATTCCTTTCCAATATCACCAAACACTTATTATAACCTTGTTTGTCGACGCACCAGCATTTCATTGATATCAATTCGGTTTATCAAATTTCTTTGCATTGATTCATATGGCACCCAAACATCGAGTTTCCTTTTGTAGCCTGCTCTTTCCAAATGATTCCAAACTGGCATGCGGATGAAAAATGTCATCATCTTGTTCAGTGCCTGCCCAACCAGAGCGATGTGCATCTTTGACATGCTTATATTTGGATGACAAAATCAAGCAAACCATTCGTGGGTTCTTCGTTCACTCCCAGCATTCTCACCGAACACTTTACCAATTTTTCGACAAAATGATACACAGAAAATATTGTTGGTTGTGAAAACCAACAACGGCGTTGCCGACTTAATCGTGCAGTTATTGCAGCTGTGGCAGATGGCATTGATTTTGAATCGCGATATATAGGCTACGTTAAAACAAGCCGAACTAATAAGCCGACATTAGATTGCTTTATTGGCTGATATAAAGCAATCTATAATGTGCAGATGGATTACACATTCTTTTAGAACCCATTTCAGACATTTTCCTTGGTTGTGGTTAGGTATAGTTGGTATTAGTTGTGATAAAGAGGACGAGATTCATCAAATTTTTTTCGACAACATCACACTCATCTCATAGACACATGATTTTTTGGTTATGGTTCGGTTAAGGTTATTTGATCGACTCGTCAGTAATAAACAAACCTTGAGTTGACTGAGTAACAATTCTGCTACAAATTTTCAATCACTGACCGATGTAATCACTTCCCTAATCGATGATAGATGAAAAAAGACGGATGTGAGATGCTCGATGTCATCCCTAGCACAAAACGAAAGAAACTTATCTGCCACAAATAACGTTCCATTGTCACTCACTAATTAACTAGGTAACTCTTCCTTGGCAAAGATGGCTTGTAGTACTCTGATAATGCTCGAACTTGTGATTGAACTCTATCGTATGTATGTTTTGAAAATGCATCCACACATAATAACCAACATACAGTTTTAAAATGGTTTGGCTCTCCCACAGACTTTGTGGTGCGTGCCCAGTTAAAATTCCCAAAAACTCTTCCTTGCATCTTTGTACTTTTCTTTCGATGAGGGGACAATACCTGCTAGCCAGGTCATTTGTTCGGGCGATTCTTCACTGTCCTTCATGTGACTTCCACCAGAAGTGATTCTGGGATAACGACTCGTAATGACTCAGTCTGGAACAATATATCATGATGATAGTTTAATGAATTTCTTTTCATCTGATAGGAAACAAGCATTTCCCATTCACCCGGAACTGGAGCAATTGGTAGACGGGAGAAAACGTGATTTCGACCTGTACCAGATTGTGTAGTTATACCCTATTAATGACATTGCGCAAAAGTGGCAGCCTCTAGATAGTCAAACTGAAAGTTTTTCCGTATATAAAAGATATACTAATGGTTTATAGTCCATTCAAGGCTAAAAATCCCATAGAGGTACTGTCGAAACCTCGTACACCCAAAAATGATAGACGGAACTTCCTTCTCTATCTGCGAACATCCACGCAGGTGTTCATTTAACGTCGAGGCGAATACTTTATAATTGCAAAAATAGGTAGCCAGTAGTAAAGGTTAATCGTTCTTGATGTGAACAAGTACGGCTTACACAAATTTGTTTTATGGCTTGGAATGAACATTCTCTTGACTTATTCCTCTTTCGTCGAATAAGCCTCATAAGTTGAATTAGCTTTAAACAAGTTGGGACGGAAACAAACAATATATAAAGGTTCTTGTGAGTAAACCGCATCAAAGTAAAATTCGTATCATT
Source organism: Tipula lateralis (assembly GCA_963932295.1). Taxonomy (NCBI): domain Eukaryota; kingdom Metazoa; phylum Arthropoda; class Insecta; order Diptera; family Tipulidae; genus Tipula; species Tipula lateralis. Next base: position 147,681,765 of record OZ010738.1, read on the forward strand.
ATGTTGGACTGTAAAAGCATAACAGCGATAGTGAGCTACGAAAGGTGGCATTGAACGGACCAGCTACGGTACTGGGATCGTAGCGTAGAGGGAGCATCTGTTTTGTTAAGTGTATATGGCATATCTTATCCTGTTGTTGGTAGTAATGGTATGTTTTTGTTAATGTTGTTTCACTATAGACTCATTCCGATCGACGATATGGTCGCTGAATGTCTGCTTGATCGGAAAACATCATTGTGTTCGATTACCGAGTGTTTCTTTTAAACTGAGACGATCAAATATCTCGAAAAATAGCCAATCTATACGGAAAAAGTGTCCATAATCAAAATTTAATCATACCACGGGAGAAATACATTAGTGCAAAAAAATAGTCCCCCGCCCTCCGCTTTGTAGGTGGTTCTTGTTCATGTTCTCATGCACGTGTTGTTGGTTCTTGTTTGTAAACTTTGTCTTAGAAATAGCCCCACAAACAGAAATCTGGCGCAGTAAATCTGGTGATCTGGCGAGCCAATTTATCGGACCATTGAAATCACGATCAAATATTTCACGTGCCACCGAATAGTGTGCAGGACAACCATCATGTTGAAACCACATGGGGATGGGAGACTTCTTTTGCACTAATGTATTTCCCCCGGGGTATGATTAAATTTTGATTATGGACACTTTTTCCGTATAGAGTGGCTATTTTTCGAGATATTTGATCGTCTCAGTTTAAAAGAAACACCCGGTGTGTTAAACAAGTTTTAGCGAATTACAGATATTTGCATCGAAGTGTGACAATTTTCTACTGTGGCTTGACTATTCATTGACTGGTGAATGATTAATTTAAATTGTACTTTTGTAAATATATGAACTTAAAAAATCGAAAGCGTCAGTTGGCGAATCACATTTTGTGATTTCGGGCTACAATTTTCGGGCTTCAATCTTTTTTGAACGTCTTACAATCGGATCTCATGGCTCTAGAATAGCTATATTGAGCTAGAACTTGGAAACAAACAACAGGTGCATATATTTTTAAGTAATGATTCTAAGGACCTCAGTTAGGGCCGGTTCGATCTCTTAGTTAGATCTTGCAAAAATATTTAAAAGATAAAGATTAATGGAGCTGTGTTTAATTGAAGCTGGTTTGAGAAGACCATGACTAACGGTTATAATGTTGTTTTTGCTTGAACGAAGAAATTCAGTTTGATATAATCAGTAGACGATTCAGGCGTTAAAAATAGTTGTACTATACTCATCCGCAAACCAACTGTCATCAAATCACCTTTTTACTATAATTCTGTGCGTCCTGATTGCTTTGCAGTGCCCGGTGTCATAAAGTCACAATAATGTTGTTGCAAACTACAAGAATGTTTTCGAAAAATTGAAAATAAACACGCAGTGTAATAAAAGGTGACAACTATGGTACCACAGTTATTTATCACGAATAGAAAATCCAGATTTCTTGGTATAATACTTCGAAACCTTCGAAGAATGGTATTATCCATTCTATGGTCTTATACCAATAAATAATACATTGGATTTATAATAGCAAAGCCGTTCAAAGAAAAGCAGGGATGAAAATCATAGAATATAGGATTATAAATTCCATTTTCCGGAAAAAACAAATCTTCTATAATACCCTAACAGCACAATAACTTTGTCAATCTATTTGACTAATTCCGCCAAGTAACAGGAGGGAATTGTCATGATTAATAAGTTCCATGGGACGGTTTTCAGAAGTAAAATGTGTTTAAAACCTAAGAATACGAATCGCATAAGCCATTTCCACGTAACACTCGTATGATGATCTCATTTTATTGGCTTCGTGAAGATTGTAGAACTACTTCGAATCAATCAATAGTATATGTTGACTTTTCTAATAAAAATACAAGTTTGACCCTTTAACATCTTACAGCACTCAAGTCTCTATTGAACTATGAAGCTATGCTTACGGCAAATGTCGGGATCCGAGATATTAATATTTATTGTTCTTTGAAGAAGTACGATACCTAGAAAATAGCAAATGATTAATGCTGCGGCAGTTGGAGTGGCAGGTACCGGGTTCGAATCGGGGATCGTTGTTTGTGAATGAATACATATATGAATTCCGGCTGGCATGAAATGTGCAGATAGGTTTACATAATTCGGACTTTTAGTGGTACTTCCTCGATTTGGTTGTAATGGCGTTAAGTAGGGCGTTAATAAGCGAGCTGCCTATGAGTTGGGAGTGTCTTTAATCCCAAAACAGGCTGCAAAGGTTAAAATCAAACAAACAAAGAAGTTCTATAAAACCAGAATAGTACAGATTTATTATCCGTTCTGGGCCCGAACTACTTCCGACTTATCCGCAGGTCTCTTTTATCGCCCTACCTTATGCCAAAGCCAATGTTGTGTACGGGTATATGTCCAATTTACATCTACTTATTGCATTGTCCTTTGGTATTCTATAGTACCAACAGAGGGTTGTATATGTTGTTATTCACATCAACGATCGTCATCACCCCCTGCACTTTCTGCTTGAACTGCCGCAATTTCAACCATTGCTCCATTTAGTCAGTCATTAGAGTGGTTCCAAATGAGGTAAATATTTAATTTGTGTCCTTTGATAAAACCGACGATGAGGATCCAATTAAAAATTACAGACCCATATCTGAGTTTAAGGCACTATCTGAGAGAAAATGATTAAAAGTCGGGTAGTTTTAATCATTTTCTCTCAGATAGTGCCTTACACTCAGATTATAACTGGATATCTACTTAGGTGTGACCAGTAACAACAGACATAAACCTTCGTTTTAGGACCGTTATTGAGTTTAATATGTTCTAACTAGTTTAAGATTAACCTTACGAGACAACGGCTTTTTCTGATGGTGGTACTCACGAAACGTTAGTGAGACCATGTTACAAGAGCAGTTTGCATCCTGTTTCATCTTTCGTATTTATTTGCTAGTTTTACTCTACGAAAACTTTACTGTTCGCTATCAATTATAATGTATATGGCATAACCAGTTAGGGTGTATAAGCATACTCATAGGTTACCTATTAACGTCTTATCTCATGTATTTGCCACATTCGACTTCAATACGTTTCTACCCGAAAATTTAAATCATCGCGAACCGATTGGATTCAGTTCCAAAAAATAAGGTTTGCTCCGGTTAATTTGCCAGATAATGATGCGTTCTCATCTGTTATAATTAACTTTATGGTTCAAAGTTCATCTTGATCTCTGAAACCAGTAAAGTTAACCCGACCTTTCGGCCCTAAGAGTGTTGGTTCCTTTCATCTTTTTTCAGTAATTACACTTTATATGCAACGATATGCACCAACAACTGTCATTTCGTTTTGAAAGTATGGGCTTACTTCGCTGACTTCGCCTCTGGTAAAGTTAAAACATTGTTTGCAAGATTTGTTAATCCTGGTGCCAAAGTACTGTAAGCATTATGTCGAGTTATACGCAGTATTTATTGAAGCAGTTATAATTGAGCTGGTTCGAATGCAACCCGATGGCAATGAAATATTTTTATGTTTATTTTGAAGAGCTAGAGATGTTATATTTTCAACGCCTCAAAGTGATAGTAGGTAGTAAAGTTCGATTCCATCTTGAGAAGGAATAAAAAGATGAGAAAAAAAATATTACCATGCGATGAGCGAATCAGCATCAAGGGAATACAGTGAAAAATAAAAACCAGTGGGAAATACCACTATACAGTGACACATGGAAACACCTTGAATTATGCTTGCCCGAAATTCATGCACCACTACATTGACTGTTGCAAGGAGATCGAGAATCCTACTGATTTGTGTAAAAGCAGTGGTAAATCGCCGTATGGGACGAGTTTGGTTTTAACCAGTGAAATGTTTAAGTATAGTGAAGTGAAGACTTTAAGTATCATATCCCGCACTAGTGGCAAGCGAATAGCCTTGAATTTAAGTGAATTAGATAAGAGTCAAAGCCCCCACCTTGCAATTGGGCAAATCTTAACGATTGATTGTATCGAATAAAGAAAGTGATAGTTTGACTAAACTCTGGTCGTATTAATTTTGATCTTCGTTGGAATCCTCGATAATGCGGATACGAACCGTAAGAGTCTTAACCATTCGTGTCAGAAGTGGGATTATTGACAAGAGATAATAGGCAAAAGTAATAAGCTTAGTTATTCCCAACTGAGGAAGAACTACGTCGACAGAATACGGGTACAAGTGGATTGAAAGCGGGGTTGATGCTAAATCTACAACTGTTATGGAAGAAGCGCAGAATAATTCCAATGAAGTTGTGTTTGTAGGAGAATTGGAGCAGAATTGCCAAGTAGCACCAACATCTGCAGCAGAAATCAGTCAAAGAGAGCTGTTACAACAACAAGGAAAAAAGTTCGGTGGATTGGAGAAAATGTTTGGTGGGCTGGAGAAACAATTTCGCGGTCGTCAAGATGCGTTTAATAACATAGTAGCTGATGTCGAGGTGAAAGTTCAAAAACTTGATGAGATAGTCACAAAAAAAGTACAAAGTGAATTCAACGCAGCTACATCAACCCAATCGAAACCACCGACCTTCGACGGAACTGTATCCTCCCAGACATTCATAACGCATTACGAATGCGTAGTCGACACTCAACAACGAAGCAATGCGCTGATATTGGCATTACGAGGGGCAATCATGGAAATGTTACAGACCCTAACAACGGTCGAGTGGAGCTAAATACGTTGATGGAAGTCTTGGAGCTACCCCGTCTATACAGCTGAAAACAAGGATGTAAGGGATAACGTTGTCGTTGCAAGATCGTACAACTTAGTGCACTTAGCATACTCAAACTACAATCCAAAGCACCGAGAAGAAGAAGCGCTGGATACGTAACGCATCCAAGACGTGCAAATGAGATATCACCTATATCTGAACAGAAAGATAAAGCATATGGAGATGTTAGCTTTGTCTCTACAGATAAAGGCTGAAAAGAAAGCTTTTGAGCTTTCGATGATTCAGTGGAACCTAGTTGAGAAGATGATTTACTATTAGCACTGTAGAGACTCAAGCAGAGCAGAGAGAGGAGCTCGCGACACATTTCACAATCAGAGAGACTGGTTCCAGACAATAATCAAAATGTGGAGCCAGTCGAGCCAGCCAGGAGGAAGAGCTAGAAAACAATTGACAAACCACAAGTAGTAAAGCTGATAAGATTGTAAAGTCCAAAAGAAGTTGGCTAGGGCTTTGAACCGAAAAGCTTCGTGCATCAAAGTAGATAAGCGACGTTGCTATAAGGACAGTAGAGTGGAACAGTCCACCTTGAGGAACACAAGATGGTGTTTGATCTTGTTATAGAGTCAACGGCAAGGATATGGTGGAAGCAAGAAAGATAATGAGCTATAATTTCTCCGAGGAATGGAGCCATAATAAGGTCACTATGGAACAACGTAAAGATCCAGCTTTGTGTCCGATTATCGACTGGAAAGAGAAAGAACGTAAACCACCTTGAAAGATAGAAGTTAAGTACTACTGGACCCAGTGGGTCTTGTTATATTTGGATAACGGTATCCTCAAAAGGAGATGAGAGTCCACTGATGGTAAAATGAATCATTACTGTCGACGCTTTGATAGCAGCACATCATGTAAGGGACCGAGAACCAGTGAGAGAGATGCAGAACATATACACAAAGGCAGAATAAACGAGAATCACAAACAAATTCGGGATCGAATCAAGATTGTCAGCGACAATATAAAGGCGCGCTACCAGGAAAAACAACAAGTGTGGTTTTATTATACGAGGAGGACTAGAGGAAAGTTACCGAAGGTACAATAAGATTGTGATAAAATATTTTTGTTTTCTAGAAACCCCCAAATACGACGAATCGTCACGCCACAATAGTAAAATATGACAAAAATAATCGAAAAAAGATTTCGATTCAAATTCTGTACTTCACTAGAACTGTTGCAACATAGCCTTACAAGATATATAGAAACGAAATGCTACAGTTCGGTCGCATATGCCTGATGAGATGGATTTGATCTTTTAGATCACACAACAAATCAATGACGTCATCAGATCGAAACCAGCCTAGCGAAACGAACATTACAGATCACATATAAGATGACACACATTTCAAGACAAACGTCTTCATCGACTGGTTGATTCAGCGCCCTAGCTGACAATCAATGCCACTCTGTGGAGTTCTGGTTTAACTCCCATCATTATCATCATTAGCTTGTCGCGATTAAAGCTCCCAGCATCTCTAATTACATATTTTTAAAAATAACCCTTTAAACAAGGAAACCCATATCTTCCCAGTATGCATATTGGGTGTCTGTCAAAAAATAATCGTTTCGTAAAAATGGTAAATTCAATGAATAAGAACATTAAACATTTTTGTGAAAGGACTCTTCTCAGGTCGAAAGTACTTCGGCCCTTTATGAAATTAAATGAGCCAAACATTTCCCGATCCACTCAAAATATCATCCATGACTCTCACACCAGTCTCTGCTATACAGAGAATGATACGATATCTGAATCGAGAATAATCCGGATACGTACCGTGAGAGTTGTAACAGTATTAAAAGCTTACCAACTATACACATAAGATAAAATTGTTGATTTTTGTACTTACGAGTATACGTACATACCTACATACCAGGTATGTCCAACTGGAAATTACATTGCGTAAAATTTGTATAAAATAATTTTTGATGCAAGATGTATTTCGACTGCAATCCAAAAAAAAAAAGAAAAAAAAATTAACAATAAATGTTAAATTATAATATGTATGTTAAATAATTGTATATTCGGCGGCCTTGAAAGGTTGAAACATGTGTCTTGTTTGTGTTTTGTACTCACCAACAACAACAACAACAACAAAAATTTAATGCGCGCGCGACACATACATTTTATTTGTATTGTTTAGTGGTTCAAACCACCAAATATTGCCAATTTTTTTTTCATTTTGTATCAAAATACATAAATTTTTGTGTGGAGAATTTATGGTTGCGTTTTCTGATATGTGTGACATTTATGATTGTGATGACAAAAAAAAAACATAAAAAATGTATTCCAAAAAATTGTTGATTTTCATTTTGTTCTGTATCGTGCGATACAGTGCTCTCGTCGGAAAATAAACGGAAAATTCATTTAAACTATGGAAAATGTTTTATTGTAAATTTTTTCCCAGCATCTCATCGAAATAGAACAGATGTATTGAATGTAAAATTAGTAATATTTGAATAGAGATGATAAGATTTTTTCAATAATATTTAAATTTTAGCAGTTTGTTGGTTTTTTTTGAATTTTATGGATTAGATTTATAGAATATTGTATGCATACGTAATACCGAGCCATACGGTTCAAAATGTGGTGTAATAAAATAATTTTATCGTATAATGTATACCATCTACGAGTAAGTAATAAATGTTTTAATACTATTGTGAGTGTCAAAGATTTGCAATGAAATTAGCACACCCTTTCAAAATGTATAACATATACAACGTGCTATATTTATGGTAATAAAAGACAAATGTCAAAACATTATGAGAGTAAGAAATCAATTTATTTCTCAAATGTAAGCTGGCTTTGTTGTCTATGGCTAACCTATTAGTTACCCAAATGATGTTCAAAAACCTGAATATTTTACTCAGGATATGATATGATAGGAGAACTAAATGTCTACGACAGTTATTACTGGAGCATTTGACTTTTATTTGGGTCATCTCATCATATGCTGTTAGTTATTGTTATCCCTATTTCCATCCCACCACCAGTTACGCGAGGGTTGTTACGTCTTAATGACTCGACAGCAATATATATTATGATGATCTATTAAGCTCAGTTATGTACTTGTGTAAAATTATTAATAACTCGGTATATTGTTGTCATTATTAGCTGCCTATGTGTCATTCACTCTTGTCTGTTTATATTGGGATATTATAAATTCAGTTCCATTCATACCATTATTAGTTATATGAGTAGATCTTACACTGTTAAGGTCCTTATCTGAATAGCTGCTATTATGGTGAACAATTCAAACGATTCAAGTTATTTATTGATTTATTAATTGTATAGTAATTGCAAGAGAATCATTTGATCGTAAATACTATATCTATCCTTTTAGTTCTCTATTATGTTTCAAAAAATTTTAAATCAATTATCGTTACAATCCTCTCAAATAAATTCCCCTCTGGTATGCATCTGAGCTACAAACAACATTATCAGCTATTATTTATATTCCATATAATAATTTTCTAATTTTATGATTATCTTCTCCATTAATCTTATCTAATATGATATGATAGGCGAAGCACAAGTCAACCAACCACGGTGATCCTAGGTACGTTACCACAATCCTGGAGGACACTCAGCAGAGCTCCAAAAGTTCCCGAAAGTTTAAAAGTATGTAACAGGTTTATCTATGCAGCAAAGTAGTCGCATACTAAAATAAACAAACCTTCTTATCAAGACCATCAACCAAGTAATACCCATCCAATCTTAAGCATGTCACCAATTTATACAACGATTGCACAACGCGATGCCATTGTGATATACCTTCCAAATAATCAAATGCTCACTACTCCATTCAAAGTCCTTTTTTCTTTTTACCTGGCTCTTTTGTCTAAACTCATTCTGCCATTTTTTGCACAGATTCACCACCTCTTGCATCCATATAATAATATTCGTTTATTTCTTCAAGCAAACAACTCCGTTTCGCAAGCATATCAGCTGTTTAATTATCTTTAATTTGTAGGTGTGAAGGTATCCATTGAAGAAAATCCTCCTTCCCACAGAGTTGACACGGTACTCATACAGATTTTCTACATACACATTTTCCGGACTACCCCCTCCCCGTTTTACTAACTTAATCCACTTCGGGAGTCAGATAATAGAACTACTCTCCTCCTCCATACATTCATAGCCAACTTGATTCATTCAGTTATTTCAATTCATTATTCATTCATCATTGCTTTTGTTGGGTCTCCAAAATGCAAGCTCACCACAAGATTGTTGGCCGGTTGGTGCTTTGATGAGTTGTTCTCCCTCGCAATGCTCTTACCATTTAATTTATCAGACAATTATATTTTGTAAACATTCTCACAGTTTCACGCACAGTAATAATTTCGCTTTTTACATTAAAAGGTGAGTCACCATATCAGAAAACAGAGTATGTATTGAGACCGAATTAATTGCCTCTGGCACATACGTCCTCAACTTTCACTTATCTTTTAAATACGTCACCACACACGCTTAACCCATACGAATTTTTGAGGACAAAAGCGCCTTTTGCATTTTATCGGTTACACTCGGGTTTTAATCGAATTCAGTCTACTCTTGCAATTATCGGCTAATTTTTCCATGTGCACCTTAAAATTAAGTTTTTGTCGATCCAGATTCCTAAATACCTAGTCATAGTTACATGCCTAATTCTCTCATCATATAGTCGTTGAAAAAGCCATTCTTCAACATTTTCTTGCATTCTAATGTAGATTCAGTTTAATCAAACATTGTGCTGCCTGATTTACACATTCCTGAGCTCGATTCAGGGCCTCGCAGATGGTTTTACCTTTGATAGACTTATCTGCCTTAGGACAATTAGAAGTTGCTGACTACGTTAGCTTTAGATTCAATAGGAGCAACATTATAAATTTTTAACTACAAATCCATTTTATTCTGAAGCCTCAAGAATGTGTCTCAATCCAAAAAATACTCTGCTTTGAATCTCAAATAGAATGTGTCTCAATCAGAATAATACCCAGCTTGAAGTAGCAACGACCTAAGTGCGTGGAATATTGGTTTCTAACTCAGAGAATTGTGTGTCGACTAGGAGGGAAGTTTGAACTCCTTTGGAGTAGTCTAAGTGCGTTTTCAGAAAAATGTCTCCTAGAAACACTGGTGATTACGTTTGCCAGCCATAAAAACCACCTAGTTTTTATAAGTGCATGAATGGATTCGCGAAATAAAAATTAATATGCTTCAGATGACACAATACGCGATTGTGTATGAAAGCATTCGTTGAGTTGACCACCTTCAATGTCACCAATATGTTAAAATCGTTCGTATAAGGTCTCAGTTAAGATGTAGTTAGGGCCGTTTACGCGCCCTACAATTATTTTGTAGTCAAACTAAATCTTATTTATTGTATGTAAACATTCATCAATGAGCTAGATGTCTGATCACGGGCTAAAAATGTAAAGAGAAAATATAATGACAAGTGTATCAAACAACAAGTGGTCAACAGGTTTTTACAGGCCTGAACCGTGTCATCAATCTGACTATCGATCTTGATCACGAGTCAGCTTTTAATGTGTTGGAAATAATTAGAAGGCGCCATGGAACCATCCATGTCACCGACAGTCTTCATTTTTATACCGAAACGCTGCTTCTCACTGTATTTGCTGACAAACAAAACACTTGTTGTCATTTTCTTGCTCGGTCCTTGAATAGGCTTCCGCACATTTCTCAGTAGTGTTGTTAACATTTTTACTAATTTTAACTTATTTTTATGCTGGTAATGTTGTCGTGTATCGTTCGGTGTTGCATTTTTGGTTACATTTACATTATTGTCAGCTACACTTTAACAGCTTTCTACAGTTAGACTTAACATATAAATAAATGTAGCTGCGGTGTTGTTGGTGTCTTTATTCATAAAAAATACAGTGGGATCTCAGTTCAATGTTACAATTGATGATGTGTCTCTTCTTGAAATGAAACTAGAAGTAGTGGTTACTGGACTAATTGGCACTGATTTAATTTGGCGTCGAATTACACTTTGCACATATTTTTAGATACGTTTCAAAATCATAGAGAAAAATCAAAGTTGTGTTTATTCTAAGGGATGAAAAGCGTGTACAATAATAAATCTTCCTTAGAAGCGTTTCTGCACCACCAAGTTTCGATTGATAACGCTCTTTTCAGTGCGATGATCCCTGCAGCTGTTAGAAATGGCATAGTGACCACACTAGCTTGGTGCTTTTGTAATATGCTTAAGGAGAATAAGTGCATAATTAGGTAGTGATACGACTACGGTGACCCGAAAGAGATGTCCTCAGCGAAGAGTTCTGTTTAAAAATTATGTCTGCAATAGGTGAATTGTAAAACCGTGACTGGAAAGGTATTGCTAGTCTTTAGTAAATTTACTTATAAAAACTGCATGAAAATTGGAGGATGTGTTGAAATATGTACGTCACAAGAACCTTTAAACTTGCTTTTGTAATTGCAATTCATAAAGAAGAGTTGAGTTTCTCTGCTTAGCACAATACCTAAACTACTTAAATCAGTAATCAAACGTCTACTAGTTCATTATCTTATTACAGTAAATTTTTTACATAGGAAACTGTTTGGTTCACTCTTAATGTTTTTTAGAACTATTTATTTAGCTCTTAATAACCTGCAAAGAGGTATAGCTTTCTCGGTATATCTAAGACATTCTCCACTATTGATCACGCTATTTAATCATATATATCATTAGAAATATTTTTTTAAACACATAGTTCACGTGCATGACAAAATAATTGCTCCTGACTATTTAACTTGTGCTGTCCCTCAAAGCTCTTTTATATTGCTATTCCTAATTTATCGAATACAATTTTAAAATGTGGTGTAAGGACAAAATACCCCACGATGATTTGTAACTAAGCCACGATATTAAGGAAGATCAAAGTGATATTCATCTAAAGACTTAATTAAAGATTTTTATAATGCACAGAAATGCATCGTTAAATTACTTTGTGGGTGCTCTAGAGCCTGTATAGCAATTTAAAAATGTCTCGAGTTTGAAGCTATTGCCACCACGTTACTAAGCACCTATTAAATGTTTTGTGAAGTTGTGAGTTTGGTAGTGACTTTATTTGTGCAACATTGTTGGTGGAGCTGATCAAATCCAGTAAACAGATCCAACTTACGACGGAATTATCGACGGTCGGTATTTCCGATTAGAACAAAATGCATGGAGTTGGTATAAGTATACAAACTACCAACTATTTGTTGAGGGAAAACCACAAGCGCAATAATTTAGAAGCTTGCAAAATACAATAGCCTATAAGCAACAAAAAATGGTAAGCGTACCTTTCTATAATTTTATCAATGCCGGATAGTACATTTGACTTTATAAACATCTGATATATCTGTAAATATAAACTGATTAGTGTATATACACATCCTTTTTAACTAAAGCCGTCTGATCTAACCTAATATGTGCATTAAAATTACCCAGAATGAAAGATTCTCGATTGTTGCAACATTTTTAAATTATATACGTCATCGGCCGAGTCAGTATTTGGTAAGATATCGTTAAAAACTTTGATCGAACTCATATAAAACTTTAATACTGATGATCCCTAAACAGCCTTCAAAATACCGTACCTGAATACCACTATTCATTACGCTACTGATATGAGAGGCAGATGAGTTGGGTTCCTTACACCACAAATATCCACATTTATCGAATTTAGGAGCTCATCGAATAACAACTGCTAATATTTGTACAACCAAGAACATTCCTAGTCTCTATATACGGACACTCGAACCCTCTGGAGCGATAGGCCGAGTTTGATTACTTCAAGGGATCGACCGCAACTGAAATGAACTGCAATCTGCTCCAATTTGATACACCTCAATTTTAACTTCATATACCTAAAATATGGCTTGAAGGAAAGTATAGACACTAAATCATAATCTTCTCTCTTTGACTCTGGTCACTTTCTCCTAGCACTTTCAAGTAAAGTACCCATATAACGGACAATATAACCGCGTATACGTTTAACTAAATCCTCTCTTAGACTTTTAGCTAGGAAACATAGAAATCAGACCAACAATGAAATGGTAAAAAGTTGTGTTGTAATAGAAAAAAAAGACCGGGGATCTTTGACAGTGTTTAAATCTTGGAAACGATCCAACGCACTAATTAACAACATCCTTCGAAGTTAAATGGTGCAGGGCTGGGCAATAGGACTTCATTTTTATATACAGCATTCGATGAGTTGACGCTTGAATTATCAATACAGGAACGTACTCAAATTTCTTACTGTCGAGGAATACCATATGATACAATATAACCAATAACTACTCCAACTAACAAACTCAATTACCTAAGATGGACGAATTGTTGTACTACCCTAATTAAAATTAATATGAAAGTAGTAAGACTATAACTTTCAAACGACCACGAGGTTAGTTGTTGGTGTGATTAACCTGCTTATTTAATGCTTTATGCTTCATTTGACATTTTGTTGCACATATTCGAGAAATGTGCTTTCCATCATATCATATCACACATCTATGACCCCCTGTTGAAGTGCAGAATTAATGGGCCAACCCATCTTCGCAGATATGGATCTACCTAAATCGGACCTATAGCCGCACGTCCTCGATTTGACTGTAATGGCGTAAGGTAAGGACGTAAATAAGCGAACCGCGAAAGAGTTGGAAGTGCCTCGGGCCCCGAAACAGATTGTAGACTAAAAAAATAAAAACAAATAAAAATCATATCGTATCAGTATTGGAGTGCAGAACTCATGGGACTGAGACAAAGTTTAAATTTTGATTAACAATACATTACGATCAACGACGAAACATATACTATTAATAACATTAAAATATTTATACAAACATTCACAAATGAAACGTGTCAAAATGCTTTATCTAATCAATAGAAATACATTTATTTTGAAAGATTTAATTTTTGACCATAAACGTTTTAAATAGAGAGAACAGTTGAAAAGCGACTTGTTTAGTGAAATGAGTTTTTTTTATCGCACCTACAGTAACGTTTATGAATTTTTGAAATATTTAAACTAAACTCTATAAATACTCCTGAAAATGGTGTTAGATCACATGATACCCAATTAACAGTTCCTTTTGGATAAATTATTTTATCACCTAATTTCTCGTTCAAAACATATGATAGTTTCTGTTGCTGGATGACATATTGCGCCGTCCTGTTAAAACTCAATATTCTGCACATCAATAAGCTGCAATTCGTCATAAAAAAAATTATTAATCACAATTCATATTAAGAGCGTATCCAGTTTCCTTTTCAATGAAATGTGAACCAATCAATCACCTAGAGCAAAAACTGTAAACAGCAACACTAAGCAGTTACTTTTCTCGTGGATTTTGTTCACACCTCATTCGACAATTTTGTTTGTTCATATCCTTCAATTTCAAAATGTCAATAAGCACATGTACTAAAGTTCACTTTGTTTAAAAAATATCATTTTCTTCTTTTGCTGAAAAAGCTCAAAGAACATAATCCTAAAACAGTTGGCAATACTTGTTGTGTTAACTGTAGTTTGTAATCACTTAGGTCCTTATGTAAAATATTATGTGTTTGGCTCTTCACTAACACTTTCACTGACAGCAGCAATGAAAACGACCACTGTGACTCTAAATGTTATTTTTCGATCTTGACTTGAAGCACTCTTTCAAGCATTTCGGCCGATATTCCGTTATTAATATATTTTAAGCCAATTCATTCCCTTGTTATGGTGTCCCCATTACAATTTTCTTTCACTAAATCGATGGTTTGGTCTGCTGTGTGGCACAGTGCATCATCCTGATGAGACCACAAGTCGGCTCCTCCAATAACTTGATTTTTTGGCAATACTTTATTGATCCTCTGTAGTTTGTGCCATTGAAATTTATACGCATTCGATGATGCCTGCTGCTCATAAACCGCATCAAACAGTACATTTTTCAGACTTCAATGAAAGCTCTGGAATGTTTTATGACAGTTCATCTGCCCAAATACGACAAATTTGTTTGTTGAAGTATTGATCCAGCCAAAAATGAGCTTCATCGCTGACCACAAATTTTCGATAAAAAACTGATCAATAATGCACTCTAGTCGGGTGGTTTGAAATTTATTGATTGTTTCGCGAATAGTTCGTTCAATTGAACGATTAGGAATACCTTAAAATAGTCGAAGGGTACGAAAATAAGTTTTCACTGAACACTGATTTTTAAAATAAATTTTCACTATTTGTAAATGCTGTTCTCACGTAACTCTTTTCGTGGTGAAATGTCAATGAATACTGAACAGGAATGTCATATGAATATGACAGTTGTCACGCATGAATCCCAATGAGAATCCCAATTGTAAAAAAGTGCATTATATTGAAACACGCTTTATAAACTTGTAGGTTATGTAGTAACTTTAACCCTTATAGTTATACACCTAATATTGTACTCCTGAAATACAATCTTTCCAAAGATGCTAAAAATTACCTGACAAACAATTATAAACATCTGCTATTGATATAATTTTATCTAAGCTCAATATAACATTAACTTTCACAACCAGCACTAATGCTACAATCAATATTTAATTAATTGAATAATATATCCCATCCTCTATATACATGTATCCCTTAATATAAAACTAATTAAATTTAAAACAATCTATTGTCTTGACATCAAACAACAAGTTTCTCCAGAAAATCGTTTGAAAAATCATTTTTTTTTATTTCCCACAAAAATCCAACCAAACGATTACAATAAACTTTAAATTAACAATTAATTAACAAATTATATAAATTTATTAAAAACAACAACAAAACCATGTAGTAAACCCATAAGTATTTCCCAAAAAACAAAAACTCGACTTTTTATTTTTTGTTGCCTTTTTCACACACAACAAACACACAAAACTTTAAAGTTTTCTATTTAATTTTATTAGTTTTTCTAATAACAACCCTAAAAGTGTTATATGGGGAGTCAAACTTAACATATTATAACACACATACACACACTCATATGAAACTAATAACATAAAAAGCATATATTCTAATTTAGTTTCTACACACACACACACAAAACAACTGTTTACCAAGAGTAGTTAAACACTTGTTGTTGTGGTAAATAGAGAGAAAATTTGTGTTCTTTTGTTTTGGGATAGAAATTTTTTTGGTTTTCCTAAAGTTTTGTAACCCATAACCTTTTCTATGGTTGTAAAAAAAAAACTATGTGTGTTTATATACCGTATGTAACATAAACACCTAATCATAATAATAATTAAATAAGAGAATTTTTAACTTCCTGTACCATACCTCTTGTTTGTGTGTAAAAAAAAAAGTCGGAAAAAATTAAAAAATATATTTTTCGAGGAAGTCGAGAAGAAAACCGAAAAACACTTTGACTTATAAAATAACAAATTTTAATATCGACATATACGGAATATGTTCATATGTATATATGTGTGTGTGTATAGAAGATATACATAGAATATACAAGTATGTTGGGAAAAGTGAAAATTCAACAGCCTGTTGCTTAATATTTTTCAGCACATTTATATATTATACATATATGTATAAAAGAAAAGTTACAGAGAAAGTTTTTTCCCATATACACACTGATATATGTATTGCAGAGCACATATATGTATATATATATAGGAGCAACATGAAAAGTGAAATGAGAAAATTTCTATTTTCAGTTTAAGTTGATTTTTTTTAACATTTCAACAGTAGAAAATATACAAAAAAAAAGGATAAAAGATTTCCTTTTCACAGGAAAATACAATTTTCTATTTTTTGTACAAAGTATATATAAAAAAAACAAAACACTGTATATATGTACATACATGTATAGCATAACCTCTATATTACCATACATACATAGATTTTTTTTTTCGGTTGATTTCCATATCCGAGGGAAATCCTCGTGCCCGACTAAACTTGATAAATAACATCCAACCAGCAACAAAAAAAAACGACAACACCAACTTTAAAATGTATATAAGTATGTATGTATGTATACGATAAAGTTCACTTTACCATTCAGCGACTATATCTATACTTACATATATGTAAAGCAAATTGAAAATAACAACAACGTTGAGAAAAGCACAAAAAAGTTCTCCTCATGTTATATACCCATACATATGTATATAACAGTAGAATCACATCATAGTACATATATATATGTGCTATTCTACTTATATACATAAAGTATATATATATATATATGTACTCATATGTTTGTTTGTTGATTTTATGTTTTTTTTTGTGTTGTAAAGTTGAAAAATTGAAAAATGAAAATTGAGGTGAAATTTTACATAATATACTAGAATTTTATTTGAGTCACATATGTGTTCGTTTTTTTTTTATATGTTTGAAATAGTTTTTCATATATATTCATGAATGTTCATAGCACTATATACGTACATACGCTAGCTGTAGCGTGTAGAGATATAAATGAAAACGTTTATCCTATTATGTCGATGATAGTAAAACAATTTCAGTTTTAAATGAATAGTAAAATGCTTTCGATTTTTTTTTTGGGTTTGTGGGGGGTGTTCTAGAAAATATTTTTGGTTATGGAAAAAACAAAATTGGTTTATAGTGCGACATATGGTAATAGTGTGAATTTTTTTGGTGGTCGTTGGTGGTATATTTTACTAGCTTATTTGTGTAAATGAAGGCGGCTGAGTGACAATAACATTGATTGAATATTTAATAAGAAATTTGAATTATTTATAATTTTCGAATGGGCAAAATAATTTTAAATCAATTCTTAACATAATATACCAATTATCGATAGTGGTGTAATGTTAAATTCTTCAGAACATTTATTTTTGATTTTTATTGTTTGTTCAAAATAAATACTATAAACCCAACATACATTGCAGATCATCATATCCCTTGCCCGTCATTGTAGTAATCATTATCATGTATATATTATTATTGTATTATTATTATTGTATACATACATAGAACTGTTCACCAATTATTAGTATATCATAACCCTTCTAAATTGCATTATATAAATATAAATACCTAATACGATCTTGAGTATATAACGACTATATCATCTAATTATAATTTATGCATGTATTGAAATTGCATTTCTATGTAGAATCTAGTTATAATTTTCCTTTATGTATTCATACCAGAGATTTTATTATAATATAATAAGATCTCTGATTCATACCTTATATATTGTTTAACATTCATATACCTGTAATTATGATTTACATATATACATACTTATATTTTACCGCATTCCCAAAAACATTTATATTTCAACTTTGTCACAATAATTCATTCCGTATTCAGCCACCCAGCAATCAACCTATCTTTAAATAAAGTTTATATCAACCTATAAATTCTGAATTTTATTTGAAGAACTATTGCGCCTGATTACGTGTTTGGATGATCAGGATTCCACCTATCAATTCTGATCATTTGTTGGTCCTTCGAACCGGATCTAGAGCGATCCATGGATTAAGTCAAGACGTAGTGAAAAACTATCAAGTGTATTCCAACCAAGTGTAGTGAAAACCGTCAAGTGTATTCCGACCAAGGTTTATACTAAGTGAGAAACAGTTAAGTGTATTCCGGCCTAGTGGTTATACTTAGTGAAACCCAAAAAAGAGTATTCTACCAAGTGTGATTTGTATATTTATATCGAGTGGTTTATAACCAACACATATAACGAACGTGAATGTGGTTCAACCAACCCCTTGAACGGAACGTGATTACTGTTTCCAACCAGCGCATCTAACGGTACATGATCGATGTTCAATAACCACGTGAAATTAAACCATAAGAATTTACAAATAAAACGCAGCCAATTATTAAACCAGGTAATCTGTTTCTATTAGTTTATTATTCAGTAACCCATAAATTGAATTAATAATTATTTAAGTTGGTAAATTCCTGTCCCTCATTTTACAAGTGAATCGAACCATAATTAACGGTGCTATAATTTCGATCACATTTTTCGCATAATTTTTGCTTTGAAAACACCAATAAGAGGCGTATCAATTACAATTAAAACGATCGTTTAATTTGTTAATTCTGATTACTGAGATGGATGCACTAACAAGACGAAAGGGAATCATAAAAGGCCAGTTAACAAGATTTGCTAATTATATTACCACAAAGGGCGAAACAGCGACCTATGACGAGCTATCCATGCGTTTATCGAGAACGCATGAGATATATAAAGAATTCATTTCGGTGGAAGATCAAATGTTTGGATTAGATTCCACCGTTGTTTCAGAAATGGACGTCATCGACGAACAGTATTTTTCGATAGTTTCTAAAACCCAAGCAATCATCAGGGGAAAGTCATTGACTACGCCTGCGCTGACTAATCGTGATGACGCCGATACCTCGTTAAATGCAACAGAGGTTAACTTTCGTTCTGACTTCAAATTACCTCGTTTAAACCTTCCAATTTTTGACGGTAATGTCAAACAATGGCATTCGTTTTATGATATTTTCATTTCAACCGTACATGAAAATACAACCTTATCACCTGCACAAAAATTCAAATACCTCCTTGGTCAATTGCGTGGTGCCGCATATACATCAATTTGCCATTTTAGGGTCGATGATGCTAACTAAACAGAAGCATTAAAACGATTAGGAAAAAAATACGATAGAAAAAAGGGTATAGTTGAAGCTTACATTCGTGATTTTCTATCCTCACCGAAATTCAGTAAACCCTCATCGACAAATCTCACAAGGCTGCACGACACACTAGATGAAACAGTGCGAGGTTTAAAGTCTCTAGGGGAACAAGCAGTACAACGTGATCCATGGTTAATCCTATTAGCAACCGATAAGCTAGATGATGACACCAAACAACTGTGGAAATATGAAACGGCTGACATTGATTACCCCACTATAGAACAGTTGCTAGAATTCCTAACCAAACGCATGAATTCGCTCAATGATACCGGTCTAGTACGCAGTTTTACTAAAAGCCCAGCTACACATGCGAAAACCTTTCACACGGTACGACAACAAGCGCCGACTTACCCGCAGTCGACTTGTCCATTATGCGAAAATGAAACACATAAGTTATATATCTGTCCCAAGTTTCAAGCACTATCAATCAATCCCCGACGAGACTTCATCACCAAAACAAATCGTTGTTTTAATTACCTCGGCGAAGACCATACAGTTACTAGTTGTATAGGAGTCGAAGACACTGTCAAAAATGTTCTAAACGACACAATACCCTATTGCATTATTTGCCGCAGCCAGGTAATAGCGCTGGAAGTTCGTCGATTAATACAACATTGAATAAAGCTCCTCAGGAGAATAATTTAATAGCCACTACCAAACGAAATGCTGAATTAGACAATGAGCCAGCTACAGTCATGTTCCAAGTTAAAACCGAAGCGACGTCATTTCAACCAGCGGATTCCAAATCGATTAATCACAAGGTTCCTATTCTGCCAACAGCTAAATTAGATATCCAAGATAAATATGGAAATTGGATTAGTTGCCGAGGTTTGCTAGACTCGGGCTCTACTCATAGTTTCATGTCCGAAGGTCTATTGAGGCAACTGAAGGTACCGAGGATTAAGGCTGATGTTACCATCAATACGCTCAACCAAAGACAAGCTGGTACATCAAGAGGTAAATCATTTATCAAGCTTAGGTCAACTATCGACCATAACTATCACATGGATTTAGAAGTTTTCATTTTACCATCGATTTCGTCAAAACTACCGCCGGAAACAATCGATACATCATTATTTGAGTTGGATGATACCTTACCGTTAGCTGATCCAACTTTTAATGTGCCTGCAACTGTAGAAATCCTGTTGGGGTGTGAACCCTTTTTCCAGATTTTATTGGATGGTAAGATTCACCAACGAAACGAATATCCATGTGCACAAAACACCAGATTAGGATGGCTAGTTGGAGGTGCCATACGTACACATACACAACACAAGTCAATTTCTAACGAACCTAGCATCACATCATCCCATGTTGAAGCGACTGAAATACTTCAACATTTAGAGTCCGCACTCGAACGTTTTTGGAAAGTTGAGGAAATTATTCCAGTGAAACCTCTAACTAATGAAGAACAATTAGGTCTAGATCTATTCCACTCTACTACCAATATACAACAAAATAAAATAATTGTTCGATTGCCGTTTAAGCCCAATGCACCTGGGGTTGGGGAAAGTTATTCACAAGCCTTGAGAAGATATTATTCACTAGAGAAACGACTAAGACATAATGAAAAGCTGAAGGAGTCTTACGAAAGTTTCCTACAGGAATGTTTAGAGTTAGGACACATGGAGTTAGTTCCAGAAGCTGAGATAGCAAAACCCAGTAATCAGATATTTTATTTACCGCACCATCCCGTGATAAAAGAGTCCAGTTCCACCACAAAGGTGCGCGTCGTATTCGATGCCTCCGCCAAATCGAATAACGGCTATTCATTGAATGAAAATTTGTTAGTCGGACCGATCATCCAGGACAACTTAATAAATTTGCTCGTCAGATTTCGGAAACACCAGTACGTCTTTTCTGCAGATATAGAGAAGATGTTCAGGCAGATAGCAATTTCCAATACCGATAGAGATTACCATCGCATCTTATGGAGGAGAAATCCAAATTCAACAGTAAAACACTACCGGTTGAAAACCGTAACTTACGGCACAACTCCGCCACCATTTTTAGCAACAGCCTCACTTAATTACTTAGCAGATAAATATAACCATTTGTATCCCGATGCATGCAGAGTAATTAAACAAGATTTATATATGGACTATTTGATGTTCGGCAGTAACAACATCGACTTAGCATTAACCCTACAGCGAGATATAATATCAGTAATGAAGTATGGTGGCTTTAACATGCGGAAATGGTCAGCCAATCATCCTTTACTATTGAAGAACATTCCAACGGAGAACCGTGAAATGATGTCCTGGGAAGTTACTGATAACAGTTATTTGATTTCTGTCTTAGGCATAAAATATAATCCTGTTGGAGACTTCTTTCATTTTAGAGTATCCTTATCAGCGCCACCACCTATAGTAACAAAGCGATCTTATCTCTCAGAAACGGCCTGTATCTTCGACCCATTGGGCCTATTATCACCTGTCACAATTGGACTTAAAATCCTATTCCAATCGTTATGGTTAGAGGGTATTAATTGGGATGAAGAGTTACCACCAAACATTGTGAATAAATATCTAATAATTCGCGACCAGCTCGAACTGTTGACCGAAATAAAATTTCCGAGGTGGTTATATACCAATGGCGAACAACTGGAATTACACGGATTTTCGGACGCGTCAAAGGATGCGTACGCTGCCGCTATCTATTCCCGCGTAGTTTTAGGTGAAGAAAATGTTAAGACTAATATTCTAATGGCAAAAACCCGAGTCGCCCCCATCAAGGCGCTCACCATTCCGAAACTGGAGCTAAACGGCGCTACCTTACTTGTTAGATTGTTAAAACTAACATTGGAAGCTCTTAAGTTATCAAAAGTACCATCGATCTACTGTATGTATACTGATTCAACAATCGTTCTGCAATGGCTGTCCAAACCACCAAAGGTTCTCAAACCGTTTGAGGCAAATCGCGTTGCTGAAATCATGTCCAACACTAATCGTTACCAATGGCATTTTGTACCAAGCCACGACAACCCAGCTGATAAAGCCACCAGAGATATGACGCCTGAAACCCTATTGAAGGACGAAGTGTGGGTTAAAGGGCCGGCATTTTTACATAAGGTCCCACTGGTGCTGCCACCATTACCTACGTTGGAAGGCGATGAAGTTGATCAAATCTCATCCCATTTTGCTTCTACCGTTCTGAATCAAGGAGTCATCAAAGAATTAATTTTAAAATTTTCGAATTTACGCACATTAAACCACGTGTTAGCATTTATTTTACGATTCAAAATGAATCTCCAAGCGCGAAAAATAAACCGTAAGTCTGGTAAGCATATATCTGTAGATGAGGTGTTGACCGCTGAATATTATATATTTCGATTTGCCCAATATGAAAGCTACAAACTGGAAATTAACTTATTATTAAACCATAAACCCATACCGAAACAATCTAATATATTTTTTCTTTTTCCATTTATCGACGATCATGGTGTACTACGAATGAGAGGGCGCTTGGAGAATGCCAGAATTACATATGATAGCAAGCATCCAATTATATTATCGCACGAACACATCATTACGAAGGCTATCATTCGTGAACTGCACCATAAGAATTTGCATGCCAGCCATAAGCAGCTGCTGACTATAATTAAACAACGTTACGCAATTCCACGAGCGAGAAATTTAATTAGAAGGATCATTCATTTATGCTTTACCTGTCGAAGATTTAAGAATAAACCCGAACAACAACTAATGGGATAGCTGCCTGCCTGTCGAGTCAACCCACCTGCTAGAGCCTTTATCGAGGTTGGAACCGATCTAGCCGGCCCATTCACCTTAAAAACCCATAAGGGCCGAGGCGCCAAACCCTACAAGGCATATCTGGTCATATTTGTATATATGGCAACCAAGGCAGCTTCGCTGGAAATTGTCACGGATATGACCTCCGATTCCTTTATCTCATCCCTGAAACGATTTATTGTCATCCGAGGATTACCCCAACATATATATAGCAATAACGGCACCAACTTAGTTGGAGCAAGACGTCAGCTGCAACTTTTCTACGATCAATTTATGAATGAAGCACAACAAAACCAGATTGAAGCTTGGTGTACCGAAAACCACATCCAATGGCATTTTATTCCTCCGGCTACCCCTAACGGCTCAAGCCGCCGTCAAATCATGCAAATATCATTTTCGTCGAGTGATTGGAGAAGTTCTGTTTACCTATGAAGAGTTCCTGACCATCACAAAACAAATTGAAGCAAGATTAAATTCCCGACCATTAGGAGAGCTCCCAGAAGACGAATGGCACCCACTTACCCCATCACATTTCCTCATTATGCAGCCATTAACATTGTTGCCAGAACCCAACCTTCAACATATACAGATGTCCCACCTAAGTCGGTGGCAACTAATCCAACAATTAATGCAAGGCTTTTGGAAACAGTGGTCTCAGGAATATGTCACTTCCCTTAACAAATATTATAAGAGACATACGGAAACACACCAGTATAAAAATGGAGATCTAGTTTTACTGCGTGACCAAAATCTACCACCAACTAAATGGCCGCTTGCTAGAATCTGTGAACTTCACCCCGGAACCGATCAGCTTACCAGGATCATCTCGTTAAGATTGCCTAATGGTACCATTCTTAAACGGCCTATCTACAAAATATGTTTACTTCCGAAGTTTGACCCTAGCGAGTCAACGGCGGCGGTATGTTCAAAATAAATACTGTAAACCCAACATACATTGCAGATCATCATATCCCTTGCCCGTCATTGTAGTAATCATTATCATGTATATATTATTATTGTATTATTATTATTGTATACATACATAGAACTGTTCACCAATTATTAGTATATCATAACCCTTCTAAATTGCATTATATAAATATAAATACCTAATACGATCTTGAGTATATAACGACTATATCATCTAATTATAATTTATGCAGGTATTGAAATTGCATTTCTATGTAGAATCTAGTTATAATTTTCCTTTATATATTCATACCTTATATATTGTTTAACATTCATATACCTGTAATTATGATTTACATACATACATACTTATATTTTACCGCATTCCTAAAAACATTTATATTTCAACTTTGTCACAATAATTCATTCCGTATTCAGCCACTTAGCAATCAACCTATCTTTAAATAAAGTTTATATCAACCTATAAATTCTGAATACGGGTTTGGATGATCAGGATTCCACCTATCAATTCTGATCATTGTTTAATTTGTTTACTGCATGATGTTTGGTACTGTGTTGCCAGATCGTGGGATTTTTATTCATGTAAAACGGGCAAGAGGGAAGAATTTTGGAAAGTGCGGGATTTTTACATATTCAATTGTACTAACATTTTGAATTGGTTCCAAAATTAATTGCATCATACAAAACAGCATACAACGCATCATACATAAATGAGCTATATGAGGAATCAAAAAAAATATTGTTGATTGTTGCCAAGATGATCCTTAAACCTGAAATCATAAATGAAATAATTTTAGACAATATTTCAACCTTTTAAAGCTTGGTGAATGATAAAACTTAACTTACTGTCGAAGATTTTAAAGAAGGTGCCGAATTTACAGAATATTTAAATTTAAATAATTTAGAAAATGATACGAACTACTTATCTGAAGATCAAAAATTTAATATACGAAATAATTGTGCAAAATTCATTGAGAAATGTATTTATAAAATTTTACAAAAATTTCCCATAAATATCCAATTATTTAAAACAGTTGAATTTTTAAACCCTGAAGTGGCTTTAAATATATCCAACAGAACCTTCTGTAAATCTTTAAGTGATTTACATGAATATATAACGAATAAAAGGTGATAAATATCGGCTTGAGGACGAATGAAGTGATTTATCTTCTGAAATCACAGAAAAAGTGAAAGAAACTTTACAAACTCTTAATGTAGAAGATTTTTGGAAAGAAATAGCTACGAGAAAATGTGTAAATGAGGAATTACTTTTCCCCAACTTAGGTAAAGCTGCTACCTATATATTAAACTTGCCGCGTTCAAATGCTGATGCTGAGCGAGTGTTTTCAATGGTGACAGATATTAAGGTAAAAAAACGAAATCGAATTGGGAAAGAATGCTTAAATTCTTTGTGCGTTTTCAAGTCTGCAATGCAGAATAAAAACATAAATTGTGTGACATTTAATGGGACCGAGAAGCACTGAAGAAAATTGCTGAAAGGTTCCATTTAATCAACAAATTGGCTTAGAATATTATAGGTTGATAGCCATCGCACAAGGTAGTAAAATGGTATATCTTGAAGATGATCTTCAAGGTCCAATTCATCAAGAAAATTCTTGAACTGTCGATGGGTTTTTGCATTCGTCCGAATATAGTTTATAAATTGTAGCACAGTTTTCATTACGTTTTTGAATTTGAAATATTTTGCAACTAAATGTTCACGATGAACAATGCAATGAAGTGGTAAAAATTCTGGTATTCTTGTATCGTTTTTAAATAGACCAATAAGGCCTAAATTGTTTCCAATCATTGCAGGTGCTCTGTCTATTGCTATGCGTACCAAATTTTTCAATGGTATATCAAGTGTACTTTTAATATCGATCCCCGGGTAGTATTTTCAAGTGCTACCAAATCCAATAATTCTTCTTTTATAATTAAAGATTCGGAAACGTGTCGGAATACAGCTAACTGTGGATTGTCCTGAATATCAGTTGATTCGTCAGGACTAAGCTGAATGCTACACTATTTTTAACATCATCTTCTAGTCGCATCATCTTCTAGTTTAAAGTCTACTAATTTCCGTAATACGTCGCTCAGCTTTATATTTAATGGATCCAACATTTTAACTACCTGCTCCATATTCTTTGTAATAAATTCTCCCTCAGTATAAGGTCTTTAAGCACGGGCGATGTTGCAAGCGATGACAAAACTAGCTTCGGTATTATTATGACAGTAATATTTGCTGACTATTCAATCCAGATTTTAAAGATTCTATTTTGTTTGTTCGAATATCGGTATTTAACGGATAATTAGCTAAAAATTTACTGTGAATTTTCTCATGATGTCGGTTTAAATTGCTGGCTTTATAATGAGCAATTGACTTATTGCAGATAAGACAAAAAAGTTTCTCCCCTTTATCGACGACTACAAATGCAATTTCCATTGTTGCTTGAAGTTTCGGGTTTCTTCGTCATATCTCCTTTTTTTTAGAAAATAAAGTTTAATTATTTTAATATACTTTTAAAATAATAATTTAAGCTTAACAAAACAATTGAAAAATGTGAATAATTACTTTCAAATGATCATGAAGAGTTGTACAACTATCACTTAGAAACTTAATTGCTAGTGTAACTTGAAACAGAACAACAAGTATATTTTTCTATCGACACCAATAAACAAAATGTTTCACAATGTTATTTTAGCAACTAACTATAATGACGATTTTCTATCATTATAAAATGTATCGGAAATATTTTGATTGTTAGTTTATTCTTGGTGATTCCCCTAACAATACAATTTAATCGGTAAAAATGATTTTGAGAATATGCGAACATAAGAGAAAAAGAAAATGACAAACCAAACTATGATTTCACGGCAGAATAAAAAGCTTAGTATTCAAAATGACATTCATTATTATATTTGTTTGCAAAAAATTAAAAAATTCTTTTGTTTTGTTTCATTAAAAACAAAAGCAAATAAACAATAAATTGACTAATATATCGAGAACTAATGATGAATTTCAAGACGCTATGGACCTCAGATATTGTATATTGCAGTTAAAGTTTCACATGGCTGCCTTCAAATTTCTACCGCAGTTTTTTGTTTAAAATAATTCCAAATATTTTAAATTTCGTTTAAATCCTGACTTTACGGTGGTCAATCAAGTGTTTCTTGTTTTAAATCTCTTAGAAACGTTGAAATCATTTGACTTTTGTGAATTCGAGCTTTGTCTTGCTGCAATATAAAATGCTGCCTGACCAATTAATTTCTTGAAACTGATGCGTGCTCGTTCAACGGTTCCAAGTGTTTAGGGCAACACTATTATATTGTCATCCTCTTTATAGCTATAACACCTCCATATCATTTCTTTACCGCCACCACTATGGCGAGTTGGTGTTATAACAGATCGATTTTTTTCCATTTGCTTAGAGGAGTAGTCTTCGTACATTCATGTGAGAGATTTGGACTTTTCGAGTGATATTTATATCATTCTAAACTTTTTTGATTTTGTTGGGAGTTTCGTTCAAGAAGATTCGTTATTTTTTGCGATTGTCGCACATTTTTACCTTATCCATTGCAAAATTTTCAAGCTGTTCTTAATTATGTATTTTTTTATTTGATAAATAAATCGGGATACTCGTTATGAGACAATTTTTTCTTCCGATGGAAAAATAATTTTGTAATAAAAAAATCGAGCACAAATAATTTTGTGATTTGGTTTTTAATAAAATAGTGAATATTTTTTAATTTTATTATTAAAATACAGAATAAATTTCATTTCAAATAAGAAATAAATAATTTTGTTTAAAATTATTTTTGAGTCAAAATTTTAAATTCTACCGAGTGACATGTTAAATTTTTGAGATGCACAAATAATTTTGTTAAGGACTGTTGCACAAATAATTTTGTGATGTCCATGATCCAAATGAAAGATTTCATTTCAATGCTATTCAAATAATCATTACACTAGAACCATTCTCCTCCTCCTTACTTCAGTTATTTGGTTATCAGTGTCACTGAAATTTACAAACACATGTGACAGTGTATATAACTCGTCGTTTTCACAAAAATTCACCGAATTTCATGTACATATATAATATTTAATATCACCACCATATTTGGACGACATTTCTTTCAAACACACGCAAATCACTCCCGTATAACTTATAGTTTCATAATTTTCCACTATCATGCAATTTCATAAATTTTTTTTATACCTTTTTTCAATTTGTATTTAATCTTCTTAGTAGATGAATCGATATTAGATCCATATATAAATATCGTAAATAACAATACAAACAATTTATACTATCAAACGCGTTATCCACTTGACAAATAACAAGCACACATAATCCTTCAGTTTTATTTGATCAAAAACGAAGCCGAATGTAAAATGACAAAATACGGAATTATGAGTCGATTTCCAGCATCCGATATGAATGTTAAGGACCAAAGCCAAATAAATGTAATTTGGCATTAATGTTTGTTAGATAACCACCGATTAAGCCCACTATTTGCAAAACACTTTAAAGCTTATAATGTCAGATATCAAAGCCATTAGTTTGTGTTAACATGAAGTGAAACATTTAAAGTTTAATAATTCAAAATGAAGGAGCGTAAAAACATGAAGATGGTTTTGAAAGCCATTGCACGGTCACTAAATTTTCTAATATTTTATGATTTATTATAGTCACATTATCATTAGAACCATGTTTTGATCATATAGTAACTTTAACCTGCAAAAGTTATTTTGAAAAAAACACTTGTGATATATATCGGGCTTACCAATAAGAGTGAAATGATTTCTTTTAAAAAAACGCACTAATTTTTAAGGAAATTGAAATATTTTTTATTTAATGTGAATTACAATCGATACAATTAAGTTTTGAATGAAACGTCATTCAAATAGCCTCCACGACTTCTTCTGCAGGCACGAATTCGATGAACCCAGCACTTTCGAGAACTTTTTCCCTCTAAATAAATCAAGTTGTATGTCATGAAAAGCACGTTCAATATTGACTTGTATTGCTTGAAGAGAGTTTGGTTTATTGCTTAAGACCAATGACTTCAAATAACCCCACAAGAAATTGTCGAATGGTGTTAAATCACAACTTCTTGGAGGCCATTTAATATCACAATTTGCAATAATTGAATCTCCAAACTTTTCTCGCAATAATTCAATTGTTGCACTTGCTGTGTGGCACGTTCAACTTGTTCCAATTTCGGCCATAAAAAGTTGGTTTTCATCGATCTATACCGATCTCCATTGACAGTAGCGGTGTTACCAGCTTCATTTCGAAAAAATACGAAACGATGATTGCACCAGACAAAAAATTACACCAAATTGTTTTTTCATGAATAATTTGTGGATTTTTTCGCACCAGAATCGAGAGTTTTGTTTATTTAACGCACCACTCAGATGAAAGTGAGCCTCACCGGAGAAGATGATTTTCTTAAAAAAAATCGTTACCGTTTTAAAGTTGTTTCCAAGGCAAAATTATAAAATTCACGACGTTTACGATGGTTCAATGACTTCAGTTCTTGAGTGAGAACAATTTTATACGGATGCGAACCCAAATCCTTGCTCAAAATCCGCCAGGCTGTGGTTTGAGACAGTCTTCAGTAACACTTGTCTGAACGGCAGCAATGTTTGAATTACATCCAGGGTTTCTTTGTATTATTGGCACTTGGACATTTTGTAAAGAAAATGTACGCTCAAAATTTTGAATATTAAATGGAACACCCACACGAAAAGTTGGATTGGAGAACGATTATTTTGATAATAAAACTGATTAATTTGTAAACGTTGTTCTTGCATATATCAAACTTCTTCACCGACATTACACGTTATTTTATCTGTTTCTTCAAGCACGATCCCATATTTTCAATAGTATTCTGAACTATATTGGCCTCTACAATCCTTTTTGTCCATGTGTTTTTAAAAAAATTTACGGTCTTTCCATATTATATACTTTATATGTGGCATTGTCCTGTTATAGAATAAACTCTGTGCCGATTAATTTTTCACTATACTAATCCGACATCATTTAGCAATTTTGTGACATCATTTAGCAATTTAAGTATCTCTCTTTCCACCTTTGTCGAGTTTATTGTTTTGGAAATTTAGAGCTTATCCTCAATACTATTGTCAGTATGATTTAGTAGCATGTTTAAGTGATTTTATATACTTTTTAAGGATCTTGAAAATTGTAATTGAATCTGAAGTCCAGACATAATTAGGTGTGTAATATATTTATATGTTTAATGCTTTAATATTCTTTGCAATCAATGCCGATTTTTAAACTTGATTCATAATGAGCGATGAATCCCATTTCCATCTGATGGGATAACACCAATACACATAATGCATTTGAGAAAAAACCATGCATCTACAAACGTATGACTGTTAGGTATGACTATGGGCCGCTAGTGCGAGGCACTATATATATATATATATATATATATATATATATATATATATATATATATATATATATATATATAAATATATATATATATATATATATATATATATATATATATATATATATATATATATGTATATATATAGATATATATATATATATATATATATATATATATATATATATATATATATATATATATATATATATCGTGAAGTGTGTGTGTGTAGGTTCGTCTCGTTGGAAATGTGTACGACGTATTCTATTGGATTAGGGGATAGGAAGACATATAAGGTACTCTTATTTCTTTTCTGTTGGGAAAATGATTATGAAATGAACATGAGGAAGCGTGGTTTACCTTAGGCTGGCCACGACTAGTAGACGTTAATAAGGCTTATAAAATTAAATCTTTAAAGTATGTATGTTTTGTTTTGATTAGTCAAAATAATTTGAATATGTGAGTGGCTGGATGATGTATTTCGGTTGGTTACTGCTTCTGGTTCTAGGTATGACTTGACATCCTTAATTCTTAACACTTGTCGAACTTTCTAATTTGAGAACAGGTGTAGCCTAGACCTACATATTTTTGGAATTTTATGAGGTCTCATACGTCTAATTGATGCTCTGTTGGGTTTGTTTCATCAAGTGTCACTATCAGATATATGTTTCCTTTCTACTGTAATTTGGAAAAATCAGACATTGTTGGCCCGTTTCGTGTCAACAATCAGACTTCATCATCTTCGATTACAAGTCGGCTTATTGTTGTAAACAATTAAAAATGCCAGGTCACTCTCGATGCCGTGAAGCCAACGGCTTCACGAAAGGAGGATCTTTCTCTTTAAAAATCATTCAGTCCGGATCAGCATGGAGACTGCGACTGAGTCTGAACACACTGTCCTTGGATTTCATACACGAGATCAGAAATTTGCATTATATTTCTCACCTCGTGAATTGTATATATATATATATATATATATATATATATATATATATATATATATATATATATATATATATATATATATATATATATATATATATATATATATATATATATATTTATTTATATATATATATATATATATATATATATATATATATATATATATACATATATATATATATATATATATATATATATATATATATATACATATATATATATATATATATATATATATATATATATATATATATATATATATATATATATATACATTATACTTAGGGAGTTTGCAACAGAAAAGAGTAGAGATAAGCTTGTTTCGGTGACAAACACCTTTTCTTCACAACCTACAATGGTCAGATCCAAGGCCCACATTAGTTTGAAACATAATAAGTTTTCACATATTTGAAATTGAACTTATTGTAGGATAATGGTGGCAAACCTAGGATTATCAATAGTTCTCCTTTTACATCATATCAAACTTTGACTAAATTTTGTAAGCTTCTTATAAGAAAGATTCAAGTTTTAAGTCATATAGGAAGTAAATAAAAACAATTTATTGGATTCTAGAGTAAAAACGCGGATAGATATTTTGTGGTAGACCAGTTTGGTGATAAACCAATAGGTCATGCGTCTACAAACAACTGACAATATCTATTTAATGATGTCATAACTCGAAGAACTATATATGTTAAATGATTAACTTATTTTTGATAATATCTTTAACAATTTAATTCCTAAAACGAGAATCACGTACACACTTATATAACATATTTAAAATTATTTCATGAGATAATAATCTGACATTATGTCAACACCTTTATCTAACTTATTTATAAACTAAACTAAAATATTTATCCCACAAACCCCCAACTTGTTGAACTACTCGTATTATTTCGAAAATACATTTTTAATATTTTTTTTTGTCTATGTTAATCCAATTATAACATCACACATAGCAAAAATAAAGTAAAACATTTTATTTAATTAACTTTATCACTTAAACAACTAAATATATAATCCTATAATTTAAAAAACATGTTAATTTCTAAATATAATATGAGACTATATACATACCTAACATCTACCTGTTTTATATTCAAACTATTTTACTATATACATATATGTACGAGTATGTATAAACCCAATTAAAATGAAAAGTTTTCTATTATTTCTAAAATAAACATAAGTCTATATAGTACATAAAAGTGTATATGGCTTCTCACCCCTCTCTCACCTATTTTCCCACAAAAATTGTTCACACAAGAATTTCCAAAAAAAATTAAATGTTTTGGTTTTAATTCATAAATATACGAAAATAGTATGCTCGTAGTAGTAGTCGTAGTAGTAGTAGTAGAGTAAAAGATATTATAGAATCTACGATTGAATAAATTCCACATATGTATGTATATAAACATATCGAGAGCTTTTAACGATTACGTGTTGGAATATGCAAATAAGTTTTGACTATTAAAAATACAAAAACTTTTATTTTCTCCCACAACACTAAAACAATAATTATAAACTTTTTAAGTTTTTATTAATTTAAATTTACCTAACACGTATTTAATACGTTCATATATGTACATTGTTATAATAAAGAGTTTTCCAATTAGAGGTTACATTTTCAATAGCCTGTTATTTGGGCGGCGATCAATTTTGAAACTGTCGTCTTTTGACATTTGACAAGTAAAAAGGGGAAAATGGCATTTACGCTTCAACAACAAATTAAAAAATTCAAGCTGTCGGGACAATTTGGTGATTTGAAGAATCGAAACCACTTGCGTCACTCAAGAACAGCTGAGTCTATAGCTGCTGTAGTGTAACGTGCCTCAAACGATATGATGGTTTCGGTAGACAAGATGTAAAAATAAAACTATACAAATTGGGCGCCTGTCTACCGGCACGTATTTTTCCAGATAATAGCTCGTAGAGCAGGTTAGCTCGGGAGGGTACGAACACGATCTCAAGGAAACCACCAGCACGAAACTCAAATCAAGATGTTGAGATAGGAATGCGACGCAGCGAGTAAAGCGAAGAACCACAAGGATAATCGGGAGATGATCGAAAGGAACGATTCGCCGTTATTATTTTGACCTCTGCATTGTTTTTTTTTGTGCTGCACGTGGTGCTCAGTTATCAGAAATCACGTATGATAATCTGTATATTTCAATATATATATATATATATATATATATATATATATATATATATATATATATATTTATATATATATATATATATATATATATATATATATATATGTATATATATATATATATACATATATATATATATATATATATATATATATATATATTATATTATTTAAAGCCAATACTCAGAAAAAAAATGGGTCAAAAAGACCATTATCATCATCAATCAGTGTTTTTAAACATTGTACACTTGATGTATCCCATATTTGACATAAACCATCGTAACTAGACGATACAATTGTGTGATGGAAATTTTCACGATTGAAATGCACCGCCAAAACAGGATCTGAATGGGCCGGAAGCGTTTTTAAATATTTAGCCGTTCCTACATCCCATATTCGTACCGATTCGTTGAAACTGCCCGTAACATTTGAAATTACAACCAAATACATAGTTATTGTTCCTCTCTAGTGTCTTAAGACATTTCCAGAGATTAATTCAAATATTTTAATATTTTCCAATATTTTCACTCGCCGATACAAGTTCCCGACTGTCACTTGACCATACAACATCGCTAATGCCCAATTTGTGTGCTTCCCAAAAGGTAGCCAACCATTCCCCGTTGGGGCTTAATTCAACCGCCGAAACGGCGTTTTCGTATGACAGGCTAAAGTAAGTTTGAGTGAATAGAGTGTAAAATAATACTGAAATTGTTATTGACTATTTTATGGTGGTAACCCACAACTGACGATTCTGAAGCTGCAAGTGATGAATTCGTGAATAAAGGATTCGGACCTGATGTTTTGTATTTGATTCGGCGCACTATGAAGTGGTGGTCTCAGTTTGCTTAAATAAATTATTTCTATCCAGCTAAAATTGAAAAATAATTTGAAAATGTTAATAAAGCCCAATCTTATTTAAACTAAAACGTTGCTTGCCAAATAAATCCAGATACAAGTCATAATTTTTTGATTCTATAAAATTGATGATTTATTTTTGGAGTAATATTCAAGATTGGAAGCACAAACGTGTTTTTACTGAAGAAAAACAGCACACTCTGACATGTAAAATTGCATTTCTAATAAAATCCCGTTTTCTAGTAACCAAGAATTTTGATGATTGAACTAAATATTTGGTTAAACCAAACCATTGTTGGTGAAAAACATACTGTTACTTTAATCAAAGTATATTTTACCAAAATTGTTTTAAATTTTAAAATTTCCTGAAAAATAATTCTTGGTAGGTCAATGTTACTAAAAGCTTAGTTAACACTGCTAAATTGTTGGTCAAAAGTACTAATTATATTTATATTCTTAGGTTGTTTAACTGTGTTTTTTCAGATAATTTAACCAAAAGCAAAATTTAGCAGTTAGCAAAATTTTGATCAATTATTGCTTTAACCAAGTAGCAAAATGTTTTTTAAATTAAAGTAGAGAATTGGCGAATAAAATCAAAAAAACTGGTGTTCAAGTAACTAAATTTTATTACTAAGACTTTGGTCATAATATTATTTTTAAGTGAATAAAGTCTGATTTCCATTATGATAAAAATTTTGTCAATATTTTTTACTGAAAAAACCAGAGCGAGAAAAAAATCAAAACTACCATTAGAGTGACAGAGATTGTTTGTTATTTTTTTCTTTTTTTACAGTGGATATATTTTGACAGATGCTTGTAACATTACAACAAATTTTTTTGGTTTCTGAAATAAAAAAACAAAAAACACTTTGAATTCACAACAATAAATTTAAAAAAAAAACTACATAGTTATTCATTATTTAAATTATTTTCACAATGAATTTAAATTATTTTCACAATGAATGAAACAAAACAAAATGTTATAATTATTAATTGACTATAAAAATAACTACTATAAAATGCTTCATAATGACGTCATACAAACGATTTCTCATCCATTTACATTTTTTCCTATAAAATATTTTTACAGTACTGAATAATTTTTTTATACTGGAAATGTTTTTTATTTCTCTCGCACTTAAATTCTAATTTAATGGATGACAAATTGTCGATTTGTGGATCAGCGAATGAAATATTTTTTGAAAATGTCGTAGGTCATGCAAGCTTTACATTAGCTTCGTATATCACAGGTAAAGATTTTATATTTTTGAAGCATCTAGGTTTCTTTGATATGCCGATAACCAATAATTGACGTTTATTCGTTCCATCCATATTGGTTATAACCAGAAGGGTTATTGTTTCTTTAGAAAGTTTGCCTCCAATGCACTTTTCACCTTTTAATTTAAGTGTGTTTTATTGAGCAAGTTTCAAAAATAATCCGGTCTCATCGGTGTTAAATATTTCAGAATCATATTTTGAAACTGTAGCTGCTTCTCCCCAAAACTTTTCCAACCACTATATTATGTCTTTGATGAAAATAATAAACGCAACTGTCGGTGCATGTAAAATTTTTCTTCCCAATTTTCTGAGCGAATTCATTAGCTTTCGCTTGTAAAGTTGGTCTGGAAATCGGAACTCGATTTCGTGAGGTGTGAAAGTAGCCTAACAGTAGTTGATCAATATCCTCGTGTTCGGTTTTTCTTACTTTTTTAAGGTTTAAAGAATTCTCTTCGAATTGTTTTTTTATTTTGTCTCGATTTTTTCCACATCGTTTAAAAAGTGGAATGTGATAAATTTAATTCTTTGATTAAATCTGAATTTGATTTAAATTTACACACACATATATATATATATATATATATATATATATATTAGGGTGGTCCATTTATCTGAAATATTAAAATTAGGTTTTCCACAAGGTTGATTTTATTCCAAACATGCTAACTAACGACTTTGCAAAATTTTAACTAACTAGGACAATATTTAGCGGTCGCTATAATTGATCATTTTTTGGGTAAATGTTTAAATGATACACAATTCAAGTTTTTACAAAAGTTATTTATTAACAAAATACAAAAAAATTCAAAATTAAATTAAATTAAATTAAAATACTCATAAATTGAAAGTGTTACTCGCTCAGATTCATCTTCATGACGTTGGCCTTCGAAGCGGTGGGAAGTTTCTTTCTATGTAGATCGACTAACCGAAGCAAATATTGTTTTTGCTGTTCATTTTTGGTAATGCTATTGTTAAATTTTTGAATTAATGCAATACCTCGCTCTGCACAGTCGTTTACCACTTTTAACTGGCGTACTTGTACCCCCATTTCAATAAAAATTGCATCGTCCTTCCATTCCGTGGGGTCCTTTGTAAGAAATGACGCAGCCTTTTCTCGTCCTTCATTGACTAACAAGTCAAAGAAAATGGTTGTGCGTTGGGTAACAAAGGACTCAATTGGGCTCTGATGATTGAAAGTTTTACCGTCGAGTCTTTTTAACGCTTTAGCTTTTGGTGGTAACATGAGATTTTTAACCATTTCTCTTTTAGACTCAACTGTTACTCGAGAATCGAAAAAAGCTAGTCCAATGAGATATTCCGAAAAATACCAGAGATGACGACGAAATGCTTCCGATGCCGCTGTACGAATATTTTTATTAGGAAAGCTGTCAATAAGTTGAAGTAGATTGGCGTCATTTAAAGGGGCTTTCTCGGCTATGGCGGCTTCATTCCAATAACGGCCATATATTAGACTAACAAATACACTTATATCAGTGACTCCTTTTTTCTCTGCTGCAGTAAGGACGAACTGGTTTTGAAACAAGTATATTTTTAGACAATAAATTGCTTTTGCCATCCAACGAGCTTGATGTAAGGCGCCGGGTGCACGGAACTTAACCTCAGTTTTTTCTGAACATCCTAGAAAAATTTGGCACAGGGTCAATAGTTCGAGGTAATCGTCCCTAGGCTGTTGACTTTTTATAGCTTCGGCATAGTACTTTTGCATTTCTTGAAGAAGTTCTATCAAATTATTGGTACTAAATAACGATCCATCTCCCAATATAAATTTTTTTTTATCTATTTTTGACCACTGTTTCTGAAAGCGTTTAAATAATTGTACATCTGGCCCTCCGCATGATCCAAAAACTTCTTTAAAAACATTAGAACGCATTACTTCAAAAATGTGATGACGGCAAGCAATCCATATGAGCTCCTTATCAAGGGCTTTTTCAATTAAAGTGCATGCACCTAAGTTTAACCCTGTGTTAGACGCTGTAGTATCGAAGCATAATGCGCGAATGTGACCCTTGAGACACCAATCGTCAAGAAGTTGCAAGCATGCGTTGGCTTGTTGTTCACCCGTACCTCTTTTGATCTCCGGAACTCCTATTAGTTTTTCTAATCCACCTCCACTGACGATAATCGCAACTCTATCCACCTTTTGTACTCCACCAATAATATCGTTTAATAATTTGCCATCCCAGTGTAAGATAAGTGGACATTGTGAAATAAATGAAGCTTGATCCGATTCTACTACATTTTTACGAATTTGGTTTCTTTTTCGCCGTATTGTGCTTCGTGATAATGAGATATCTGCTATTGGTGTACCCAGTGCCTTTGCTACAGATCCAAAAACAAACACTGCATTTCGATCAGTAAGGTTTACTCGGTCAATAGATGCAATAACATCCTTGGTAAAAACAGATTTTTGCAAGGAAGGTTTCGCCTTTGCCTTAGAGGTCGAGGTCGAAGGAGCCTGATACTCATCACATGATGATGTGTTGGAGCGGTTTTCATCGTAATCGTCAGAATCCATAATCTCAGAAAGGGTATCAACAACTTCTTGGTTTGCTTTTTGTTTTTGGATATTTAGTAGTCGCCTGGTTTCAGCTTCTGCGTCTCTCTTTCGTTTTCGGTTTTCTTTATTTTTTAAATAATTGTCTACTCCTGCCATTCTGCAGCTCATGTTGTCTTCTCTTTGCATGATAAGAAATGTTTTGTCCTCTTTATTTTTCATTATAGTTAATGCGTCCTTAACTGCTATGTCAAATATTTCAACCAAATCTGCTTTGAATATGTTTTCTTTCATTCGACAACTTTCGAGATTGGTTTTCCGATTCTTTTTTAGAAGCAAATATTCACTAACAAGTTTGTTTAATTTGCTTTCGACTGAGTCAATCCTTTGTGAAGGAATTCTGGCTTTTTCCCAAATTTCCATAATTCCAACTACCGCATTCCGAATACTTTGCTTAACAGTCATTTTTTGTTCTAAATGGTGATAATGGAATTTTTTAAGAACATCCCCCTTTGATGGAAGCCTTGCATGGGATAGACTTTCTGTTGACTTCCCAATTAGCCAAACTCCAGCTGAGGTTCTTGTAGATTTCGACGTGTTAGTGGACGCCATTTTCAATCCTTTAAACTTCAATTATAATTTAACTATTCACAGTAAATGATTATTTTAATTACAAATTACACTGCACACTCAAATTAAAAAAAATATATAATGATTTAAAAAAGTATATTTTACTTGTTCTGCAAACAACTTTACTCATTGAAACAAAAGACACAAATGATAATTTTCTCGTAGAAATATATATCCTATAAGAAATTAAGGGGATTTCCCTTTTTATATAGACTTTTATTCAGCGTGATACAGCATTTTTTGCTTGCCAGAAATACATATGGAAAAATTATACAAAAACAAATCAACTGATCTGGTTAAATACAATTAATTGTATAAAGTTTCATATCATAGCGACCTCTAAATATAGTTCAAATGGGCCGATTTTTGATATATTCGCTCCGTTTGGACTATAGAACAAAATAATGGTTGTGGAGAGCAACAAAAAATATGGAAAAATAATGACATAGGAATGTGGACCACCCTAATATATATATATATATATATATATATATATATATATATATATATATATATATATATATATATATATATATATATATGCAATTG
Source organism: Tipula lateralis (assembly GCA_963932295.1). Classification (NCBI taxonomy): domain Eukaryota; kingdom Metazoa; phylum Arthropoda; class Insecta; order Diptera; family Tipulidae; genus Tipula; species Tipula lateralis. The sequence continues at coordinate 147,721,163 of OZ010738.1, forward strand.
TCCAGTCTCGGATGTTCTTCGATACCATTTTTTAAAGTATAGATCATTTGCTCTTGCGGAGTTTACACGCACGTGTGATTTGAGATAGAATTCTCAGTTCACTTTATGGAGTTAAGTGGAGTTAAGTCCTAATAATTGCAGGACGTGTTTAAGGTTCCCATCCACCTTTAGTTATTATAATTGTCATATTTAATTTTCAACTTTTTACTACATCCATTAAAATTAAAATTTGACCCGTCATTATCAAAACTCATCAAAGTGTAGCATAAAGTACATATGGGCATAAATTCCCGTGGAACTGAATCAATATTGTTTTTATTGTGTATCAGGCTTTACAAAAACTTAATCTAGTAAGATTTTCCATTCTTTAGCTTTCTTAAACTCTTAACTCACATCTAGTAGTCATAAAGTTTCTGATAAGTGACGAAGGCAAGATTATGCCATTTTAATATGCATATTTAATGGCATCGATATTTGTATTATGAGTTATGTGGCTATACAAGGTAAAGAGCACTTTTTTTGAAGAGGACATCTGATATTGAAAAATGTTTTCAGTAATCCGCCCTTGATTGTATAGTGTGTATTATTGTTCCAAAAATGTAAAGGTCTTGCTTACAAACGATGCTCCTCAAACCATTGTACCAGCATCATAATAGATTGTAGCCTTACGGCTAAGTGTAATCATATAAAGTTTCCGATCTAATCTACAGCAGTTTTCAGCCTTTCGACTACAGTGTGCTTTAATACACATACGAGTATTACTTTGATTTTATTTGTCAGTTGTTTCATATCATAAGAGAGTTAAGGGAACCCAAGAGCATTTAGAATGTCTTGTACAATATATAAACTTTTGTACTATTAAAGCCCCAGTATAGTTCCACAGAATACTATGGTGTGCATTTCCGCTTGGAATATGGTTGCACAGGTGGTCATGGACTTGTACTTTTATCCGTCATACTTATTGATGGTCCACTAGAAACTCTCTTATAATTTCATGTGGCAACCATATTTTCTTGAGTTTGAGGTTATTTTCTGCCTATATCGTCAAGATTGTAGTCAGTTCTATGAGCGCCTTTATTACGTACATTGGAGAAGTTTTCATTGTACCGTTATATCGTGACAGACTTTACGTTAAATTTTATTTAACGGATCTTTTATCTGTTTCAGCCACCATACTACCAAATCAAGAAATGAATCTCTGACAGACCCAAAGTGCCTTCGTGGCCCAGTTTTAAACGTTAATTAATTTTGCTTTTGTATTATTTTTTTTTAAGATTACGCCTAGATATTTCCTCGGACAAATATACACATATGTATTTTAAAGAGGAAGTCACAAGAGATAGCTTCTTCGTCCTCATAAACCGTACAATAATTGTCCTATTTCGATACACATATGATGCTTTTTGGATACGTCCTGCATCACTTTTGAAATACATGTGTCAATTTTTTCTGAGATCATTTGTGCAGCCTAGGACATCATAGCCTCGGCTATTTATCGGACTCTGTAGTATCTCGACAACCAAATACACAACAGAATCGATAATAAGATCCGAATGGTTTCCATTTCAATTTTCCAACAAGAAGTGAAATAATCACTCCCGAATTTACTATCTTTTCTTTTCTTGCCCTTCCTTTTGACTCACAGGAGGTTTGTTAAATCGATGTATGTTTGAATTCCAATTCCATCAAGACACAAAATGTGGTTTCACTTTCGATAAATCCACTGAAAATTTATTCTACTTTCAACCTGGGTTTTCTTTACTTTTCATTTACCAAATCTATAACTTAGGTTAACACAACATTAAGTTCAAGCAAAGAAAGGCAAAACAAATCCAGGAGCTTTGACATAATCCTCACATCATTCTCCAATTTATCTCCTATTTTCTTTTGTCTAAATTTTATAGTTACCTAGCTATTTCTAAGTGTAGGTCCCATAACTTCAACTGGTTTGCTTTTACCAACATCTCCCGTAGTTTTAGACGACACATTTGTGATGAGGCAGCTCTCCCGGGTTATATTATCTCTCGTAGTATATTATCATTGAAACTAAGAAACAACCGTATTTTTATTATCTGGATGCTTTGTGCTGACCGTATAAAAAAATACGGTTGTTTCTTAACCCAACTGAGCTACGTGGCACACAAGCAACGAAACAATTGCAATTTTACAAGAAAAGTTTCCTGACAGCTTTATTTCTTGAAGAGGTGATTACAATTGGCCACTTGAGATTTTGAAATCTTAAGATTGAACAGTTAGTTAACTTTTTACCTTTGGGCCACGTGAAAGATAAGGTCTATGGTATGTCAATGTTCCACAATTGATTCAAAACCTCAAAGATGGAATTTGTAAAGTGATGGTGGTCATTTGTTATCGTTTTCCAATGTTACGGTGAAAGAGACATTCCTTGATTTCTCTTAAAAAATACTCGTTTTTTTAAATATCAAAATGAAACCTCTTATTGGAAAATACTTTAGTTTTTGGAATATTAAATTACAATTATAGAGGTAATTATTATAGGCAATTTCAGCATCTCCGATTTTCTATTATTATTTATGCACTTCCATATCGTTTATATTGCATGACGGTATGCTTATTCTACCTATGTACTCTATAGCTGCATGCACTCGTATGTATGTTGCATAAAAATTCATTGAACGAAACCAAAATTGAAAAGAGTATGTGAATATCTATACACATACATAGTAGTTCAATAGCATATGTGTATGTTTAAGACACGTTCAGTAGGGTTACTCTACTATACCGTATCCATCCCAGAATAAAAAAACTATTTTATGTAGAATACGAGTATGTAAAAGTTTTAAACGATGAAAATAAATTTCATTCATGAAAAAGTTTTTTTTTTCAATTTTATTGTTGATATGAATAATAGTAGTTTTTATTTTAGTAACATGTATAATGTTTATTTTTAATAAACATATGTAAGCGGAGAGGTGTAACACATATGTTATATATGGTGTTGAAAATAATAGAACCGTGAAATTATTGATATTTATCCGGAAAAAATTATTTTTTGCAGAAAATTATGATACTAATTTTGTATATTGAAATGATATAAAAAGCTTTTTGTCGACCAACTGTAAATAGGGATCTCAGATTGACCACAAGTTAAAACGAAAAAATTTCTTTAGATACACTTAATACCTTCAAGTTTTTAGATACACTTAATACCTTCAAGATCGCTGGTGCATTTGAGCACATGTTACACCAAAATTGGGTATGAGATGGCTGATATATAAATGACTATCGTTTTCCTTATGTTGTCAAAAAGGCTAAATTAATTTGCCTCCTCTTGGTCAGAATAAATTCTTTAATAATCTACGCAATGGGGTTAGTTCTAATGATGTTCTTCTAAAAATTGCAAATAGATCACGACATTTCTCGGTTCAAATTGTAACTGTACGGTGTCAATAACCACTCTAGCCTAAAATCCGACTATTTTAGAGTGTGTACCAGACAACTTTCAAATTACAAAACCTGTTCTTAGTATTGAGGATCTCTGAATGAATCAACAACTACTTCTTCTTTACTCGTGATATATATCATATATGAATAATCATATTGTGAGTTTGGAAGTGAAAGAACTTATAGTACAGCCAGGACTAAAAATTAAGAGGACATCACTGGAATACCTAGAAAACTCTGATGGGATCATTATAACCTTTAACAGGACACGAATATATACTAATTATGAATTGTATCTATTCATAAAAATAATTCTTATTAGAACTATTCTTAAGAAGCTTTGAATTTATAAGCGAATGAAAACACTAATGCAATAAAAAATGTATTGATCTCAGTTATAAAAATGTTTCTATGTTGAGTAAAATGAATATAATAGTTGAATGACAATAAGGTTAGGACTATTTCAAATGATTTAAAATTTAGATGAATGCGAGGCCTACATATCCAGGGGGCTTTGAAATAGCACCGACCTATAGTTTAAAGTATACTAAATTTTATTTTATATAATGAGCGTAATTATTGCTCATATTTCTTTTTTTTTTCATTATGTTGGATGTTTGCGATTACACCCAAAGTCGTAAATAATTTGTTGGAAAATTAATATTTTGTGTGTAAATTAACAGATTAATTCGAAAGCTTGACTTGCAAAAATACGATTGTGTATAGTGGTGATGTGGCTTGATTGATGGTTAATGCTAGGGGGCGCCAAATTTACCTACTCCGGTAAGACGACGTCTCTTTTTTGGATTGTATGGCATCTATGGGAACGATGATCAATTCCCATTATTTGTTAAAAAGTAGAACTGTCAAAAAAGTACACTTACTTTTAAATCGTAAATAACTACTAGTAATTCACTACTTTTAAATCGTATTGCTTTTCAATCACATACGTGTGCGCTGACCGCAAGAAAAGAAATTATTAATCAAGTTATCGCGTAACACGATTTATGTTTTTAGTTTTTTCACTAAGTTTCACACGAGTCGTACACAACACGAAAACAACATTTAATAAAATAATAAAATCTCCTTATTAAAATTATAATTATTGTTAAAACTTATTGTTAATAAATAAATTGAAATATAAATAAAACAAATATTTTATGTGGTTCGCCAGGAGTCAGCCACATAAATGGTAACCCCGACGACAGTATAATTATAGTGACGACTGGTAACAGTGAAACGACAACGATTAATTATAAAAAATCATAATTAAATATTAAAACTTCGTATGCTTAAAAAAGGAGACATATTAAGTAATTTACAGCAGTAATTCAACGTGGTAGCCGCACCATATTCTATAACGAAATTTAGAGCTACACGATACGGTAATTTTATAATTTTTATCATCACATTAAACAAAAAAGCTTCATCGTCTTCGGAATATAATGTAACAAATCATTATCGTCTTCGGAATATAAGATATCAACGGAAGACATTTTTTCATCAACAACGGAAAACAATTTTTCAAAAACAACGGAAAACAACTATTCAACAATTACGGATCGAGAGCATTCCATTGTGCTGCGTTTTTCAATAAAACGAACGTCAATTATAATATAAAGGTATCAATTTAATATTTCAAATCATTTTAATTTTTGAATTAATATTCAAATAGTTCATTTTTGTTAAAATTATTAAATTTTTATCAACCTATTGTCAAATTTTGTTGAATGTTTTTTTCGTTGCGAGTGCGAATCGTACAGCTGAATTTATCAGTGAGAATAGTGTACTATTTCGTACATACGTATTTATTAGTTGTCGTTAAAGTTAAATCTTTGAAGTATTTCGTTTCGGTGGTGTACACGTTGTGAAGTGTCTTAAATATAATCAAACAAAATGGCTAACGAAGAAAATAGACCGGAAAATTCACGTGTTTCAGTTAAAATTCCGCCATTTTGGAAACCCGATCCAGAACTGTGGTTTTGTCAAATAGAAGCCCAATTTAAAACCAGTGGCATAACGAGTGATGAAACAAAATTTTATACTGCCATTTCTTCTATAGAAAGTAGTATACTATGTCATGTGAATGAAATAATTTTAAATCCACCCGACAATGACAAATATCAAACTTTAAAAACACGTTTAATAGATTATTTTTGTGTTTCAGAGGAAACACGATTAAAAAAATTACTCCACGACAAGTATTTAGGTGATAAACGCCCATCACATTTTCTTCGAGAGATGAAATCTCTTGCGGGACCAAATATCGGTAATGATCTACTAAAATCTTTGTGGTTACAAAGATTGCCAACACATAAACAAACCATTTTGACAGTTAGCGATGACAATCTTGACAAATTAGCTACGATGGCCGACAAAATTAACGAAGTTTCGACGAATTCTATTAACAGTGTAGAACGTTTAAAAGAGAAAGAAGAGGACGAACATTTTAAACAAATGATGAACAAAATTGATGCACTATCAAAACGAATCGATGAAATTCAATTAGATCGAACTCGATCAAGAAGAATGAAATTCAATTAGATCGAACTCGATCAAAGCTCAAAATCAAATGGTCGTTTTCGTTCTTCATCCGGATCGAATTTCAATAATGGTATTTGCTGATATCACCGTAAATACAAAAATAGGGCGACAAAATGTCGCGATCCATGCAATTTTGTTACCGACCAAAAAAATTAGAAAAGCGATCACTCTTGGCGACAAATGATCTAGAAGTAAAATATAGTCGCCTCATAATTCATGACAAGTCAACAAATTTAAATTATTTAGTCGATACCGGTGCCGACGTTTCCGTCATTCCACCACAACATAATGTAAAATACGAAAAAAATAATGGATATATTTTATACGTCGCAAATGGTACAGCTATCGAAACATATGGATCTAAAACACTCGAATTAGATATCGGTCTACGTAGATCGTTTTTATGGGATTTCATAGTGGCCGCAGTACAAAGGCCTATTTTGGGCGCTGATTTTTTGGGTCATTGTGGAATCTTAGTCGACATGAAACGAAAACGATTAATTGATACGTCAACACATATAGAATCGATTGGAAAAATTTACTTCAGTCGGAAAGATCGAGTCACCCTATTTTGAGTTGCTATTGGAATACAAAGACATAACACGTCCGATATCAGAATTTAGTTCCACTAGTCACAAAGTTACACATCATATAGAAACGAAAGGACCTCCTATTTTCTCTAAAGCTCGTCGATTGACACCTGACAAATTGAAAGTCGCTAAAAAGGAGTTTGAACAAATGATGAAGAGAGGAATTTGCCGTCCATCAAAAAGTCCGTGGGCAAGTCCTCTTCATCTCGTCATGGAACAAAACGGCGAATGGCAATCCTTGTGGCGATTATCGCCGATTAAACGCTAATACTGTGCCTGATCGCTATCCGATCCCGCATATACAGGATATAGCACATAGTTTACAGGATAAAACCATCTTTTCTACGATCGATCTCATAAAAGCGTATCACCAAATTCCAGTCGAGGAAACGATATCGAAAAGACTGCAATAATAACTCCATTCGGTTTATTTGAGTTTCCAAGAACGACATTTGGTTTGTGTAACGCTGCACAAACTTTTCAAAGATTTGTTCATGCCGTTCTTGAAGGATTAGATTTCGTATATTCATACATTGATGATCTTTTAATAGCATCAGTTAATGAAACTCAACATCTCGAACATCTCAGACTCGTATTCAATAGACTTAAAAATTATGAAATAATAATAAATATGTCAAAGTGTGTTTTTGGAAAAAGTGAAGTAAAATTTGTCGGTCACTTAGTTTCTGAAAGAGGAACACAACCTCTACCAGATAAAGTAAGAGCTATTATGGAATTTCCAGAGCCTTCCGAAGTAAGGGGCTTACGGAGATTTTTGGCCATGTCCAATTTTTACAGAAGATTTATTCCAAATGCTGCAAAATTGCAAACTCCATTACTTGTATATGTTAAAGGCAATAAGAAAAATGACAAATCAATAATAAATTGGACACCAGAAACACGGAAAGCATTTGAGGATTGTAAACAATCTTTAGCTGACGCTGCGATTTTAGCACATCCATCATCGGAAAATGTCATTGCATTAATGGTCGATACATCAGATTACGCGATGGGTGCTGTAGTACAACAGTTGTTGAATAACGAGTGGCAACCTCTAAGTTTCTATTCAAAAAAACTTTCACTATAGCACAGACAAAATATTAGCTGTCTACTGTGCTATTAAATATTTCCAGTATATGTTAGAAGGGCGAAATTTCATCATATATACTGATCATAATCCGCTAACCTTCGCCTTTCGTCAAAAACCGGAGAAAGCATCTCCAAGACAATTAAGGCATCTAGACTACATAAGCCAATTCTCTACAGATTCAGGGAAAGAGAATATTCTAGCAGTTTTCTCGACTTAGATAATCTTGGTAAATTGTTCTCTCGAAAATGTTTCAGCCAGAACCATATGTCTTCTGTTAAATCTACTTTTTGTCGTATTTATTTCAGCACTGTTCAAAGGCGTGATAAGCCAAGGCGATAGGAGATATATCCTGAATCACCTTAGAATAAATTAAGCACTAAGAATTAATTGACGCTGAATTGTTTAGAGAATTTCGGTAGCGTAATCTCATTATATTGTATTATTTTGTTTCTATGGTAATAACCGCCCAGGTGGCGCAGTGGTTAAAGCTGAAGATAGGGGCAAGATTCAAATGGGATTTTCACCTTCGATCGTTTGGGCGGTGCGATCGGTGTGAAAAATGAACATATATCTGGATCCCCTGTGGTGTTTAGAATTCATGGGTCGACCCATTTTCCATGTCAGTACTTTAGGCTGCAATGCGCAGATGGCACTACGAAAAAACTCGGACCTATAGCCGTACATAGAGTGGTATCACAATGGACCAATCGCCGGTCTAAGTGTGCGATAGCAGCCACAATAACCTAACCTAACCTAACCTTCTATGGTAATAGTGTATGCATACCAAGATAGCTTTTCCTTCTATCTGCATTCTCGTGCAATTTTTTTTTGTTGTGTGGCTGATACTGCACATTTAGACTAGACCGTCAACACTTTGGTTTTTTTGCAGAAACCGTAAACTGCGCTAGTCCAACAAAAAAATCCTGGCCAACACAATTCTAGTAACCAACCTCAGCCAATAAACACTGCTTTTCATACCAAGCAGCCATCGTCGGCGACAGTGACCTCGGCTTCTGAAAGGCGGCTTGGCTTCCCTGTCAAGATCGCTGTATCATATGATCAGCATGCAGAACGTGACGGAGCCAGCGCATTCTCTGGCTCATAATTATGGCCGCATAATTCTTTTGAATGTTAGAAGCCGCTTTCGTACTAATCTATCAAGGTCCAGCTCTTACATACATACACGACAACGGGTATTATCAACACTCTATACAATTTCAGCTTAAATCCCGATTGACAACGTCAAGGCAATGTTGGCCTTATTCTTCAACACTAAAATCTTGAGTAATGAGTGATCTATGATACTTGAATATCATTACTCCTTCAATCATCACCAATATTGAGATCAATTACGTTGGAATCGTTGAATTTGAGACCAACGTAAGCTGAACACTGTTCAAGGGGATCAAGTAACTCTTTTACTCCGTTGCCATTTAATCCAGTCACACACATAGCATCTGTTTATGTAAAAAGTTGATTGGATTGTCGGAATTGTCGGGATGTACCTCGAAAGCGCGTTCTCAACTTAGACACAACATTGTGACATTACAGATTCTTTAAAATCCGTATCGAATGAAAATCCGACAAGTAATATAACCTGTATAGAAACACTCAAGTACTCGTAACATCAAATCAAGTAGATATTTTGTTTAGTATAATGAGTCACATGATCAATAAACGAAATTCTGAATTTGTTTTATAATGAGGTCAAGTGAGATCGTTGTCTTTACAACAAAGATGAGTGTATATAAGGTGAAGCCTTAGTTTTATAATTAAAATAAAATTTTGAACTGTTTGCCAACTGGCAAAACCTATATCTCATTACGTATAACATTTTACATCAAGGTGCATTCCTCATTGCAATTATGTGTTCGTACCGTCATACAAAAACGGATCCATTGCACATAATATGCACATATACATTATATAGTTTACAAGAGTAATGTATGCATGTGTATTGAAAATACTTACATGAATGTAAAATACATTTTTGCTTTTTTGTATATACATTTTGTTGCACTTTTCAAGGATTTTCATTTATATTTATGTGCACACACTACTACTATACACATGCAGTACGTACAGTTTCATGAAAATTCATTGCATTGTAAAATTTACAACGTTTTATTGTTAAGGCATTGTGCAATCTCTGTCTGTTTGATTTGTATCGTTGTGTCTATATAGTTGTAGGTTCGATTGCGGCATTTCTATTATCTGTTGTTGCAGTTGGACGCTTATCGATAGTTTTTCATGTGTGGAATGTGAGTTTATCTATCTGCCACCCACATATGTATGTGATTTGAAAGCGACACCCGATATATATATATATATATATATATATGTGCATCAGGTTGATGTATGTACATCGAATGCACTAAAACTTTTCAATTGTTTATTGTAAAATTACTTATATTTTTTTTTATTACTATTATTATTTTTAATGTTTTGTAGAAAACTTGTTCATAGATACATATATAAACAATTTTATTTTTTATTTTAGTTTTATATTTTCAGTTTATTTATATATTTCTATTAAAATAAAAAAAAAACAACTCAAATGATAGGAGAGTAGTGTGAGTATGAAACTTTTATAAATTTTTAGTTTAGTTTTACTATTCGTTAGAGCAACAACCTTTCTAATTCCTAATGTTAAAATACGCGATCGTTTGTAAAATTATTTTATAGTTTCGCGATTACATATGGCGGTGGGCCTTTGTACATATAATTTGGATTTTTTTTTCTATCAAAATTAAGGATATCAGTGATCAAGCACTTAAGCCGGATTTATTTGGATATCAGTGTATTAATGTGATTTATAGTGAGAAAATAATAGTTTTAAGCCAATATAATTGTGTGATATAAGAGTTGAATAACCTTATGTGTAGTGTGTTGTCATCAATATTGGTTTAATTATTATAAAAATCTTATGTTTGTAGTATTGTGTTGCTTCATATCGTTTATTATAAATTACGAGTTAGTGATTTCATTATTATACAAAATATCAAGTGATCTCTAAATGTGAAGTGATCTGTGATATTCTCAATTGTAATTTCTATTGTGTGAAGAATTAAGTGTTGTAATGTGTCAATGTTTTAAGAAAGTATTAAAACGTACAGTGTTACTAAACTTCACCCTGACTGTATATACTCTGTATATTCTTGTCGAAATTTGAAGCGGATTAAAATTTCGTTTAGACTCAGTAACTAAATTGTTGTGTTGTTTCTCAAGATAAAAAAAAATAATTAAAATTATAGAATCAAATAGGCACACCATGTGGCTGTCTTTGCACTTTGTTTGCAAAAGGCTGTGCGCCTGACAACCTGGTTTGTTACAAACGTAAGCTTTTCGTGTAGGTCTTTTACGTTTTTCTTCGCTCTAGCACATGTGGCATTAACCTTTTTGGCAAAGCCTATATATATTTCTATTCATATTTCTATCCGTATTATCGTCAGGAATAAAACTTATATTTTGGGGATTTTATTGTTCTTGAAAACATTTTCTAAGATGCACTCCACAGCGCTTGTAGTTGAAAAAATTCTCCAACTCCAAAAATTTGTTGATAAAACCTCCAGAGTTTTTGAGGCCTTAATATCTGCATGCATAGTTTATTTTTGTCATTGGACCGACCATTGATAGATTCCAACTAAGTAATTCCTCAGCTAGGTAAGTATAGAGCTAGGCTCTCTTGTATCATACAACAAGTCCGTGTCATCACCAAAAATTCTAATATGACCAATTAGTGGTAAAAAACTTTGTGATTAATAAAAATAAGAAACAAAAGAACACTACCCTGTGGAACTTCTCATTAAAGTGATTACACTTCACTTTGAACTCCATTGACCTTGACATACTGCCGATTTAATAAATAGCTTTTAAGTAGATCAAATAGAATACCACGAATACGAAAACGCTTATTTATTTAGAAATAGATCCCGGTGCACGCAGTCAAATGCTTAGTGTAGGTCTAAGTTAAGTGCACCAAAAATTGTTTTATCATCAAAAGTGGTGTAGATCAAGTAAGTCATATCAGCAAGTGCCAGTTCCTTTTCTAAGGCCATATTGAAAAGAGTAAAAGAAGTTATCACAGTTCAAGAAATCAATCAAGCAAGTAGCTAGTATTTTTTCGAATATTTTATCAAATACCGACAAAGTAGAGATCGGTTTATAATTACTTATACTGAGTAATCACTACTTTTATGAACTGGAGTAAGTAGATCAAATAGAATACCACGAATACGAAAACGCTTATTTATTTAGAAATAGATCCCGGTGCACGCAGTCAAATGCTTAGTGTAGGTCTAAGTTAAGTGCACCAAAAATTGTTTTATCATCAAAAGTGGTGTAGATCAAGTAAGTCATATCAGCAAGTGCCAGTTCCTTTTCTAAGGCCATATTGAAAAGAGTAAAAGAAGTTATCACAGTTCAAGAAATCAATCAAGCAAGTAGCTAGTATTTTTTCGAATATTTTATCAAATACCGACAAAGTAGAGATCGGTTTATAATTACTTATACTGAGTAATCACTACTTTTATGAACTGGAGTAAGTAGATCAAATAGAATACCACGAATACGAAAACGCTTATTTATTTAGAAATAGATCCCGGTGCACGCAGTCAAATGCTTAGTGTAGGTCTAAGTTAAGTGCACCAAAAATTGTTTTATCATCAAAAGTGGTGTAGATCAAGTAAGTCATATCAGCAAGTGCCAGTTCCTTTTCTAAGGCCATATTGAAAAGAGTAAAAGAAGTTATCACAGTTCAAGAAATCAATCAAGCAAGTAGCTAGTATTTTTTCGAATATTTTATCAAATACCGACAAAGTAGAGATCGGTTTATAATTACTTATACTGAGTAATCACTACTTTTATGAACTGGAATGACTTCAGTAATTATTAAAAACTTGGGTATGGTTGTCCAAGACTTCAAACTTCCATTAAATATATTCGACAAAAGATCAGAAAAGAAACCAGCTCTAGGGTTAGTAACAGAATTATTTAAATTATTGGCACCACCATCCTTACAATCACTGAGCGACTGTATAAAATTGTATATTTCAGCAGGAGTAATAGACCTAAAGTATATAGATTTGCTATTACTCACAATGGTTGTCTAAAAGGACCTCATAAGCCTTCTGCAACCACTTCTCTGCTCGTTTTTCTTCGTCACTAGTTTAAAGCCACACTTTTTTTGAATCGAGAAACTATGGTGGTAGCGAGTACTGTTGAGATTCTGTTTTCGTATTGTATCGCTTAATTCTGCGAGGGTCTACCAGACTACCAATTATGTTGTTGTACTTCCCTCGTTGTGGTTCACTGTTTTGAATCCAATCAATTTTTTTGACAATCTGATCACACAATCTGCTGAGTTAAGTTGGCATATAACATGTCTCCTGGAATCATCTGGTGGTATATGCTTCCATAAATTCTCAGCTTTGAGTTATATTTGTTTTCCATCTATGTGATGGTTCAGCCAACCAATCCAGACTAATCATAGAGACGCTCAAACAGAATAATTGTCTATTTGTCAGATTCAGTATTGACCGGATGTGTTTTATTTGTAACACATCGGGCTAACAGCATGCCTCGTAGGTGAGCTTTTTTTTATAAGTGTAATTTTCGTTCTGCCATCTACCAATCTTGTAATACTGCGATCGCCGCGTTGCAGCTGAGGCCTTACCAACTATTAATACGTGCACCAAAACGTGTTAATGGTTGGTAAATTATCAGTTGCAACGCGGTAAAGAAGACTTAGAGGGATGCCGCGTACGACATCTAACTAGTGTTACAATAACCATGTGATTGATATTCAGTTTCGTTAAAACACAAGCATAGTCAAATTTTTAAGCTCCTCGTCCCATTCCAAATTTAAAAGCCATTAATTGTGAAAAAAAAACTCGAAATTTAAACGACCCGATCGAATTCAAGAAGCGACTGGCTAATTTTTAACCCAGCTGTTGAATATATTACATATTCCTGGAATACATGCATGATTAGCAGTGCACGGTTGGTGAATTGTGGCTTAAAAATATTATTTTGAATCACACCAGTTGTTTATCAACCATACTATAATAGTTTCGAATAGTTTAAATGTTCTTCGAGTGGTCACAAACTGTTTATAAATAGATCCGACTTAAACATGATCATGGACAAAATCAATAGTCTATAATTTAGCCAAACTTACATATAACTTTATTTATTTAACCCAATAATCTCTATAAATTGTGAAAGATTTGCTGCTTGCTACTGGTTGGGGTTATATGTAATGTGTTACTTATTTTTACTGCACTCTGATCACTTTAACACTCAACAGGTTAAAGTAATACTTTACCAATAGACCAAACACTGCTTGCCTATATACAAATCGAATGATTACTCGATTATTCCATTCTGCTGCAATAGTCAATGTAGTGGTGCATTAATATCAGTGCAGAACATTTCGAGATATTTTCATGCATCATTATAGGTATACACATCTACCGACAATTTGGTCGGCGGAAATAATGGCTCTAATACGCTGGATAGCAATAATGTGCTCTATTATGACAAGAATATTTTCTTCAGTAAATAATTTATGTGGGGCAAAAATTTACCTCGATGATCTGAAAACAGTAACTTAAGTAAACATTTTTAGTTTAGTTGTATTATTCGTTAGAACAATAACCTTTCTATCGTTTGAATATATTGGGCCTCTATATATATAATTAAGATTTTTTTTATCAAAATTAAGGATATCAGTGATCAAGCACTTAAGCCGGATTTATTTGGATATCAGTGTATTAATGTGATTTATAGTGAGAAAATAATATTTTTAAGCCAATATAATTGTGTAATATAAGAGTTGAATAACCTAGTCAAGTGAATATGTGTAGTGTGTTGTCATCAATATTGCTTTAATTATTATAAAAATCTTAATTTTGTACTGTTGTTATGCTTTATATCGTATATTAAGTGATGTCATTATTATAAAATATACCAAGTGATCTTTAATTGTGAAGTGATCTGTGAGATTGAAATTTCTATTGTGTGAAGAGTTAAGTATTGTAATTTGTCAATTTGTTAATGTATAATAAATTGTACCATACAATGTAAAATACAGTGATCGTTCTTTTTGCTCAAATCGTATAAATTAAAGCAAGTAGTTTTTACTAAATTGCTCAATTTTTTTAATAAACTTATAGGAATAATAATAAAAAAATTAATTAGAATAATAAAAATAAAATACTACGCAGAAAGAAATAAAACATTAGTTTAAACAAAAAAAACCGTAAGATTAAGTGTAATGCGACATGATTTTTCGCCAAATTTATTTTTAATTTTAAACACTTCTGTTTTTTATTGCGAATGTCATTTACAAATTAAACAACTTATTTTTAAATTAAAAAACCTTGTATTTAAAAATATAGGTATTCGTAATTTTTAAAATTTTTATTTTAAACTATTCAGTTTTTGTTTTCAAATAATGGTATTTGATTTGAAAATCAAAGAATTTTACTTTAAAATTGCAGACTTTTACTTCTCAAAAATTAAATTTTTATTTCAATTGTCGAAATATTTACTTTAAGATTTAACTTACATTTGAAACAAACCTTGGTACAGTAGAATTCGCTTATACGGAACACTCAAGGGATAACATTTTTTGTTCGGTATAGCCGGTAGTTCGTTTTACTCAAACATTCTGTTATAATGAACCTTGTTCCTTATAAGAAAGATTAACCTCAAAACAAAATAAATCCTATTTAGTCAAAAAAATTCAAAAATTTTATTATGAACATTCATACCTATATTTGTTTTAAACTCCATAGATACAATTCGCAGCGACTAAGCTTTATAAATTCCTGTCCAAACAAAAATGTTTAATTATGTATAAAAATTAAAAAAGATACATATGTACATCAAATTCAGATAATCTGTATACCTTCATCACTTATTCATTAAGAAAAAAATCGGTAAGTTTAGATTGTTTGAACCTTTTTACGATAATGCATCTAACTTGTTCTCAATTAAATGTAAGTTGTGTAAATCATTCTCGGTTCCATCACCAATGCTCTAAGCCAACCTAATTATTTTTAAGGAATTTTCTACTTCGTCTCGACTAGGCTGTTGGTATTCCTCTACGTCCGACGAATCTTCTTCCAGGTGCGGAACATTATTAAGAACTTGGTTTAAAATGTCACTATCATTAATTTCTTCGGATATAACGATATTATCATCTACACTTAAGTATTCGACCACCGTGGTATCTCCAAAAAAATTTTCTAATTGTGCATTGCTGCACAATAAATCGAATTCAGCATTATTGATACAGTCAAGTTGTTGGTTGGAAGTGTCCGGAAAGAATCCAGCCTTGCAAAAACAATTGTTTATTGATTCTGGCTTGACCTTATCCCACGATCTTTTGGGAAAATGAAGTGCATCCAACAAATTAATTTTAAAATGAATTGCGGAAACAGACTCTTCACTCTCTAAAGCTGTGATAAGCTTTCTAACAATATATTCGCGATAGTACCCTTTTAAAATTTTAATTATGCCTTGGTCCATTGGTTGTGCTACAGCTGTAGTATTTGGTGGGAAAAATGCTAATTAAGTGTGATGGACAGTTGTCGGCCACAAAAAGTACTTTTCTTCCTTCCTTTAAAAAATTTATTGTCCATGAAAAGTAAAAATTCCTCCTATTCGACGTGAGTTATCCACGATTTGCGATTGTTTTTATATAGTACTAGAAGAGTTTTTATATTTTTGAAACACCGAGGTTTGGCGCTTTTACCTATGACAAGCAAGGGCAGTTTTTCAGTACCATCTGCTTTACTTCCGACTAACACAGTGATTCGCTCCTTGCACAATTTCCCTCCAGCACAATCAACATTTTTAAACTCTTTCGTTTTATTAGGCAAAAGTCTAAAGAACAAACTAGTTTCATCAAGGTTGAATATATCCCTTTTGTTATATCCATTCAGAATTCGAGGTAGGGTTTCATTGACCCACTCTAAAACAATTTCCGATGATACGGTTGCTTTTTCTCCTACAATATTTTTAAAAACTAGGTCGTTACGTTTCTTAAATCGGTCCAGCCAACCATCATTGGGTTTAAACTGAATATCCAATTTGTTTGCAAATTGAGCTGCCTTTTCTTTTAAAATAGTTCCACTTAGAGGAACGTTTGTTGCTCGCATCTGTTTGATCCAAATAAAAAGCGCAGCCTCTACTTTTGGATATTTACCGTCGCGTATTTTTTGACGTCTTAAATTTATGCTTTAAACTTCAAACTTTTCTCGTTTTTTAACGATTTCTGTAATAGTATAATACTTTTCGCACAATTAAATTTACTGGCAATTTGTTGGTTGGTGTATTGCTTTTGATCCACCATTTTCAAAATTTTTAATTTTGTTTCCACAGATAAAGACTGTCGTTTTCGATCCTTAACCTAAAATTTATTATTTGATGTTAACCAAAATACAATTAGAAATTTATAGTAAATACGAGGTAAAGTGGGGCAGATTCACCATTTAACATTAAAATTATTGTAAAAAAAAAATTATACATTTTTTTCGGGTCAATAAAAAAATATAGATAGCTATAAACCTTCTAAAGAAATTCATGACTTAATAACTTTTTCTGGCCGTTATAAATTTTTTTTTTTAATTTCTGCTAAAAGGCTGTAAATCGGTGAAAGTGCCCCAACGCGGGGTACTTTCTTTAATAGAAGGGGCACATTCGTCATAGTTATACTCTTTTGGTAATATCCTATACAAAAATAAAAATAACAGTTTTTAAACCAAATAATATAATATCACATGTATTCAATCAATAAAACAAACTAAAAATAAATAAAATTCAGTCTCTTAGTTTCTAAGATATCATTTTTATAATGGCAAGAATTGTAAGTAATTATCTAACAATATATTTAGATAAGTCGGTGGAAAAATTATATTTTTTCGCCGATCTAGAGGTTCCCGGGGGATGTTCTGGCATTGGAAGTTTCATGAAAATGTCATTTCTCAACACAGATGAAATGTCTTCCTTTGCCGGTTCAATAAATGATTGACTTGAAGGATGTTTCCTTAAGAAGCTCACTATATATATATATTTCATTCTCTTCTACGTCCACTATTTTTCCGACATAAAAGATTAAAGAGGATTTCACTTAGAACTTAACCAAAACGTATGTTCCTGTTCCCAATATGTCCGTGTCAATGAGAAGCATTTCCGGAATATCTTGGTCAGACGATCCTTCTTCTGAAAAACCGTTAACTGAATCAATTGATTCGGCAAACGAAATTGCGTCCAAACCGTCTTCTGACGGAGAAAACGCAATAATTTTTCTTGTTTTTTCCTTTTTTACCATCGCCTTAGACTTTTTAGTTATCCTAACCATTTTATCGTTCCTGGCTTTTACAATTGCTTCAATACGTTTTTTTTCCGGCGTAGATGTATAAATCCGTGATTTACCTTCTCTTTTAGTTAGATTTTTTTTCTTAATTCGAGGAATAGGGCGAACTTCGTCAAGACTCATTACGATGCGTTTATTGTTGTCGGAACAGACTATAATATTGTGTTCACAGATAAGTTTTCATACAATTCAATTTCATCTGAAAAATTAAAAAATTTAGAAATAAAATTACGAATTGGTTTCTAACAAATTAGGAAAGTAAGACTTACCTTCAGCTACATAAGCATCATCAGCAAAGGTCATGCTGTTGAATGGAGAAATACCTGTCGCGAGAAATCCATTGATTATGTTTTCTGGGGAAAATGCTTTTAAAAAGGGCAATCTAGTCAATTGAGCAACGTCGTAAATGTTGATTGTTTTCCCAGGATGAGTTGTCAAAAAATCATTGAACGATGTTTTACAATATTTTTTGAATGGACCGAAAACAGACACATCAAGCGGTTGAAGTTTATGCGATGTATGTGGTGGGACCGATAACATTATGATACCGTTCTCCCGACCATATAAAATTGACTCAATGGAGCAATGAGATACGTGGTTATCCATCAACAAAAGTATTGGTTTGTCAACTGTGCATCTTGTATGTTTTTGGATATGTTTTAAAATATTGACAAAAATTTTGGCATTTATCCAACCACTCTTAGAGTTGTATGTAACCGATCCTACTACCCCTCTGATTGAAAATCGTTCGTTACTTCGAATGCGTGGATAAATGTATGCAAACATATGACAACCTGCAGCATTAACGATTCTCACTAGAGTAACGAGAGATCCACGTTCACCTGAAACGGCCTGAGAGACGCTGCGCTGTCCTTTTTCTGCAATGATCTTAATACTTACTTACAACAAAACTCAAATAATTAAAATAATTAACTTCGATAATTTAATGATAAATTATATTTACTTTTGGGGGATCCATTACAGTGCTTAGGCCCGTTTCGTCCAAATTATAAATATCGTTTACACAAAAAGAAAACTTGTTTAAACAGGATTTTAAGTTTTCAAAAAAATCATTAACTGCACATCTATAGAATCCTCTAAGACGAGCCACGCTAGTTTTTTCAGGTTTTCTTAAATAAAGCGTGGGATTCCTTTTAAGATAGCCAAACAGCCAGTCTCTTCCTGCAGTTTTATTGATATCCCAAGATTGTGGGCGTGGTATATTATTAAGCCTAGCAAACTGGTATGCAAAACTCAGCAGCTTTATAACTCAAACCATAATGCAGCTTCGAACACTTTTTTAAGTAGTTGGCTATATCTTCTTCCTGAATTTCGGTGAATATTTGATTAACAGCATATTTCGAAGAGAATCTAAATTGAAACCCATCGTCACTCAAATCATGACCCGAATCAGAGTTTGTGTCTAACGAAAGTGGGTCAATCGATGCTACTTTTTTTTAATTCTGGAATTTAGAGTGCTTCTTTTAATGTTATATTTTAAAGACGTTCGGCGTTTCATGTTTTCTCATTACATCCAACATTGCGTTTTGATTGATTCCTCACTTAAAGTACTTCTAGCAGTCTTTTTTCTGTAATTTCGCACCATTTTTGTTATTTTACTTTTCAATTATGAAGGGCACATTCGCCAATGGGAATGAGGCACATTCGCCAAAGTCGAAACTGCCCCATATCATGTTGGCGAATGTGCCCTATTTCCCATAAATAACAAATAACCAAAAAAATCAATTATTTATTTTGATTTAATTAATCACAACACTTCCACTTGAAAACTAATTCATATATCTACAAAAATTCATAAAAACCATCTCGAAAAGTAAAAATGCTTTAATAAAAAACCTTACATAATACTCACCTATTATTACATAAAAAATTTGAAAAACGGTAATATACGTCTATCTTCTACACGTGTTGAGCTGTGACTGTCAAATATCAGTGATATTTTCGAAACCAAAAAAGAATAGTTCAGCACGTTTTGTTAGAAATTTAAACCTTTAGAAAATTAATTTAAAATTGTGTGGCGAATGTACCCCAACGGCGAATGTGCCCCACTCTACCTACACCTTTTTTATTTGGAAAAATTGGAACTTTTCTAATATAAAATGAAAATCCAATACAAACCTTTTTAACGCGTAAGCGGCGTAACACCACAAAAAGGAAAAATTTAGCTTGATAGGAGCTGTTGTGTTATTATACTTCAACTGACGATTATAGTGGGGAACCCCATACAAAATTGTAAAGAATAATGAAAGGTTTAATAATTATGTATGTTTAAACCTATATTTTTTGTTTTACTCTTGAATTTTGATGTAAAAGCCTAACATAAAAAACAATGTTCGGTTTAACCATCTAGTTTTGTATCCAATTAAATTGTTCGAGTCGTTTTCCGTGTTCGCTATACGTTTATAAACGAAGTTCACTATTTTTAGAGTAAAACAAAAAAAAATTATTATGAAAAATCAAGGGACCAAAGTATATTTACAGGATTAAACAACATAATATTATACATATACAAACTGAACCAAATATACCACTCAATATAACAAATTTGAAAAATATTTGTCAGTATTTTATTGTTATTTTGAAAAAATTATTTCATTCTGATAATTTATTTTCATTTCGAATTAAAATATTACAGTTGTACCTTCATTTATATTTTTCAACAAAAATATAATTTTTTATTATTTTTAATGAACATTATTCTTAACAATATTTTATCAGTGTGATAAAAATGTATTCTATATGATAAATTTATCAGTTTTTTAAATGGTCTAACTGATCAGTTTGCTATCAAAGTGAACATCAATCTAGATCGATAAAAAAAAAGAAATATGCGAAAAATGCCGATATTTCGCGTACATTATTGTAATTCGCTAGCACTAAACGTACTCTACTGAAAGTATACATATAATAATTGCACGTCAAACCAGGTAACATACGCCTGAAGAGGTGGATTTGATATATTCGATCGCACAGCTATTTAATATGACGTCATCCAACACATCGAAACCGGTGAAAGCAAAATTATAACATTAACCAACGAATTATATATTACAACTCCCGTAAGAAGAAACCTACAATAAAAACCCCCGGCCTTAAAAACAAAATGAGGAACTCATTATAATAACTATGATTATAGAGGAGGAAGTTCAAAATGAATGTTCCCTTCCCGGACAAATGTCCCAAATTAAAAAAGTTTTTTCCTTTATAATAATATATTTTTAAGCATGTATTTTTATTAATTTAGATTAAATTCACAAATTCATAATATGTAAACATATGAAGTTAATTTAACAGAATTATTAAATAACAAATCTATTAAAATCAAAATATAAAATATTCCAATCGATAAATTCACTTTTCTTATTGATAATATATTATTGAACTTTTTAGCTAGTTATAAATTCTTAAATCTCATTGATAGGAATCTCTGTCGGTTGTATATTGATAAGGAATTTTTCAATGTCAATGTAATTTTGGTCAGTTTGAACAATTATTTTTTCCAGTGCATATATTAATATTGAAAATAAATTACATTATTTACATCTTTCATTTAAATTTATAATTTTGTTTCTTAAGTAATATTGTTCGGTAGTTACTTTACATACGGCTTGAGAAATATTTAATCGGAAACTCGAGAGTAATTATTTATTTTGCCCAACTTCATATGTACGTCATTTTTTTCAAAATCAGAATCAATCTGTTGAAAAGGTTGAAAAAGTTAAGCATTAAAATTATTAGTATAATTACATATGAATACTTCAATTCACACACGAACCCGCACATACACGGATTCCTACAAGTTCTGGTCTTATCCCAGTTGTATATACTAGCCATTGTTTGAATCATTCTTCATTATTCAAATTCGTTACATCTTCTTCCCTTAGATAAAAACAGCTATTCCACTGATTTTAAACTTCACTAAGAGTTTTATTGCATCCATTGTAATATGGCCAAGATTTACCACAATTTTCATCAGTGATATTCCTCTTAAGTTGAGGTTCTACAGAATTTTTGGGCTAAACATTTAATTGCAGGGACATACAACTTAATAATTGCAGGGATATACAATTATGGTAATAATGAGTTTTAATAGTACACGCCTTTCTAAATATATACTTACAATTGCTTCCTTAGGGAATTGAGCAACAATCTGCTCCACTATATTTTGAAAATTACTGAATAGCATTTTTTTGTGAAAGTGAACAGTATCCATAATGATTAGTCATTTTTGAACGATGTTCATTGGTAAGAACACCATATTCTTTATAAAAATATAGTATGTCATCTACTCTGTTTTTAAGAACATTTTTGATATCTTAAAATATTAAATTAAGCAAAAACATTTCTTCACCAAATTCGTAATTTTCCGCGGAATTCCACCCTTAAACCAAATGCATATAATTTTAATATAATTTTGACGATTTCAATTTAATTTTTTTTAAATTCAAAATCACAATTTTTTTCTGTGTAGTAATAATTTAATAATATTTTTAATCAAAAAAGTAATAGTATAGTACTCTTAGGTCTTGGATCAGATTACATTTCCCAAAACCCATTGTTTCACACATCAGTTCGATTCATTCTCATAAATTAATATATTTTGTCTAATTCTTACACCATCTTTTATGAATTGAGTTATGTTGTTTGCACTGTCCGAATTCTACTCTTCTGCCACTGTATTAGGTACGCACCTGATACACTTTAAACCTCTTAAAAATAATTTTCTATTAATTGAAGTTTTAACTAGCATTCTTTCCAGTTACCATGATTCTCTCAATCGTTCTGGTATCTCCCGGCAACTCTTTATAAAAATAAGTTTTCCGTGGTACACTGTATAACTCATTATCTATGAATATATCTTGCATCCCTGTTTTCATATACCTGTACATTTTCATCCACATGTAACCTCTTAGCAATCAAAGCAGCGCTATGATTCCCTTCAAAATTCTTCTGGGCAGGTAAAAGAATTACGATAATTGTCCTCTTACCATTTTCCATAACCAACGTAAACTCAAATATTCCAAGTAATTCAGCATTTATGATACAGATGCCATCATCAATCGTAAACGACTTTTCAACATTCACACTTGGCAAATAACAACTACACCTTCACCCTTTACACTCACACTGGCATCAGTATATATGTCCGTATTCGCTCTCTCTTTCTCTCTCTGAATCGACTTTTCACTTGCTCAAAAATCCTTTTACTCCTAGTTTTATTCACTCCTTCAGTGAAATACTCCAATTTCATCCGTAAAATGAGATTATGTGGTAAGGGTTTTGTACCAGGGTTTTCGATGTTATTCAATGTGTCGATATTTTTGTGATCCATTCTCGCCTATAATTGAGAAAGATCAAAATATATCACCTAAATCAGAATATATATCATTAACTATGTTTTGAGCTTCAGAGTTGTTGTCTCGCATTCTATTGAACATAATTCATACACTATTTGTTGTTGTCCGATGTGTCATTTCTGACACCTATTCTCTACATATCTTTTTTTTGGCCCTTCGGCTCGCTTTTTTCAATTTACCATTTACTCTTCCATACACAATTTCGCCTTCACATTTCTATTGAATCACGTCGGGCCATTCGTTTTTTCTCATACCAATAGCTAATATCTTTGTTGTTGTTCCACTATCCGTTCACTCTAATCTCTTTCATATTGACGGTTTTCAAACGACGGTTGCATTTACCATTTTAACCTTACTAGTATAAGCTGGCTCTCATTAAATTCATGGCCTTCGGGAATGTCATTCATTCCTCTAACCCATTTACTTTAATATTATCCATAACCAATTTGGTCATTTTGTGATCAGAAGCCAAATTTTCTATCTCCACATTCCAAGTGACTTGATAACTCAATGGATACTATTGAGCGATCCAAAGCGTTGGCTATACACATTCGCCATTATGTCATGTTGGAAATAATAATGAGGTCGGTCGGTCACCAGATTTCCACTCACCTCAATTGGTTTCACAACCTCACAGAAGCATTTTGTTTGACAAAGTTCATTAAACTTTTTCTCTTTAACCTTTTTCGACGTTCTGTAATGATTTGCCCGATTTACGTTCGGTAATGAAATACAATGACATATTTCTGCAAATTCTTTAAGTCAAGTGTTCGATCTCTTTCAGAATTCGAAAGGACACTCATTTTTGTCTATAACCGGTTTTTTTAAATATTGCCTGATGTACTTTGGGTTGGTGGTTAAATTTGCTCCATAAGCCTCCTGCAGCGACTGCTTTTTCGTCGTCCCTAGTTTTAAACCCCCGTTTTTTGAATCAAGGGTTGAAGATGGTGGCGAGTACTGTTGGGGTTCTACTTTCGTATTGGAGGATTTCACGCTTAATTCTACGAGGGTCGACTGATTTACTAATTATGTTGTTGTACTTTCCTGGTTGTGGTTCGCTGTTCCGATTCGGCTCAACCGGTTACCCCACAGGTGATGATGGGTGTCCAAATGATTATACGAAAAACTGATGATCAACAATTTCCGCTTCCAATTATCGAAAAAAATTTTTATATATTTTATTATTGAAAACTAATCGGTTCAATTTTTGCAACAGATTTGACGTAATCGCCAAGCTTTATAGCTGTATACAATTCTATATCACACATAATTTGATAGACAATTTTATTTATAAAAGTAATTAACCACGTATGGTTTGAGCCTGGTGTCAATGAATTCTTTCAAACATAACATTATCAATCGTGCTTCATCTGTAAGTGATGGGTTGACACTTCTTTGTCTACATCTTTTGATTTGTAGGCAAAAACAGCTTCTAAATGATGCCGATTGTGTTCTGATACTAAGTTTGCTTTGTCTTCCAACAAAGATTCAGTAGCATCGATTTTTGGTTTTGATACATCAAACATTGCTAACCTTTGAATGTTTCGGACTATTAACTTATGCTCACTGCGTGTTATCACTTTTTGCCCAATACAATGTTGATATGTCGGCGGAAATAATGGCTCTCATACGCTGGAAAGCTATTAATGTGCTCACGATTGAATATGGCGGTGGGCCTTTGTACATAATGTGGATTGTTTTTTAAAATTAAGGATATCAGTGATCACTTAAGCCGGATTCATTTGGATATCAGTGTAGTAATGTGATTTATAGTGAGAAAATAATTTTTTTAAGCCAATATTTTGTTGTGTGATATAAAAGTTGAATAACCTAGTGAAGTGGATATGTGTAGTGTGTTGTCATCAATATTGCTTTAATTATTATAAAAATCTTAATTTTGTAGTGTTGTGTTGCTTTATATCGTATATTAAGTGATTTCATTATTACAAAAAATATCAAGTGCTTGTTCACAGTAAAGTGATCTGTGATAGTTCTATTGTGTGAAAAGTTCAGTGTGGTAATGTGTCAATGTTTAAAGAAATCAAATTAAAACCAACCTAGTTTATTTAGTATGATACTTAAAAAGTCTTACATATTATTTATGTTCTTGATATTATATGAAGTATTCAAGTGATTCATCTGTTTAATCTTAGTTCTCATTAAAAATTTTGGAAATAACCAAAAATCACTAAATGCTACATCCAGGTAAAAGGTCGTATTTTTTGCAATGAAGTTAGTAGTTATTTTAGCAGTGTAAGCTGGTGCGTTGTCATGATGTAAGAATAGCGCCGCAAATAAATGTCTTTGGTGTACCATTTGAAGTTACCGTCTAACCTTTTCCAAGTGGAGTAGCTGCGACAATTTTTGATCGGGTAAAGTACACTTACATCATTACTTTGGTTGGTTAGCTTCTACTAGGTTCTACTTGGGAATCCCAGATTATTATTAAATATACGCGATACAGTCATGGCATTCAATGCCAAATCATCAGTAATAATATCGCATGTCAATCGTGGATTTTCGTCAATTTTGAACTTCATGAGAGCCAAAGTAACGTCATCAGTGAAACATTTTGGTCAACCTTCTCGGAACTAGTCCTGTACAGAAAAATATTTCTATTACAGAAAGCGAGTTTCTATTTGCGTTGGTTGTGGGTATTTCGTTCGATGCATCTTCAGTTATTTTGCGTTTTGTCAAGTTCCAACTCTCACATCCATACATGATAGACCCGTTGTCAATATATTTTGATTTCATCAGTGGACGTAGGGGATATAAAGCCCGATTGCCAGTGACAAGGCGAACTTATTTGATACTCTTTTCCACACTATTATCATGGTTAATAATGAGTAATGAGAGTTCCAAAATACTTGAAAATCATCACTTCTTCAAACGTGTGGTCACCACTACTGATATCAATTGCACCTTTGCCTTGAACACCAGAGATCAAATATTTGGTTTTGGAATAGTTGATTTTGAGACCAACAGAAGCTGAATATATAGTTGCAGTGGATCAAGTATGTTTGTTTTTGTGCAGATCTGAAGTTCCATTAATGATATTATAGTAACTCGACATCCAGTCGACTCTGTTTTGAAAAATTGGGTCACAATGGGGTACTGTAAGGCTAGCTGTAACAGTCATTTGAATGAAAATGTGTTTCAAACTGTTTTTGGATTTAGAGCCAAAATAAATAGTAAACCTTGGAAGGGCCACCCTTTATATCCTTTAAATTCTTAATTTATTTATAACTTAATGTATTATAAATTCGACAATTCGCTTTATGTTTCATTATGGGATTTTTAACTGCTCCATGCCGCACAGTCATCAAATTTATAACAGATCAACTGATAAAATGGTTATGAAATGCCAAGACTGCCTTACACATATAGAGGCCTATACATATAAGGAACTGGAAGTTCCTACTTAGTTCGTATTACACGTTATAAACTAGAAATGAAAAATCGTTACGATGGAATTCAGATTCCCTTCGTATAGTGAAGGCGTTTCGACACAAGTTCACACTTATGGCGTATATCAACATTGGTTAGTCGAATTTGGACTTGATTTTGGCTTCGGGATGAATAGTCATATAAATTAATCAAATTGTGTTGTTTGCAAATGCGTATATTTGTTTGTTAAGTTTAAGAATGGACGTCACGCTTTGTGAAATAACTATGATTGACTGTAATCGGATTAGTTTAATGATGACCGAAGATCAGGTTAAAATATCGCTTCTTGTGCAATGTGATTAAAGCATGGGCGATCTCTCGATAAAACTCTTATTGGTCTAAATAACCACTAATTGTCATAACCATACATTCATTATACAGTAACATGAAATAATCATAATTCCAGTTCGTTTATACAAAAAAAGTTTCTTCATTTTGGAATCATACGTTAAAGTGTCTGTTCCTTCCAAATCTTACTCGAACTAGGTAACTGGATTGGACAAAGTAAACCAATGAGGAGGTGCCCTGGAATTCCTGAAATTGAATTCTATACGTTGTCAAATGAATTTTCGGTTAATGTTGTGTAACGTTTGATCGTTCCAGGTCACTACATCACTGGTGATAACACGAAAAATATTTTTTTTTGTTTGAGTATAGGTATAATAGTATTTTGTAAATACTTCCTGAACTGTATTTAAAAAAAAAAGTATGTAACAAAATTTGTTCCCAGTATTTTTGATTTGGGTGGTGTAGGTGTTTGGTGAAGATGCCGGAAATAGACGGAGAGAAAAAAAAACAAGGTGGGCGAGATAGATGATGAGGTGGACAGTCGAGACTGAGTTATTGGATGAGTTACAACCAATAACTATATAAAAATTAAATAAAAATAATAAACATAACATAAATAATAATTAAAAATTGAAATAATTATAAATTAAGTGTTAGAGTAAACAAATTAAAAAACAAAAACACTATAGTGACATATATACTCTGTATGAATAAGATCTTAGTATAAATTACATATAGTATGAATAAGATCTTAATGGATGGACAATGAAAATGGCAGCTAGACTGCACATGTGTTGAACAAAAAGTGTGATTGATCAATCAAATAATAATAGTAAATAATATAATAAAAATTAATAATAATAACTAGTAATAATAATAATAATAACTGTTTATAAAGAAGTTAAATCAATATACCTCCGCCAAGCTAAGCGATATCGCAGATATACCTCGCATAGCTGATCGGATCCGCAACCTCACGTACGCAACGATTCGGTTTTTTTTTTACTTTTATTTATCTTTTAAAATTAAGTGTTTTTTAAATCTTGGTTCTTCTAATCAGATAATTAGTGTTAAGTTTAGTGTCATAGTTTAAGTTTATTGAATTTTAGTTGTTTTTTCTATTAATGGTGACGGGTAGTTAAGTTTGAAAGTTTATGAATTAAATTTAAATTATTGCTCCATAGTTGAGAAAAAAAAAACATAGTTTTCGTGTTATTTCTTTTCGTGTTTATTTTTTTTTTGTAGTGTATGTGATGGAATTATCTCGATGACGTAAGCGGGCCTTAATATCGGGATGAGATCAAGAGGTATGTATGAACATGAGGTAAGTTGAAATTGCTGGTTAACTGTTGGTCCTTTCCTCCATATCCATTCCTGTTTTTCCTTCGCGGTATTTCAAGATTCGTTTCTGTTTCTCAACATCTTTCCCCACACCCTAACCCTGAGCTCCAGCCGGCCTTCGGTAACCGCGTGAGAAACGAAACGAATAACACTCATCTAGTAACAGTGAATACAACACTTAGTGATTTTACACATGACCTTACGGTCCTGTTACAGTGGCGCCCAATCATAATAACGGCTTTCTTCCCCTCCCCCCCCTCCTCCCTTCTGCTTTTATTACCGTTCGAATTATTTTTATTATTTGTTATACACGCGGTCGTTATCTGGTATAATTACTGTCGAATCGATTGTTAGTCTTGTATACCTTAATATTTTTTTTCTTTTATCAAAATAAAATACAATTTCATCAATCAATTTCTATTTTCTTTATATTTCCTCTACTATATACACACTCATAGTTTATCAAATCACATCGCATCAATTTTCCTGGTCATACTACCGGTTGAAATTAATGTCAGCATAATGTGATTTTATAAATTATTGTAGAATGTAAAATTTGTTTTCATTCGTGTCGTCGCGGCGGTTTCTGCTTAGGCATAGAATGCGTTGTTCGAAACAACGGCATGAAGAAATCAACGTATAATCACATTTTTTTTTATTAATTACCGGTTAAGTAAGTATACCACAGTAAATGATATCGCCTATGTTTCCAATTGCACTTGTTGGATCATATGTTCAATTTAGGTATGCTTCCTATCCGATCATTCATTTATTTTCCTAGCCCTACTCCAATTATCCACTCCTCCCTTTCCCAATTTTAACAGGTACCAGCTTTAGTAACTTTACATGTTCAGTAAACATCTGATCGTACCTACTTGATTTCATCCCGATACACTAATATTTACATACACAATTTATTAAATTTAATTAATTAGAGCTTACAATTAATTTTATAAAACAAAACATTGAATTTCAATTTAACTAATAATTTTATGCTTTATTCTATATTTTTTTTTTGTTGATTTTTTTTATAAATTTAGGAATTCACTTAGTCATAATTAGTCCTTACTTCATTTTTACGGCCAGATTTCTTTTGATCGCTTGCAGTCTTATAACCTTGAAATAATCGTTTGAAAGTATCAATAGTAACAATTATTTTTCTCCAATATGGATAATCTTATTAGAAGTCAGGACTTAGAATCTGACGAATTTGATATAGAGTGTGAAGTTCGAAAGATTAAAGGTCCTATTAGATTACAGATCGACGAATTACAATCATTTTTTGAAAAAGAAGCCACCGATGCTGCAATAATACCTAAGCGCGCACATGAACGCGCACTCAAAGCCCCTAGAAGAGAAATGGTCACTTGTACCAATAAATTAAGATTACTCCATCATCAACTGCAGGAACACTTAAGATCAGACCCAGCTTCGAACACCGAACAGTTTAATATCATGACTTCGCGATTGCGTCATGTAGAATCCAGGTTGTCACGAATGTCGAGTTCCAAATCGGTTCAAACCTCCGTAACACAATTAACAGCGTCTTGTCAGGCTCTTTTGGAACTAATTCCTAGGCTTAAAGATTCAACGACACTCAACGAATCTCTAGAGACCTTAAACGCGCTCCACATAGACGAAGTTGACGAGAATGAACAAAACTCATCTGATGATGGATGTACTAGCTCGCCTCGGTCTAAGAATCTTTCTCCGGTATTAGACGAAAATGTCCCTAATAGTGAATTTACTAAGTTATATCCAGCTCAGCAACCTTCAGGTGCGGACCAAACTATAAAGCGGAAAGTTGGATTTACAACAACTCACGTAAGAACCATTCCATCTGCTGGAGATCCTATGGCTCTTCCGTCATTCAGATCAAACTATGCAACCTCGGTATCAAATACAGCCCAGGTTTCCCAGCAACCTTATTTTCCACAGTTTAAACCGATGTCAAACGTGCCGGTGAGTACGATGATACCACCTCATTTACAACCCACGTTTCCCACATCGTTAATAAATTCACATGTACCCTTAATGACTGGAAACCCAACTGCAATGAATTATCAAGGTACTACTCCACAGAATCCTACATTCGGACTTAGCCGCTCAACGCTCGCACGAGAGGTGCAACATTGGAATCTGTCTTTTGACGGTTCTGTAAGTGGTATATCGGTACATAAGTTTTTCTTTCGGATAGAATTACTGGCCGAGACGCATGGCATTTTATTCGATCATTTGGTGTATGACTTGGGTTCTTTATTGCAGGGGGTTGCTTTAGAACATTACTGGATTTTGTTGGAACGAAGCCCAAGATGTTCATGGAAACTTTTAAAGGACGGTTTTATTCATCGGTTCCAGGACGGTCGTTCAGACAGCGATATTAAAAATTTGATAGATCAACGAAAACAAAAGACGAAGGAGGCATTCGTCGATTTCTACTATAACGTTCTCAGTTTATCACATCCATTGAGAGTGGCATTAACGGAGAGTGAATTAGTAGAAATCTTACGTAAGAATATGCGACCTGGGCTTAAAGTAGCCGTGGCGGGAGAATTATTCCAATCCGTATCCAGTATGGTAAATAGATGTGCGGCTATTGAAGAAGCATGGAAAACCATGGGGTATAATCCCGAGCTTGCTATGGGACCGGGCTTCTCTCGAAATGTCCATGAATTACATAATCCTGCAACCGTCCATTCTGCTCAGTTAAATTATCCAATTCCACTATACAATGTTCCTCAGACTTTGGAAATTAATAATCGAAAGTCGCTTAGTTCTCAACCTGTTGCTCCGGAACTCTATTCGAATTATCCATCTAATATAAATCGACCTTCTCATTGCTGGCGATGCGGTTATTCTTTACCAGGAGATTCCTCTTTCTGTAGGCATTGTAATGATAGGGCGGAAAACTTAACGAGGGGAATGGGAATACCTGGGAATCGTCATTTACAACCCCCGGAACAATTTTGTCCCAGTCCACATACAGCGGATGCGGCTGCCAACACCGATCCGGAATTTTATGCGCGGATGCGGCGCACATAAATAATAACACTTCAAAAATTAACGCTACTTATAATGTCCCAACTAGAAATCGTAGTCTTCGAACAATCAAATACTTTCGCAATAAAAACTTTTTTTTTCGTAAAATTGCCAGAGCAACTTTTGCATCGGTAGCCAGTACTGACGATTTGAATGATAACCGTCCCTATGCTACAGTATCTATAGATGGAACGGAAGTTCGCGGCTTGCTGGATAGTGGCGCTTCAATAAGTGCTCTGGGCAAAAACGCATTACAGTTCATAGCTAAACATCACCTGACTATGTTTCCTGTTAGCGCGTCAGTCCAGACTGCAAACGGAGCTAAACAAGAAGTACATGGGTACGTTTATGTAACTATTACATACAGTGGTCGAATACGAAAAATACAATTGCTAGTAGTTCCAGAATTACAGCAGGAGCTGTATCTGGGCTACGATTTCTGGTCCCTATTTGGTCTGAAACCTAGTTTCATCGAGGAATTGACAGACACCCCAAACATAGTGAAGCCTGATTCAGATTTATCTCCTGGTCGTGTAAAATTTCATGAACTGACACCTGATCAATTGGCGCGAGTTCATGAAGTTATAAGTTTATTTCCAAGTTCTGAAAAGTTGGGCCTTGGTCGAACGTCGTTAGTCACTCACACGATCGACACAGGTGATGCAAAGGCTGTAAAGCAACGATTCTATGCAGTTTCACCTGTTGTCCAGGCAAAGATGAATCAAGAGCTGGATCGAATGCTCGCACTGGGAGTGATACAAGAAAGTTCGAGTCCCTGGTGCTCTCCAATGGCTTTGGTTCGCAAAGCAAACGGTAACGTGCGACTTTGCCTAGACGCCCGTAAAGTGAATAGTGTCACTAAGAAAGATGCCTACCCCTTACCTCTTATTGATGGTCTGCTAAGTCGGCTGGATCGTGCTCAGTTCATGTCCAGTCTTGACTTAAAGGATGCGTTCTGGCAGGTTCCATTAGATCCTTCATCTATGGAAAAAACCGCTTTCACCGTGCCAGGACGTCCGCTATACCATTTTACCGTGATGCCATTCGGGCTCTGCAATGCGCCTCAGACCTTATGCCGATTGATGCACAAAGTGATTCCATACCATCTACATGATCGAGTTTTCGTATACCTCGATGATCTACTCATTACGACATCCACATTTGAAGAGCACCTGTCTCTTCTAACCGAGGTAGCATCTCGGTTAGTTGCAGCTGGTCTTACAATCAATGTGGATAAAAGTAAATTCCTTATGAGAGAGATCGACTATCTTGGTCATGTGG
Organism: Tipula lateralis; assembly: GCA_963932295.1. NCBI lineage: Eukaryota > Metazoa > Arthropoda > Insecta > Diptera > Tipulidae > Tipula > Tipula lateralis. The sequence continues at coordinate 147,753,968 of OZ010738.1, forward strand.
TTGGGGGAGGCACTTTGCGACCCAATCCGGATAAGGTTGCGGCTATTGCAGAGTACCCGGTGCCAAAAACGGTACGTCAGGTAAGGCGGTTTCTAGGTATTTGTGGCTGGTACAGACGATTCATTGATCAATACTCATCTTTATCTGTACCATTGACTAACTTACTGAAAAAGAATCAGAAGTTTGTTTGGTCCGAATCAGCCCAAAATTCTTTCAATAGTTTGAAGACAGCGCTCACATCGGCTCCGGTGTTGTGCACAGCTGACTTCAACAAACATTTCTACATTCAATGTGATGCTAGTTCAACGGGAGTCGGGGCCGTTCTATTTCAGAAGTCCGATGATGGTCAGGATACTCCAATTGCGTATATGTCACAGAAACTAAACGCAGCGCAACGGCACTACAGTGTGACAGAGTTGGAGTGTTTAGCTGCTGTCTTGGCCATCAAAAAGTACCGATCATATGTGGAAGGACTACCATTTACAGTCATCACAGATCATGCGAGCCTCACTTGGCTAATGTCCCAAAAGGACTTGACAGGGAGGTTAGCGAGATGGAGCCTAAAGCTACAAGGGTACGACTTCGAAATAGAGTATCGCAAGGGTACACAGAATTGCGTTCCCGATGCCTTATCTCGTATGTTTATGGACGAGCTAAGTAAAAATAAAAAGCCTGGTAACGATTTTCTAGTTGATGATTTTCCTTTCCATATTGACCTACAATCCGATTCCTTTCGAAGTCCCACATACCTTTCCCAAATCCATCTAGTCGAATCCAATCCGAAGAAATCTAACCTGAGAGTCATCAACAATAAACTTTTTATTCTTAAGAATCCCAGAAATCTAGAGGAAACAACCGATACGCCTGTTTGGAAGCTAATAGTTCCTGAAACGATGCGTTTGAATCTCATCAAATCAGCGCACTGTCCTCCAACGTCCGCGCACTTGGGTACCCATAAAACGATAGATCTCGTCAAACGTTATTTTTTTTGGCCCAGTATGATTCAAGACATTCGTCAATTTATTGCTGCCTGTGAAATCTGTAAATGTATCAAGGCTCCTAATTATACACTACGACCACCACTTAGTTCGCTTCCCAGTACGTTTAGACCATGGCAGAGAATATATTTAGACTTCTTGGGACCATATCCCAGAACGTCTTCGGGTAACACCAGCATAATAATAGCTGTTGACCATTTCTCCAAATTTGTGGTCACTCGAGCTGTGCGTCAGGCTACCGCAAATGAGGTGGTGAAATTTTTAGAGAACAATATTTTTTTGATGTTCGGTGTAGCAGAAACCATCGTAACTGACAACGGACGACAGTTTGTTTCGCATACGGTTCAGCAGCTCTTGAAAAAGTATGGAGTAAGTCACACCTTTACTGCCAAATACTCTCCACAAAGTAATTCGTCTGAACGAGTAAACCGAACTGTGTTGGCTTCAATACGTGCCTATGTGGCTGAAGATCACCGAACATGGGACAAACATCTCGAAGCTATCACCCAAGCCATTCGAACATCGATACACGAATCGACAGGATACGCTCCTCATTTATTGGTATTCGGTCAACATCCCATTATGCACGGGTCCATATATGAGTTATTACGGGATGTATATACTTCGACAGGCAATTATATGCTGCCAGAATATAAACCGGACGAACTGCATAGACTAGCAGCGAAGGTTCAAGAAAATTTCTCGATCGCTCAGCAAAAAGCCCATATACCGTACAATTTACGTAGCCGGCCACCTAAATTCCGTGTAGGGCAAAACATCTTTGTGAGAAATTTTACGCAAAGTGATGCTACCGCATTTTATTCGGCAAAGCTAGCACCGAAATTTTTAAAAGGGAAAATTACACGCCTAATTGGAAAGGTTTCGTGTGAAGTAGTTGATGAACATGGCCATATTCTCGGTATTTATCATTTTAAGGATGTTAAGACGTAACTTCATCACTCTATATTTTTATTTGTATTTGCTATACTTAATTTTTTTTTTGGATGAAAATAATATTGTACTATTGTATATTTGGTTGCCCGACTGCATGAGATCTCAGGGATCGTTGAGTACGTCCCCACGATTGTAACGTTTGATCGTTCCAGGTCACTACATCACTGGTGATAACACGAAAAATATTTTTTTTTGTTTGAGTATAGGTATAATAGTATTTTGTAAATACTTCCTGAACTGTATTTAAAAAAAAAAGTATGTAACAAAATTTGTTCCCAGTATTTTTGATTTGGGTGGTGTAGGTGTTTGGTGAAGATGCCGGAAATAGACGGAGAGAAAAAAAAACAAGGTGGGCGAGATAGATGATGAGGTGGACAGTCGAGACTGAGTTATTGGATGAGTTACAACCAATAACTATATAAAAATTAAATAAAAATAATAAACATAACATAAATAATAATTAAAAATTGAAATAATTATAAATTAAGTGTTAGAGTAAACAAATTAAAAAACAAAAACACTATAGTGACATATATACTCTGTATGAATAAGATCTTAGTATAAATTACATATAGTATGAATAAGATCTTAATGGATGGACAATGAAAATGGCAGCTAGACTGCACATGTGTTGAACAAAAAGTGTGATTGATCAATCAAATAATAATAGTAAATAATATAATAAAAATTAATAATAATAACTAGTAATAATAATAATAATAACTGTTTATAAAGAAGTTAAATCAATATACCTCCGCCAAGCTAAGCGATATCGCAGATATACCTCGCATAGCTGATCGGATCCGCAACCTCACGTACGCAACGATTCGGTTTTTTTTTTACTTTTATTTATCTTTTAAAATTAAGTGTTTTTTAAATCTTGGTTCTTCTAATCAGATAATTAGTGTTAAGTTTAGTGTCATAGTTTAAGTTTATTGAATTTTAGTTGTTTTTTCTATTAATGGTGACGGGTAGTTAAGTTTGAAAGTTTATGAATTAAATTTAAATTATTGCTCCATAGTTGAGAAAAAAAAAACATAGTTTTCGTGTTATTTCTTTTCGTGTTTATTTTTTTTTTGTAGTGTATGTGATGGAATTATCTCGATGACGTAAGCGGGCCTTAATATCGGGATGAGATCAAGAGGTATGTATGAACATGAGGTAAGTTGAAATTGCTGGTTAACTGTTGGTCCTTTCCTCCATATCCATTCCTGTTTTTCCTTCGCGGTATTTCAAGATTCGTTTCTGTTTCTCAACATCTTTCCCCACACCCTAACCCTGAGCTCCAGCCGGCCTTCGGTAACCGCGTGAGAAACGAAACGAATAACACTCATCTAGTAACAGTGAATACAACACTTAGTGATTTTACACATGACCTTACGGTCCTGTTACAGTTGCTTCATTGATTTTCTGAAATTAAGATTAAAACTAACTTAACTTGTGTTTACTTGGAAAAATGAAATAGAATTTATCTCTGATTTCTTTTTCTAAATAGTTGTAGGAATTGTTTTGTATCAAATTTTTTTCAGTCACAATTTTACTTATCCAAATGAACCCTCATCCCGAGAATTATTTATTGAAATTTTTATTCCTCAATCCTCACTTGATTGCTAATATCCATACTCAAATCTTATTGATTTTCTTTTAACTGATTGTTACAACCGAAATCCATTAATAAATTCTATATAATCCGTTCCTATATGCGGCACGCAGTGCGACATGTTTGCTTATCTCGGCTCCTACGTCCCTCAAAGTTGAAATCTAAAGCCCCTCGGAGGGCTAAGCGGAGGAGAGCGTAGCGACCTCCCGCGTGTCCGTGAGAGTTATCGAAACCGTTAACCTTTACAATTCTAGGAAATCATTCTAGGGTCTGTTCCGAATTTTTTCATAAAAAAAATTAAAGAGTAAATGTGAATAAAGCTTAAATTTGCAGGTAAAAGTAGATTGAACATACATTTACCAAAGGGATAAGTAAATGTCAACATTCGTCGCATTTCGGACTTTAACCGTAACATATGTACATTGATTATTAAACTATCGGTCTCCTTTAATTGATGATTAACGTGGAAATCAATTTCAAAACCACTTAATCGTTTCAGATTTTAGAATCTTTTTTAAATGAAAAATCTTTTTTGCGAATGAATGATGACTGTTTATAAAATTTTGTCATTTGACTGGAAATAATTTTGCTTATATGTTGTTTTTTGTACATAAGGTGTCACAAACAAAGATATATCTTTTGGCATTTTATTTGCTCTATGTGTTTTGATGGTCATTGCACCCAAACCGTTAAATTTACAAAAATATTTAATGGAACATGTTCCAGTTATTAGGAACCTTTGATGGTCCGTCCATGAACTTTATTTCGAAAATATTATTTTAAACAAAACTCCAGAATTCTTGATGTCAATATTGGCCGTTCAATGATGATGTGATGAATATCATTGCACCTTAATTAAGCTATATTGTTCCCTCGTACTTGATTCGTCAACTGGAAAGTTATTTTATTAAATAAAGTAATAAAGTGTTTTGGCGAAACATCTACGAAACATAACCTAATCTAACATGTTTCTCTTTTAGATGTATGTAGGTAGTTTATGCCTTAAGAACTGCCAGATCGAAAGTAAAATATTCATCGAGACATCAGAACTAATTATCAAGTAAATTAACAATCATAGTTCAACCCTCGCTGATAAACTTAAATAATTTTTTTGTGGCGATAACAGTTCAAAATCGGTAGAGCGTTGCGATAAGGTTGTGATGAGGCTATCTTCTGCAATACATGTCTATATTGACTATAACAAAAGAGATCTAAGAATTCATCGCATATAATTAATAACACCTGGACCATACACTTTTAGGGAAATTTTATGGTAATATTGCTTCGTTCTTATGGTGAATCATCAAAACTGGCAGCTTTTCAAAACTCAAGTAATGCAAAATGCTGATATTCGTTAAATCGGAGGAAATAATTGGGAATTACCAAGCTGGATTAGGTTTAATACGATTGTTTGGCTATGATGATTCTTTCCAGCACTAGTTGGAGCGTCACAAGTATTTCAGTAGACTATACAGATAAACGAACGTTTCAATCATCAGGGCTACATTTTGCAGAAATGAAAAACTGCATGCTAGAACTGTGTTAAAGTTTAGAATCGGTTTTATAAATTGTTTGCATTTTAACTCACTGTCCAACTGAGAGATGTGTTGTTACCGATAGTTTTCAATCTTATATATATTTTTATAAGAAAAAAAGTAATTTTTCACTGATAGCCGGAAATTGGTCTTAGATTAATTGAGTTAAAACCTAAAATTATACAAAATCGAGGCACTAAATCTAGACAGGTTTTCTCAAGGACTGGGGAGGATAGCATCCCACTCCTCATCATTTGAATTCATTTATAAATGCTCATTTAGATTCATGTCTACACTGCGGGTGGCCTACTTCGTCTCGAGTTCAACCTCATCCATGAACTGTTGACTGAGTTGAGGTGTTGGACATCAGGTTATACATCAATATTAATTCGTCCCTTATATATGCTGCTTAAACACTGAATGATCCAAGAAAATGTCCTCGTTATATGGTTCAGCGCTAAAACCTCCTCTGTTGCCTCCGCAAGGTACAAAAACAAAATCTGGTTTTCCCTTAATCGATATAATCATTTCATATACAATCACTTAAATCGAAATATGGTACTAAATTTGTAATTCTAATTCCTATTGATCGCTATCTTACACCACATACTTATAGAACAAATACAAGATCTTGGTCCAAATTTGACATTGTTCCGACATATATTTATGATATTGGCGTAGGTCATGTACCCCAGACCTTATATACACACCGCCACCGTACTGACTGTTCATTGCTCCAATTGACGTGTTCGCGGACAATTTCAATTTGTTTTTTGCGGTGGTGTGGTGTCAATTTCGGACCATCTTGAGTTGAGGTTGGTTTCACTAACAGTTACATCGCGACCTTGGCTTAGCTCCACCTGCATATTGACACCATTGAAATGGATTCTGGTATGTCAACTCCGATTTAAGGTAAGTCTCCTGAAATATGCTTTAAACTTGTGAGATAACAGATTAGCTCATGTCAGGCTGAAGAGTAAATTCTTGTTGATTGAGTCCTTCTTTCAATTAAGCAACAACTTGTGCGTCTTTTTCTGGAGTAGTATCCATGATTTTGAGCAAACAACGAATGAAACTGGTAGAGACATGACCAGGTCAACGTCTGATAGGTGAGTGATGTTTAATATCGGTTAACTTGGATATTTTGAAATTGCAGCACGCCAATTGTTTTCGCAGTCAATTCACGTTTTGTTAAGATTGCTTTAATTTAAAAAGTACTTTGTAGATTTTTATAATAAAGCAGTCCTTGTAAAGATAAACTACTAAGCTGTCAAAAAGTTGTCTTACAAAAATTGGTTATATATATGTATATATATATATATATATATATATATATATATATATATATATATATATATATATATATATATATATATTTATACCGGGTGTTTCTTTTAAACTGAGAAGATCAAATATCTCGAAAAATAACCACTCTACGGAAAAAAATGTCCATAATCAAAATTTAATCGTCCCGCGCGGGAAATACATTAGTCAAAAATAGTCTCCCACCCTCCGCTTTGTAGGTGGGGCGGATGTAACTTTTAAACTAAGATAGGAAGCCATATTTTTTATTGCAGATACGGATTCTACGACTAAAAGCACGTATGATTTGAATGAAATATGTTGTTTTCATGATAGATGGAGTTCTAATCGACGAAATTCAATTTTTTCAATTTCTTCTTCTTAGAACACACGCATTCGATTCTGCAATACCTTTGCAATAAAATTAGTCATCAAAACCATTTATTCAGTTTTGTCAATCAGATATAACGTTTGTGTTTATCGTAATTGCAAAATAAACGATAAAATACTTTAGAATGAAGCGTTTAACTTTGGCAGAGAAAATTGAAATGGTTCTGGTTAACGGAGAAGCTGGCAGAAATCTTCAAATCAAAAATGCTGTTGCTATTTACGCTCAATGTTTTCCGGATAAGATTCGTTCACGTGCTTCATTTGGCCGTACTATCAAACAATTTATTACTGATGGAAATTTTCAACCGAAAAAGAGGACCCGTACAACAACAGTCACTGGAGAAAATAATGAAATTGCTGTATTGGCAGCAGTGGCTCATAATCCTCATGTTAGTACACGAGAAATAGTTCACGATTCCGGATTGTCCCTCACCAGTGTTTGGAGAATTTTAAAATGGCACAAGTATTATCCATATCATGTGTCTTTACACCAATATCAACATGGTGCTGATTTCCAAAATCGGGTAACTTTTTGTCAATGGGCACGTGAACAAATACAACAAACCCCAATTTTTTTTCGTTGCGTAATGTTCTCTGACGAATCGTCTTTTACAAACCATGGAACGGTTAATCGACATAACATGCATTATTGGAATGATACAAATCCGCACTGGCTTCGTCAAGTTGAACATCAGCGTCCTTGGACTGTCAACGTCTGGTGTGGAATAATTGGCAACAAACTCATAGGCCCCCACATTATTGAAGGCAACTTGAATTGTCAAATGTACCGAAACTTTTTGGAAAATGAACTGCCAATAGTACTTGCAAACTTGAGCTGTTCTAAGAAGAAGAAATACCACCTATGTGGCGCAGTGTTCCACCAATTAATTTGTCCTGATTTGGCGCCCATGTTCCGCCAAATAATTTGTCGTTATTTTTTATATCTTTCAATGTCCTGTTCAACGCCTCAAGCGAATGTTTGTGCGCCATAGTACATTCATCGCAGATGATAATTTTACACTGTTTCAGTACAGTGGCCATAGAAGATTTTTTTTATGTTGCACACTGCGACTGGGTTATTTTGAATATTTAGTGGCAGCTTAAATACTGAATGAGCTGTTCTACCTCAATCCAATAAAATTGCCCCAATGCCGGATGATGCAACAGCCAATGCGATGCCATTATTTGATCGTATTTCGGCGAGAATTAACGAAATAATAGCATGATACGGTCGTAAATGGCTCTTTGTTCGTCATTCATTAGTGGGATGGGACATTGCAAGTTCACGATTCAATTCAGTGTTAAATAAATCTGCATTTCATACCGAAATGACTGAGAGGTAAGTTGACAATAATAATGCATAGATCCTCAATCTATGTTGCTCATCAATGCTTCATTGTTGAAAGTGTCGCTGAATGCTTTTGTTAAATCATTGCATCGTGTACAATATGTTGATGCAATATATCATCAGTCATTGAATCTTTCTGATTATCCCATAATGCCTCTGCTCTGGCCGGAAAACATGTCGTCAACACTATAGCGAACAGTGGACGAATTTGTCTTGCTGTACAGTTCAATCCTGCTTCAGCCAGCATACATTCCTACTGGTTGTCATCTTCCAGTAAACCGAGTGAAAGGCATGCATCTTTATATGTTGGATACTGTTGCTCATTCACTTTACGTATATCTTGAAATGACAATGGGCCGATGACATTAACCAACAACAGCCGGAAATAAAAGCACTCGGTCTGCCTTGGATTAACTGTAAATACTCGTCCCAAGATGTTTGATTTGAATAAACCGGGACCAGCATCAATTGATGTGCCTTGATTATGAGGCATCTGTTTTTTTGTTGGTGCCCATGTAAAAAAATAACGTGGTACTTCTGAATAGAGTAATGTTCGTGCAAAAGCACCAAAAGCATCCACACGATTAAACAATTCAAAAAATTCGGTGAGTGTAGATTTTGGTGAATTTATCGCACAATCAATTGCTGTCTCGCTCGTGGTCGTTTTAAAGATGGACGGCTAAATGAATGACTGCTGGATCTTGTTCATGAATTGGGAAACCAAAGATACAAAACAGCTTCATTGGAAATTGTATTTGATGCTCTTCACTGAACTGCAGAACTCGACATTAATATGAGCATTGAATGTTAATTAATACGAGCATCAATATGAGCATTGGACATTAATATGAGCATTGAAAGGCGAATATGGGTCATATTAAGATAGCATCTAGCATTCCTGAAAAGAATCTATGTCTGGTTCTTTTTGTTTTTTTTTGTTTAAGAAATATATATTTCTGTATAATATTACAACTAATCTCAGTGATTATCTAGTAAATGTTTTGTATTTTTAAGCAGTGTATAGCATCTCATAGGATGAGAAAAATTGATTCGTCCCATTTCGTCCAGTCCTTTGATTTCAGTAGTTCAGGGAACCACTAATTCTAAAGGCTTTGTTTTTTAGGCGCTGTGGTCCATTGGTGTTATCCAGTAGGTTCCGTAGCTCCTCGTTGTCATGTTGCTGCAGTCGCAGTACATGACTCCTTGCAAATTTAAATATTTCATCACTGACGTATTCCATGTTAAGGTCTTGATGGAGGTTGTCATTTCTAATATACCATGGAGCATTGACAATGCTACGTAGTACTTTATTTTGAAATGTTTGTATGATCTTAACTGTAGTTTTCTTTGCACATCCCCAAAGTTAAATGCCGTATGTCCAGATAGGTTTAAGGATTTGTTTATATAATAGTAGTTTGTTTTGCGTTGTCAGCTCAGAGTTTCTTCCAATAAGCCACTGCATTTTGCTTATTTTTTCTTTTGAACATGCGCTTTCCACCTGAGCTTAGTGTCTAGTGTCATGCCAAGGTATTTCGCATTGTCAGAGTAAGGAATTTATTGGGAATCCAGTCTAATCGGGATATATTCTACTTTCTTGTTGATGAAGTTTATGTATGCTGATTTTGATTCGTTTAGCATTATTCTCCAAGTTTTTGTCCAAGTGTTCACTGTATTAAAAGCATTTTGTAGTTTCTCGAAAATACTAGTATCAGTGGTCATCATTGCAGTGTCATCAGCAAAAGTCCCTATTCTGGCTTCTGCTATATTTGGTAAATCATTTGTATACAGAAGGTATAATACAGGGCCAAGCACACTACCTTGTGGGACTCCTGCCATTATTTTCTTCAATTTTGAGTACTCCTTGTCTCACTCGAAAATAACGATTATTTATGTATGACTTAAGCAATTCAAAATGTTGTTTTGGTAGATTTCGTTGAAGCTTTAATTCCAGACCACGGTGCCAAACCCTATCAAATGCTTGGGCTACGTCTCGGGATACTGCTGAACATATACCTTCTTCTCTTCCAACGCAACTTCAATCGTATCCGGGTATTCTATGTACCTGTTCTATTGCTGAGTGGCCTTCTCGAAACCCAAATTGATGTGGTGGTATAAGTTTTCTATTTTCTATAATTGGCTTTAGTCTCTTGAGAAACAATCTTTCGAAAATTTTTGATGTGGTTGTTAATAAAGAGATTGGCCTGTATGATGTTTGGCCTGTATGATGTTATGATAACTTTGTCTAAAGAAAGCATTGATTATGTGCTGTAGCTTCCGTAGTGCTTTTTCTGGTAGTGCTTTAATTATTTTTGCTGTTATCAGGTCGTATCCAGGAACTTTTTTATCTTTAAGATTTTTTACTTCTTGTTTGATTTCTTTCACAATGACTGGTAGAACAAGTATCTCGTCTATTTTAATTATCTGTATTAAATATTCATTCTCTACCTGCCTAGTTGGTGGTTTGAAGGTAATTTCTAGGTGTTCGGCAAACAGATCAGCTTTCTGATTATCGCTGTGAAACCAGGTACCATCAACTTTTTTTATGGATGGCACTTGCAGTTTAGGTCTTTTCAGACTTTAAGTGGCCTTTCACAACGAATTGTCTGTGTCAGGTTTACCTGTCAGATTACTTAGAAAGCTAGATACTGTCTCATTCTTGATCTCTTTTAAAAGCAGTTTAAGTTTGTTACACACAGATTGTTTAGGATTGTTTTATCTTCAGGGCTCTAGTTCTCTGCCAAGTCTTGCGAGCTCGTCTTTTTTCTTTAACCAAGTCTCTCTCTTCAACTGGGTAGTTTACTCTGCAATATACCTTGTCGGATGGGGGTGCTTACCCATGTCGCGTTCTGTATACTTTCAATGAAATTTTCCAGCTCTTCTTCTATCATATATAATTGTTCGAGATCGGCACCTGTAGATTGACGCAGATTGAGAAGCTTGGCTTTTTTACTGGAGTGGAACTCACATTTCAATGTTTTGCCTGCTTCAAATAGCTCTCTTCCTTTGGGAGTAGTTCGATTAAAAATTTTTACCAAGCGATTTAAAAAGTGTCATGTATAGTCTTTCTTTTTTGGGTTATATCTGGGTGGACAGTAGATTACTGATATAATGTAGCTCTTGTAGTTTTTGGTTGTAGCTCTTGTAGAAACAGTTGCTACTTGCATAGCTTCTTCCTCTATTTTAAGTTCTTGATGTTTAATATTTTTCTTGATGAAGATTGCTGTTCCGCCTCTAGCTCTTTCTGCTGGTTGAAGAGCTTGATAACACTGGTATCCACGAATTTTAAAATACGAGATTCTAGTAGAGTGACTTTCTGAGAATAGGCATATACCAATGTTTTTTGTGTTTAAAAATACTTCTAATTCTGAAATGCGTTGCGCAAAACCATTTGCATTCCAGGTTGCAATTCTTAAATAGTGTGTTATTATTTTTCCTTGTTTAATTTGTATGGATTAGAATTAAGGTAGTTAATGATTTCACTAGTTTTACCTGTCGCGTCTGTTATTTTTTTATTTTGGTTCATCGATGTATTTTCCAATGTTCCTAGTCTTTTTTCTTGTTGATTTAGTAGCTCACTTATAGATTCTAGTCGTTGATCTTGCGCCGCTAGATAAGAATTGATAGTGGTTAACTTCTGCAGTATTTCTTGCAGGACATGATTTTCCTGTCTGGGTGCTTTCTTGACATTTTCCTTTTGGCTAGCCATTTCGGCATATGTCGTGTCTTCTCTTACTTTCGCGCTATTAAGAGGGATTTGGTTTGGATAGGATGGCGTCCTAGGTTGAGAACTAAGAGTTCGTATGTTTTCTGTTGGATTTCTTTTACTATTTCTCATACTTCACAGCCTCTGTAATTTGCTGGGTGATGATTCCCACAGTGGATCAATTTCGCTGGTTCGCTTCTACTTTTGTTGCATTTTTTTGATGCATGTTTCTCAGCGCACTTTACACATCTAGGCTCCCTTTTGCAGTATTTTCGAATATGGCTATATGTGTTACGTGCTGTTCCGCGTTGGTTGTGGTTTGGGTAGACAATAAAAAAAAACGGAAGTTGGGCGCCAGTCTACCAGCACGTATGTCCGGCTTTGCTCTTGTATATATGAGCGAGTGGACTCGGGCTGGGTATCCAAAAATACCACTATAAAAACCACTAAGCAACTCGAATAATATCAGGTGCGGATCAGAACAATAAATTGGGATCGGTGGTGAGAATATGGATGGGAAAGCTAATTCAAGGGAAGACTCACCTGTATTGCCGGGCCGCGTGTGCTTCTGAAACGTTGACTCGATTACTCCAGCACCACATACACCATCACTGCCTGCTGTTTCGTTTTGTTTGAATTTTCATGTATTGTCCCCAATAAATAATTTATGCAGTTCATAAATGTTTTATTATCTTTCTTTTTTATTGGGGCTATTATCACACTCAACACAAAATTCACAATTTACAGTCTTCTTTTTCCTTTTTTTTTTACTACCGCACTTTTCAGTCTTAAACGCACTTTTCAGTCTCTTTCACCACCGCACTTTTCAGTCTTAAACACCAATAACAACAAGAACGCAAACGAAAGAAAAAAATCTGTGTATACAACAACAAAAAAAAACACCAAAACTAAAACATTACAAAATATATTTATCTAGTTATCTTACTATACAAGATTTTATTAATAGAAAGAAAACATTCAAATTATCATGGTCTGGATACGGCAATGCTTTCCGACCGTCATCCAACCTCTTGATTTTTTTTATTTCTTTCTTATAAATCTATCGTTTAATTAGCTAGTGTTTCTCGCCGTCCCCTTTGACGGTCCAAATTATTCTGTCTATCTCGTTATTTTTCGCTGACCATCACGGCTCTTGTTTTCCCCCTGGTTGGTGTTCCGCGAATCTCCATTCTCAGCAACTCGAGATTTTCGCCACATCTCGAAAATCTCGAGCGTGACTTGACATATTTTCTGCCGAACCCATAGCTGCCATCTATTTCTGTTTTTTATTTATTTTTTCACGAAGTATTCGCTCCGCCGGAATCGTGACTATTTGTCTTCTCCCTGTTTCTGGTGCCTCTCTTGGTGGTTTCTCGCAGCATTTTTTTTTATGAAAAAGAGGAAAAGGTTAATAACTTGACTTAACCCCAACCGCGGCATTTGTTTTGTTTTTATATATATTCATTTTCGATTCTGTACAGGTGAGCCCAGTGTGGCGGGAGCGTAAGGTCTTAGGCGATGGATGAGGGCATTGATTGGATGAGGGAATGGATTAAAACCAATGTATGTTCCCTTCGAGCTTGCTTGGTGGTTTTGTTTAAGCAATTTAGCCTACCATACCAAGCAACGCTACATATGACAGTTGTGGCATTGTGGCATTCTACTGTTGTTCTTAGGTCTGTGATATCGTATCTTCGAAAGATGCACCGTTCATTGGGAGTTGTTACCATGGCAACTTCTGATATATGTATTATGGTGGTTTGCAAAAACAGTTTAAACAACCAAAAGAGAATATTGGACATATTTCAACGTATGACTACTGTACCAAAAGTCAGATATATCGACTTTAAATCTCTTACATAATGAACCCATGGAAGCATAAATATAATCGACGATGTTGAATATTTTATAATTCGATTGAGTTGTGTGACACAAAATATATTTCCACTGAGCATTTAAATGTTTAACTCGTTGAAATAAATTGAGTGGGTTATACATGCAATATTGTTGGATTTAGTTGATTTTAATCTGAAGATTGATTCGAATCACAAAAAAAAAATTTATTTTACTGTGTGTTGATTTTCATTTGGTTGAAGTTATGCACATAAAAAATCTAGCTGATGTACACAGAAAATGCAACAAGTTGAATTTTTTTGATATTGTTAGAGTTGTTGCTACTGTAATAAAAAGGTTATCGTTATCAGAGTTTTATTTTTTTCCCTCAAACGTACAGAGTAGATTCGTATTCTCGTACTAAAAAAAATTGGAAAATTTTTTCGCAATGAAAATATTTAAATGATAAAAATAAAATAAATACAACACGAATAGATTTATATACGGAAATGATTTTTTTTTATTAATATTTATTTACGCGAAATGCGAGTAATTGTTGCGTTTGTTGTGTGTTACCCAGCAAAATGTGAAGAATGAATTTGTTTGATATAACAAAAAAAAAATTATCGAGCTAATGACCGCGTATATGGTGTTGAAATGTTTAATTAAAATATAATTGTGATGTATTAAGGGCAGTTTAACGATAATATTTCGAGTTTATATTCTTTGTGTTATCGCATATAGTGGGCTCTTTACTATGCATACATTATATATATACTTATGTATGTACATATATACCTAAGTTATCAGTATAGTTTTGTATATGTATTATCTACTCTAAGAATTCTTAATTTTACTTACATTTTGATTCGAGCATTTATATTAAATTTGCATACCGAATGTATATTTTACATTAGGAAATCCGTTCTATTTATATATAATGTTGGGTTTAAGAAAATTGTATTTGTCATTGTACACGACATCGTATTAAATTTTAGTAAGACGATAAGTGAAAGTGATTTGTTTTTATTTAATGTATATGTTCATGAATTACAACATATATAGTGAGATGTTTGATGGCTATTTATAATTTGCAACTTTAAGTCGTATTGTATACAAGTTTTAAGACCCAAAAATCTGTAAGTCGGTCTGTGTATTAGCCACAATATATAACCCAGTATATTGGGAAATCCACATTTTGTCATCGATGTCGCAATAATTTTTGGTATAGTTCTGGTCTTAATCTTCGTCAGGTCAAAGTATTAAACGATTGCCATGGGGATCTCATAGCTATTTTGGAAAATGATTAATTCATTTCAATGCATGTCTATGATTCAGTTTATGGTTTTTTTAAAGTAATATTCTTAACCGTCACCAGTGCAAAATATTTGACGGTTGTCATGTGAATCTCTTAGCCACAATGGCCCATAAGTAGCTATTTGAATTTTGGTCATCGGTTTTGTTATGATTTGTTGACAGTTCTGGTCTTAATCGTCACCAGTGCAAAGTATTAAAGAATTGTCATGGAAATCTCAAAGTCATAATGGTCTAAAATAGCTATTTCGAAAAATGATCACTTCATTACAATGCGGCTCTAGGCTTACAACAACCAAAGGTAACGAACTTAAAAATGCAATAGTAGAAATGGGATGTAATGTCCATTCCACTGGCAAGCCAACATATTGGCCCACGGATGCAGGTAAAACTCCTGATCTACTGGATATCTTTATATCAAAACAAGTTTCATCAACTTTTATTGAAGTAGAAGATAATTCAGATTTGGACTCTGATCACTCTGCAGTGATACTTTCCTTAAGCGACAAGATAATTAGAAAGGAAACGAGACCAACTCTTGGCAATAAAACAACTGACTGGGCGAGCTTCAGATCTGAAGTAGAAAACAAGATTAACTTACAAACACGACTAAAAACTATTCAGGAACTAGAAGATGAGGTAGAAAATTTCACCGATATCATTCAGATTTCCGCTTGGAATAATACTAATGGAACAGTATCCAAAACCATTGGTAAAAGTTACCCAAGAGAAATTCGGAATCTTGTCTTAGAAAAAAGAAAAGCTAGGAGAAAATGGCAACAAACAAGGAGTCCATCTGATAAGACATTTCTAAATAATAAATCACAACAGCTTAAGCGAGAAATTCAGAAGCTAAATGAAAAATCGTTTTCTTTGTATCTGGGAAAATTGACCGCTGATGAAGATACGAACTACTCACTATGGAAGGCAACTAAAAGTATAAAAACCCCAATTGAGCAAATCCCTCCTATTAAGAGAAATGGTGGCTCGTGGGCTAGGGATAACAAAGCAAAAGCTGAAGAATTTGCTAACCATTTGGCATATTTTCAAACCGAATGAGATTGAATCGGATATTATAATCGAAAATGAAAGCAGCAATTATGAGGGTGGAATTCTTCTAACAACCCAAAAAGAAGTTACCAGTGAAATACAATTCAATCTGAAGTCAGCAAAGGCACTTGGATATGACCTTATAACGGGATAAATTTTAAAGCAACTACCAAAGAAAGTTATCGCTAAACTAACTTACTTGTTTAATGCTGTTATTAGATTAAGACATGTTCCTTCGGCCTGGAAAGTTGCGAAAGTTATTATGTTACCGAAACCAGCTAAACCCCCTAATGAAGCTAAATCGTATCGTCCGATATCACTGCTCCATATCATTTCAAAGCTAATGGAGAGACTACTCTTGAAGAGAATGAAGCCAATAATAGAAAGTAGAGACCTAATACCGGGTCACCAATTTGGGTTTAGATGCAAACATTCTACAATTGATCAGGTTCACAGAATAACAGACATTATAGAAAAGGCGTTAGAAGTAAAACAAATTTGTTCGACGTTATTTCTGGATGTGGCAGCAGCTTTCGATAAGGTATGGCACGAGGGTTTAATACATAAACTTAATGCTATGCTTCCAGGGCCATATATTGATCTTATGAGATCATATTTATCTGAAAGGCTTTTTAGAGTAAGACAAGAAGATGGGTATTCTGAACTGAGAGATATAAGGGCAGGTGTTCCACAAGGTAACGTTCTAGGTCCAGTCCTTTACCTACTATATACAAGTGATATACCACAGCCCGACCACGTAAGCATAGCAACGTTTGCTGACGACACCGCGATACTATCAACAGAGCAAACTGTGGAACAAGCGGCGAATAAACTTCAATGTGCAAGTGATGAAATTCGCCAGTGGACCAAGCGACCAAACATCAAACTTAATGAATTAAAATCTGTCCATGTCAACTTTATGAATAAATCATTGGTTAATCCGTTGACAATCAGCTTAAACGATGTGATCGTGCCGAACGTGAACTCTGCTAAATACTTGGGTATGACTCTGGATGTTAAACTTAAATGGAAAGAGCATGTGAAGAAGAAAAGAAAAGAGCTTGATCTTAAATATAGACAATTGTACTGGCTAATTGGGCGAAGATCAAAATTAATCATATGCAACAAAATTATGATTTACAATCAGGTTCTTAAGCTGATCTGGCTATATGGCATTCAGCTTTGGGGCTGTACTAAAAATACTAACATTAAACTTATACAAAACTTCCAGAATAAGGTACTTCGGAGTATAGTCAATGCACCCTGGTACATTCGTTATAGTGATTTGCATCGTGATTTGGAGATTCCAGATATAAAACTCGAAATAAAACGATTTGCATCGAAGCATGAATCAAGACTAATGGAACATGTCAATGCGGAAGCCTCTCAGCTACTGGATAATGAACATTTGGTTAGGAGACTTAAAAGAACCAAACCCATCGAGCTCGTGAGCAGCTACCTACCAACGAAAAGGCACTGTGCATCGCTGGATCAACAGTGACCACATTATATTTTAGTTTGTAAGAATTCAGATGTAAATTGATGGTTAGTCTGGAAAGACTAGTTTCAATAATATAATAAAAAAAAATTACAATGCATGTAAATATTTTCAGTTTTGGTGATTGGTCTTGCTATGATTTTTTAAAAGTTCTCACATGTCACATATGTTTTTCTTTTTCCGATTTTTTATATATTGTTTTTTAATTAATAATTTTTGATGTTTGGAGAACCATTTAAACATTCAGATAAGTGTTGTTTCATTATTTCATTGGATTTCTTCCGTTTTTTCACCGTGATTATTTATTAATTTCATTTCAGGTTTTTGGTACGGATTCAAAATTCAAAGATTATAAATTGTAAGTACTGTCATTTTGTTTCACGCCATGTCATTCAACATGTCGATTCCCCGTGTCGTGTTGCGTTCTATGTTGGCCGGTAGGTCTCAATCTCTTAATGAAGGTAGCTTGAATGTGCAAAGTTTGTTACCAAATATTGACGAAATATGTCACATTTTCACCAGTTGGCATTCTTTGCTTTTCCGAAACTGTTTTGTCCTCCAATGTCTCGGACTCTACTCTGGACATTGAAGGATTTAATCTAGTTAGGAAAGATATAGTAGTTTCCCCACTTGGGCTGTGTATGTTTATAGGTAAACATATATCGTATAAACCTGTGAATATACCTCCTTCTATTTCTCTAGAATTCGCATTTGATTGTATTTTTGTTAGTAAACGTAGATATTTATTTGGGACTGTGTACAACTCACCTATAACAAGCAAGATGTATTATACACAATTAAACAAATCCCTAATAGATATTGAACTTTTATTAAGCTATTTCACCTGCCAGTATGATGAAATATTCATTTCAGGTGACTTCGACTTCGATATACTACAGGATAGTATGTTCTCTCGAATGTATTTGAATATTTTGCACAGTCTAAATGTATCAGTACATAATACTGGTGAAACAACTTATTTTTGTCCAACCACTTACGGCATCGCTTCTTCTCCTATTGACTATTTTTTATTGTTCACCGATTTTTGTTTTCAATCAACTATCTCTCGGTTAGGTTTAGTATCTCACCATGACCTATTAGTATTTTCTACTAATTATTACTCTCGCCCGGAGCCTAAAAGGTTTAGTTTTAGGGATTTTTTTTTAATATAGATGATTCTCATTTAGCACTAGTTTGTAGCTCTATTCCTTGGGATAACATTTTTTCTCTTGATTTCTCTACTAGTAAAATCCAGCAGGTATGTTCAGTCCACAAAGAAGATCGCAATAGGGTAGTAAGATTGATTAGGGCAGCCAAAAGTACTTTTTTCCAGGATAAATTAGATTCCTGTCTTCCTCCTAAGATTTTTTGGCGTAATGTTCGAAATCTAGGTCTAAGCAGGCGTAGAAATAATGGTATTTAATATTTCAAAGCTCCAACTTGGATTAGTCCTGTTGTTGATCTTAAATCTGCAAAGTATTCTAACCATTTTTCATTTTGTAATATTTCCTTTGAGGAGTTACAGTCCGCAATTTGGGAAGTTAAATAAGAATCTTCTTGTCTTGATAGCGTTAGTTTAACATTTTTCCTGTAGTCTCACAATATTTATTACACATTGTTAATTTTATCTTAACCTCTTCTTCGTTTCCTGAGCAATAGAAACTCAGTAAAATAATTCCTCAGTAAAATAATTAGCATTCCTGATGAGTTATCCCAAATATAATTAATAATGGTTTACTTTAATTTCTTTCAATCTGAGTTTAGAAAGTGTCATGGCACGAATACTGCATTATTGAATATCAGCGATGATATTCGGCGTAGTATGAGAACAGGGAATTGACTTTTATCACTTTGTTATTATAGATTTTTCAAAGGCCTTTGATTCTTTGAATCACAATATTATCTATAACAAGTTTATCTCACAATTTAAATGTTCCCTTTCAGCTGCTAGATTAGTTATTAATTATTTATCAGATCGTTCACAGACAGGTTTTTTGGTAGTTGTTATTCTAGTTTTCTTCCAGTTACTTCAGGTGTTCCTCAAGGTTCGGTACTTGGGCCTTTATTATTTTCTATGTACATTAATGACATAGAATCCTCGTTTCACCATTGTTCGTTTTACATTTTTGCTGATGATGTCCAAATTTATAGAAATAGCCTGCTTGAAATTCTTCTAGGTCTTTAAATTTATCTTTTTTTGTTTGAGGTATTTCTCTATGGAATTCTGTTCCATTCGATATTATTTTTTTTGGTTTTTTTATTCGATATTAAGATTATTTTTTTATATATTGTCATCCTATTGTAAATGAGCTTGTACTCAAAATGGGATGTACGTGCATGGTGTTGACTTTTTGCAGGAAAAAAATTTAAGAGGTTTTTATGCCTAATGCAAGTAATAATGTTTTACATGTTGCTACCATATGTGCTTTTCCTTCTTTATCAAAATTATAAGTAATATACAAATAAATAAATAAACAAATACTAAACGATTGCCATATGGGGTTCTCATAGCCATAATGGTCCATATATATGTAGCTATTTCGGAAAATGATCAACTTACTTCAATGCATGTAGATATTTTTATTTTTGGTCATTGGTCTCGCTATAATTGTTTAAAAGTTCTGGTCTTAATTGTAATCAGTACAAAGTATTAGACGGTTGTCAAGGAAATCCCATGACCATAATGGCCCATATTGCTTTTCGTAAAATGATCACTTCATTTCAATCCTTATGTTCAATCGGGCAAAAATGGTAAAAAAAACCATGGTAAATTTTACCAAATTTTGGCATAAAACGCACTCATTTCCCAAGAAAAAACCAAACTTTTTTCCGATTTTTTGAGTTGTAGCTGTCAAAATTGATTTAAATTTTTTTGAAATTTCAGTTATTTGAAAAATGTGGAACAGACAAGCAACAAAACTGCTCATCGAAGCCTATGAGGAGTACAAAGATATGCGATGTGCTCCTCGTGGGGTTCGAGACATGTGGAGGAATGTGAAAAATTATTTAAATACGAAAGATGTTGTAAGTTCTTAATTAATTATTAGCGTTTAAAAATGAAAATTGTATTTATGTAATTATTTTAAATAGGATTATTCTTTGCCGCAAATCAAAGACAAATGGCGAAATTTATTAAAAATGTATAAGTTGGCAAAAGATAGAATGCGGACAAGTGGGCAATCCCATTCAACATTTGAATATTTCAATGAAATGGACAATATTTTTGGTGATAGACCAGCCCAAGCCAGCTCTGATGCTGTCAATTTAGATTTTGATGAACCCGAGTTTACGAAAGAAGTGGCTATTCTCGGACACAACTCGGGATCCTAGTCCTCGGAACCCTAGTCTAAATAGGAACGTGCTGGTTGAAGAGGCAAATGTTGAGCCTAGCATCCAAGAGGAAGAGCCAAGACCTTCGCGGCGTCATAATAGACGCTCGCGTAGTAGTATTGATCGTCTCTTAGAGTTTAGGTTGTCTAATATAGAGATCAGGCAACGGCACCACGATCAATACATGGAGCGACTAGACAACGTGGCAAGCGCGTTTAATAACATTGCAACGGCTATACAGCAACTATGCCGAACTAGGGAAAATAATTGAATATATATAGTTTAATTGTAAGAAATTCTAGTATTTTTATTATTAATTTCTACAATTTGTTTTAATTTCTGATCAAACCATTTTCAATTAATTCTGACAACAATTCATGCTGTCTACTGCTACTTTCGTCTGATTCTGCATTTGAACTCATATTCTGGGTTACTTCCTGAGATAAGCTCGTGTCATCATCCATTTCATCTTGCCGATCAATACATAAATTATGCAGCCCACGCATGCACTTAGCACAAGTAAGATGATCAATCTTTTATTTATATTGTGCAATTTTTGTAATCTCCGGAATCTCATTTTTAGAAGCCCAAATGCTTGTTCAACAATGATTCTTGTTGAGGAGTGTAGTTTAATAAATTGTATTTTTCAACTAATGGTTTGTTGATTGATTTTGTAGGGGGGACGAGCCATTTAAAAGTCTTCGGATAAGCTAAATCTCCTATTAAAAACGATTTAGGCAATATAAATGAATCTTGCCTTTCACATAAATTTTTAAATGTATGTGATCGCCCTAAACTCCGTGCATCGTGCATAGAACCCGGCTCTCCCACGAATACACTTGTAAATTTTTTTTGGTGATCGACCGTTGCTTGCATTTGTATGCTATGAAATTTTTTTCGGTTGTAGTAGTCCTCTTGATGTTCTTTAGGTTTACGTATCTCTATGTGAATGCAATCTATTGCTCCGATGACATTATTGATGTTTGCTATCGATTTAAATCCTAGAGCAATATTCTTTTGTTCACCTAGAGATGGCTACTTGACAACGGTTAGTTGGACATAAACACTGCAAGTTGAGAAACCACGTAGAAAGCGTAACTACGGCCAAAACGATCACCTAGCTGACGGAAAGTTTCAGTATTAGCTAAATACCAAACAAACATATATATTTGCATTTTTGGAGTAAGGTGTAGAAAATGTTTATTATTTTCTAAACAGTGGTTTGAATAACTATCTACAACTTATTTAATAATGGGTTTAGACAACCGGAAATGCCTTCGAAATTGTATTTCAGAGTAAGCTTCAATTACATTTTCGAAATTGTCTATGTTGGAATGTTTCTCATTATACAACAACAAAGCCATTTCATCGTCCATTTCACTTGCACTGTCACTTCCCTCGAACATAATTCACAAATAAATTTAAATATAAACTATTTAAATATGTACACGTATTAACAAAATTTATTCTAACCTTAAACAAATTTAAAAATTAATACTATACTAATAATTTAAAACAACAAAAAACAAACTAATTGTATTGAAGAAGAAAAACTTATTTTAGTCAATGTAAAGAAATTAAATTTATTATTATGTGAGATATTATTTGGACAATTATATTTATGTTTATATTATGAAGCGCATAAAAACAATATTGAATGACATTTGTAACCACTTTTACCTATTTTACCAATTTTGGTTGTTCAAGCGGGTTTGACGTAAAATACCATAGAATTAAGGTAGGATAGGATAAAATACCATGGTTTTTTTACCATTTCTTCCCGCTTGAACACGTCCAATGTATATAAATTCATGACTTAAACTGAAAATATTTACTGGCGAAGTGATCATTTTTCGAATAGCTTATTATGGGTCGTTATGGTTATGAGATTCCCATGACAACCGTCTAATAATTTGCAATGGTGACAATTAAAATCAGAAACATCAAAAATCATAGCAAGATCTATAACTTTGAACGATGCATACTATTTACTGATTTGTTTTGGGCTGACAGTGTCTGTATATCACGATAGATATATTTTTTGGGCTGACATCAATGAACAGTCGAAATAAATTTTTTTTGGCAGACACTAAAATATCATAGTAATCTTAGTTGTTATAGCATTTTTTGCGGTTGAGTTTTCACAACCTATTTCGATAGAGACAGATGTTCACCATCCAGAAATTCGAATAGCCACTGTGCTACATCTCTTACATTTTTCGTTAGAGCTTATTTATTTTTAGTTTAAGTACACTTGCTATATAGCTAGTATTACTTTGTATGAAACTTCACATATTTACTATCGCGTTTCTTAAATTATTCTTAAATTATTTGAGTAGTAGGGTCTTAAGTTAAGAACAAGCTTGTTGAACACGGTATGAAGTGATAAAGTGAGATTTACTTTTATCAGCAAACCCGTCAATATGAGTTACTATGTGATAATTACGACTCATATAGTAAATTTAAATTGAGAATAGTGGTGATGATCTTACCTCAGTGGTTTGTGAATGACTTAAAACTGGATTCGCAATACTTGAATTAGTTTCGATTATTTTTTACAATATAAAATATAAAGATGATAAAATTTTAAATGTTTGCGGCTCGACGAACGAGACTAATGTTGACAATTTATATACAAATTTGAAGCCGCGTGGCCGGAAGATATACAAATGATACATATAAGAAATTATAAATATAAAGCAATGGTAACAGTGGACAATTTTTAAATAAAACATGTAGATCGTTTTACAGTGCCTATAAGCTCATCAGGTGAATCTTTTCTTAAGAAAATTTTACAAATAATCACTCATCTTTAATGGAAGTAAACCTCTGTGATACTATCAGACGTAGTCCAAACGCCCTCCAATAAGTAAATTTGTTAATAGAGTATCAAGAAGATATTGGTCAGACTACTCAAATGTTACGTTTACTTCAAAATCTTATTAACTAGTTAAAAACCATTGTATAAATATGTTGAATCGGAATGACAAATTAACAAATGGTTTTTATACTTGCCAAAAGAGGCACTTCCATCGCTAATAAGTTATTGTTAATCCTGTAAATTTTGTAACCAGCTTAATTGGGACACCCCAAAATTTTGATCTTCATTTGCATCCATTCAAAGTCCAACTCTATTGAAAATAGAGGCCACAATCGTCATCGTTTTTTTTATTAAAAATCATCGTTTGCAATGGAACTCGTTTACCTCTTAATGGTTAAGTCAATAAAATTTAGAGAGATGAGAATCTTTACGTTATTTACAAAGCAGAACTACATCTTTCGAGAGTTACTGCTTGGTGTGGTTTATGGCCCAGTGGCATCATTAGGCAACATTACCGTTACACGTTAACTGGAATTTTTGACCCAAACAGAATTAATTGCGTCTCAATGACCTTTGGTTTAAATGATTTGCTGATCGCATAATTTGAAGAAATTATGAAATTCCTTGGCCACAAAGAAGCCCGGATTTAAGACTACTTAAATATTTTTTGTGGAAAGGTATGGTTATTTGAAAGGTATGGTGTATGCTAACCATCTACAAACAATTTAACAACTTTAAGACAACATGGAATCTGAGATTGGGGTCATTAACCCGCTTTTATTTTCAATCGAATGAAAGCTACACGAAAACAATTGAAAAATGGGTCAAAAAATGCCGAACGAATTTAGCGAAATTTGGGATATGAAAAGCTTGGCCCTATTACTTGGTATTACAAATTGGTTTAGCAATTTACAAAAATTACTGTAGCTATGTAAAAAACATATAAATAAATAAAGTGATCATAAATTGTATTTTTCGGTTGCAGGCAAGTAGACCAGCATATGAACGATTTGGTTTTGCAAACATAAATTATCAATAAAAAATATTTCCTTTTTTCAGGAATGATGCAGATTTAATCCATTATTTTAATTGTATTTGTCCTAGTTCTTAACATCTAGTTTAACTTAGTTACCGTTAGGTAGTTTAAATTTGGAAGTATCTTCTAGTATCCACGCTTGTATTGTATCAAAACGCCTTTTATATGATTTTATCCCTTGAATAATTATTGGAGGTAGAGCAGCACCAGAACAACTAAAAATAAGCTTGCATATCTTTAATTGCTCTGGGTTTTCTCCGTTTATTGTTTAGTCCTACTTTTTTTTTTGTTGAAGTGTTATAGGTCGCTCAGGCTATATTGTCCCATTGTGACTTCCCACTATATTACCCATGGAACATGGGACGGCACACGTATTCTAACCTTAACTGGGTCTCAGATAAGTTCATTCTCACCACCACCGCCCAGACGATCGATGGTGAAAATCGATCGATGGTGTTTTAACCACTGCGAAACCTTGACTTATGAGTAAATTATGTAATTTTTATCGACTTTACGCCGGCCTTCCATACTCCGCCAAAATGGAGAGATGACGGTGGAATGAAATGCCTTTCGAATTGATTGGTTGACAGGAATGACGCAGCTGCTCTTCTGAGATGTCTGAGCAGAATTTGTAATGTTCACTAATTTTCTTTTTTGCACCGACATAATTCGATCCATTGTCGGAGTATATATGGGCTGGTAGATATAAAACGTCTTAGAGAAGCTAAGAACGTTGTCTAAAACAACCTCTAAATGAACGGGTTTGACAACAAGACATAAAAAAATTGCTACATAGCCCTTATATGCATCATCCTCAAACTGTAGAAAACGGTCTAGTGGTATTCGATATGATGGAAGGTTTCCTATTCGTTGTTGTGATGTACTGTAACGATGTCAATTGCAGGTAAGACAGAAGCGATCCACCAAAATTTTTGGCGCCAAAAATGAAATATCTTTGTCGTAGTACAGCAAGTAATTGTTGTTAAGTAGGATGAAGCTATTGCGGATGCGAGAATTGTTTACATGTATCGTCGTGAACTAATGGCGGGCATCAAAAATGGCTGGATGACTTGTGTCGTATGAGCAGCATGTATTTAGCAGCATGTATACAGCATTTTGTATTTAGCAAAAATTAAGGACAATTGACTATAGATTCAATTTATACCAAAGGAGCCCAAATCTTTTTATTTTTATAACATGAACCATTTTGGATGTGCACACTTTTGAAAAATACTAGTGGCTTTTTCTTAATTAACTCATGTGAATTTTGTTAAGTTTATATTTGCAGTACTTATAATACAATATTAACTAACAAACAATTATTTAAGATTTTAAACTACATTTGAAGTTGTGTAGGTACATTTACTTTGGTAATTTGTGTAGCAAAAAAAATAAATTGTTATTTTGTGTAGCTACATTTTTTGGTTAACGTTAAAAACTTCACACCGGTTTCCAAGAATAATGTGAAAAAGTCCTCGATAAGGACAAGTTCAAAAATGTTCTATTACACTTACAAAACTTGTCGGATATATATTTTTAAATGTTGCACACTTTTTCAACTTTGAGCAAATTGCACATTTTATACCTAAGAACAATATTGACGATAATTTCAAAAACAACATAAAAGATTGTTGAAAAGAAAATGTGACATATTGAATATGAGCGACGTAATATATTCCAAACAAGACATTGTGTAACCATCGACTTAGTGCTACCTGTATACGACAACCTGTGTATAATCTACTTTGTGCATATTATGGAACTGTTAGACAATGAATATTTTGAAACAAATATTTTTGGTTTGATTTAAATTTTAAATTAACCGCTCAGGTGGCGCAGTGGATAAAGCTGCGGCAGTTGCAGCGGAAGGTACCGAGTTCGAATCCCGATAGGGGCAGGTTTGCTTCCTGAATTTTTCAAGAAGAGATTACGTTATGTGGTGTGAATAAACTCAACTATGACCTCATGTCGGAGTGCAGAACTCATGGGCCGACCCATCTTCCATGCCAGCACTGCTGGCATAGAGCTATGCAATGTGCAGATGGTTAGGAAAATCAGACCTATAGCCGTACGTTCTCGAATTGGCTGTATTGGCGTTAAAGTAAGGAGGTAAATAAGTGAACCGCGAACTAGTAGGGAGTGCCTTGAGCCCCAAAACAGATTAGAGATAAAACAAAAAAAAATTGTAAAATTTAGATTTCTATGATTTCGTTTCAAAATCGTATATGTATGTTAGCAAAATAACTTCTTAAAATAAATAAATAATTAAGGAATCTCAGATTAAATAAACAATCCAGCTAGAGAGAGATTAACAATTCTAGTTAAAATTTCTAGGAACAATAATCTCGGAACTTCATGTATACTAAACACGCATTGAAATAATTTCAGTTTCACATGATAGCATTCCTCATTATAATTATAATAAATCTATGTAACATCATTATTTATTTATATTATGTATATATATATATATATATATATATATATATATATATATATATATATATATATATATATATATATATATATATATATATATATATATATATACCGATTCTAGCGACACGCTAAAACTAAATCAACTAACATCAATTTTCCAAAAAAAGCTCAAAATATTATTTTATTCTTTTGATCAACAATGGTACAGCGAAGCAACAACGAATGAACATGAAAAATAAGAATATTGTTCAATTCAAATGAAAACAAACATAATAAACAGAACTAAGCTTTATACTTTCTTTGTTTTTGGGTCGCCATTGGGTCGGTTCGGGTATTTTTCGTACATAAGGTTTCTCAAAACACATATAATATAATTTTTATATTATAAGCTCACCGGGGGGGCGAAACAAATTAGTATAGACTATAACTTATCCTTATAGGTAAATTTCAGAAATCAAAACAACATTTGTTTCATCCTGATAAATTCGCCTTTCATTTTCAATTCCTTTATCCTTGAGAAATATTTATATAAAGAAAACGAAACCAGTCTTCTCTATATACATATATTCGTATGCTCTTTTCATCTGTATATACACACCTATACACACACAGATAACCATATTGTAAATATATAAGCTTGTGTAAGAGTTCATGGATGTGCTCGTACATGTATATGTGTATTCAACATACAGTAGAAATGTTATTTCTTATAAACTAAGATTTAGATTTTTTGCTATTTGTCGAGATGAAAAATAAAAGACAAACGCAAGAAATTCCATGTTGAGAATTTTATTTATTTATTATTTCATTTCGTTCCATGCCATATCGATATATGTATTCGAGAATTCCATTTTTCTCGCTTCTCTATATAGATCGTCGTGTACCATCCAACTTTAAGGTTGTTTATAGACGAATGAAAAATTAGATTGAAATATTCTGTTTTGATAGAAAATCAATGATTTCGTTTTCTTTCTTAATTTATTTAAGGTTTTGGTTTCCAAGGACGAGAGGCTATACTTTCTGTTGTTGGGCTTTAGTTATTTTTTGTTATTGTGGTTTATGAATTATTTCGAAATGAATGTATGGTTGACGGAAAAAGGAAATATTTATGTATAAAGCATTGGAAGTATTTGTGTTGTTTAATTAGTGTACCTGCCCAATTGTGATTAAAAAGTTGAATTGCATTTTGTTCTGATTCTTAAGCTCGTCGAATGACCTTTTCAAAATTATAGTTTCCAGAAAAGTTTCGGACATCTAATTGATGCTGCTGTAGGCATCAAGTATGTAAAAGCTTCAAAGACTTGTTTGTCTCGGTATTGAAGGAGCTATGCCACAATCCAACTTGCCTACATGCCCTCGAACATTATGGGACTAGTACAGCCCATCCTACCCCTCCGATGACGATATGATAATCTCTACTGATGGATCAGTATGCTGTAATCTGGTTGGTGCCAGGTTATACATACAAAATCCTGAAGTCAAACTATCTATCCTCTTGGGAGGTACGCTACTACCTATCAATCGGAAATTGTGGAAATTATGAAAGCTCTCTCTGCAATGAAAATGAATTGCTGAAATTATTGTATTCTACTCTTAACACAATTATCTCCCATAGCGTTTCGTTGAAACTTGGTTTAGAAACGATAAATGTTTTTAATCGACTAGGCAGGATGAAGGAACTTAGACTTCACTGGTTACCCATAGACATAGAGCTTTCTGTGTATTTTCTGATAAATTGGCTCACTTGGGTGCAGCTTCAACTTTAGACTGACGTCATTGCATATCAAGAAAGATATCGACTGCCACTTTGGTGATCTGCACCAGAAACGATGGGACAACCTCATCTCGGGTCGCCTAACCAAAATCTTCTTTGGACCAATAAATCAGGAAAGATCCCTGTCCTGGGTGAATTATGATAGACCAACCTAAATAATCTTGCTGACACTGTTGACCTACGTATTATACATAAGTAGTATAGGTTTTGGTTAATTTCAGTTCAGGGTAATTTTAACGTGAGTTTCTTCTACTACTTTTACTTATCATATTCTTAGCCAATTGTCTTCATATTATTTGTAACTTTGAAGAGGCTTTTTGTTACCATCGGTATTGTTAGCGACTGTTGATATAGTTAATTTGTTTATAATTGGCAAATCAGTTATGTACAGCAAGTAAAAAATAGGTTCTACAATGCGGCAATGGGTATTGCCTAAAATGGTGATAGTTGTAAAAAATTATATGGAAGTTCTTTGGTTAAATTTTTTGTAGATAAGGCCATCGTGTCCAAGTGATGAAAAGCTTGCAAAACATTCATTGATCTGATTATCTTTTATTATTGGTTTCAGATTTGTTAGTAATATTCAAACAGATTTGATACTGCCGGTAGCATACTAAATGCATTTGTCTGATAACTCTGTGAACAATTTCTCCAATTATGAGAGTATATCCTGGTGGTTTTGAGACACTTACTATGATCTCAATATCGTTAACGGCCTTTTTCTTATACTGTATCTTACTGATTGAATCGTTCTCGTTTTGCTCCGGTAGTACGAAGTCGTTCATTAAGTCATGTTACCACTTTCTTTAAATGTGATGGGAAAACGCTGGTGTTTTTATAACTTCTCGCCCAATTCTCCAAAAAGTTTTGCATCTGTTGGTTATTTTTTTCCTTAGTAGGTCCTAAGGTCTTAATGCACGCACGGTTAGAAAAAATGCATATTTAAAGATTTTGCTGACGTAAGCTTATCTTACAAAGGACATTTAATGAGTTGTATTGATCGAGATTTCATGACTTTAAGGATATTTGATGGTGTTTGATCGACATAGTTTAGTCTGCTATGAACCTTTTCACCTAACTTGATAATATTATTCGTAAAGTGTAGAGGCATCAATAGTGTTTAGTATTCAAGTTTATAATATGTTGGAGCTTTCAAATATGAAATATTTTCCACAAAACCACCTGTTGTGACTTTGTTATTATGAAAAATCGAGAGATTCGTGACAAATTTTAGGGATTCATGAATCGTGCGTCATCAGCTTCCAACAATAAATTTTTAGTCCAAAAATACTTTTGTATGCACATACTTTAGACATAAGGGTATACACACACGCTTCTGGTGATATTTTTCTAGGATCGTTAGGCGAGATTTTTCTGGTGATATTTGACTAATAAAGTTTTATGTTAGATTTCGATTTTGGAGAGTTAAGGTTGTTATCACTTCAATTTGTAGACACTCCTACAGTGACGCATCGAAGCATCTTTAAATAGAATGTATTTGTAGCAAAATGAAAAGACCGAGAATCCATCAGATTAGTGTATACGCATTTCAAAATCACCGTTTCGGACAAGAATTGTTTTAACAAGTCTTGTTGAGTTTGAGGCATCAATTATCCGGATACGAACCGAGGCGAGTCTTAACTACCAGACAAATCGTATGTTAAAGTATAAACAATAGTGCAACCAAATGACAACTATTTTAAAACATTGTTAAACAATTATTTATTGTTTATTTATTTAAATCACTGTAAACGAGCCACTCACTATATAATGATTGTTGAAAATCTTTATTCAATTTTGGTTGCAAACGGATGTGTGCTTTAAATGATTTTTTCCGTTACTAACGTTTAACGAAGTCACGACGCGATGCATTTTAACTATAATAAAATGTATACTCATTTCCGGTAAATTATATATACTGCATTGTAAGCTATTAGCCGCTAGCGTACAAAATCATCGAATAAAAAGGTTAACGGCATGATTTTGTAATTCGCTCAATACTCTTAATCAGAAGTTTGAGCTTAATCCATAAATGAACCCAGTCCGGCATGTAGGGGTGGTTGACCACGTCAGCTTTAGTTTAGATGAGGTAACGGTTTTGATTGTTTGTTTCACTATGTGAAGAGGTAAAGGAGCAACTGGTTCAGGGAGTACGAAAAATAACATTCGACTTCTTAAGATTTTTGTAATTTCTCCACGGATATTATGGATAAAACGAAGGTCCTACATCTTATACATCTTATAAAGGTTTTTCATCGAGTTATAAAATTATAACTCGATGAAAAACCTTAATAAGATGTATAAGATGTAGGACCATAAAACGACACAGATGCAAAATTAACAATTAAAACTTGTGTGGATGCCGGGCTTAAGTTTAAGCATGATTTTACCAACTTCATTAACAACACTTTTTTAGGTCCAACGATATATTTGGTTCCTAATTGTTAAATGAACAAAATTTTATTTAAAGTTTCAACTGAAACAATTAAATTTTTTTTAGTATTACAACTGATTCATCTTTAGTAATTTTCCTTTCTTAATTTTGGCTTTACCCGAAGCTGACCAAATACGTTCTTTCATTGAAAAAGGACAACTTGAGAATATTAGTTTTTTACTTACTGGCCATGGCCGTTTTAAAAATCATCTTTTTCGCATGGGACTTGCCAGTGATGCCGTATGCGACGAATGTCTTGAGGATGTGGATGACAGCCTACACTTCATCAGTCCGGCATTAGATCCCTTGTGCTTAACTCCAGGAATACTCCTGTAATTCAACTGTTTTCTCTGCTCTGGTTCAAACTGCTCCAGTGTGCTAAGGTTGCAGAATGAACCTGTGCGCTTTGATTAAATCCTAGATTTGCACCATGAGCCTTTTGTGGCATTAAGTGCGGAACCTTTAAGGGTTCCAGCCAACTTTAGTAACAATAATAATAAATAAGATCATCCCTGGATGTTTAGCCTTATTTGCATACCAAATCTACTGACCGTTGATGACAAGAGGTGTGTAGCTGACTCTTAAATTTCTAAAATTCACACGCGTGGATTTCGATTCATTGAACCCGATACGTCACATTTTTGTCCATTTTATGATTTGGTCACAGTCTCTTTGAAGTTCCGTTGTCGATTCCTCGATAGTACCTCCTACTGAGAGAACTGCAGTATCATCAGCAAATGTTGCAACGGTATCATCAGCAAATCTTGGAACGTCGTTTAACTGAGGTAAATCTCTGGTGTAGAGTAGATCTCTGTGCAACACGATATCGAAATCATATGCCACATCTTATATTTCAATGACATTTAAATGGCCCTTTAGTTGAGTGTTTCTCTCTGAAACCAAACTGATAATCTTAAGTAAAGTTTCTTTGTTCTATGGTTCTTTTCAATATTTTGAGTAGCAGCCTCTCGAACAATTTGGCTAGTGTTGGCAAACGTGAGATTGGCCGATAAGATTTTCTGTCATTCTGTGGCTTGCCCGGTTTCAGAATCATTATTACTTCTCCTTCTTTACACTGCATTGGGACATATTTATTCCTGAGTATCGCTTTGACTACTATATGCAATAATTAACAGGGTCTTTTTCACGCAGCTCCTATATTATGGTATTTGCGCTGTTATCAGATCGTATAAACAGGAGGTTTCTTTGCTTTTACGTTCTTAATATCAGCTCTTAGTTCTTTCAATGTTACAGGCCTGATATCTTCAAAGTCAGATGTTCTGGAAGTTTCAGCAGTATTTTTTTAACCCGACCTAGAGGGTAAAATCTTTGTTCAATATGTTCAGCCTACAAGTTAGCCTTGTCTTGTTTGTTTTGATTGAGGAGATCTAACCTTTTGATCGTTTTAAACCTCTTGTTGCTTTCCAGCGGGAGTAGTCGGTATCTTTTGTTGAAGTTAAAAAACAAAAGTATTTTCCAATTATTTCCCTTTGAGGTGAACTTTTTTTCTTTTACATTTTCGTTAACCGTCCTAATAACAGGAAAATGATCAGATATTAGACTTTCATCATTTTCTAAGAAGGTGTTGCGTTCCAATAGTGATGAAGAAATATTTAAATCTGGGATTTGGCTAGAATCCGATGAACAGTACGTTGGTTTCCCTCCTGAGTAAAATTCACAGTGCGAGTATTGGCCAGCAGCAGGTAATTCTTTGCCTGTGGGAGAGGTTAATCGTGAACCTCAGAGGTCTTTCGTCAGGTTATACCATGGGGAACAATACATTGCAGATACATTACAGTTGTTGTGATAACCAAATTTATCCGTGTTCAATTTAATGTAGAATTATTGGTTGTTCGATTGAAGAGATTTTTTTAGATAACGAAATAAAAAAATAATTAAGAAGTTAGTTGAAAAGTTTAAATCTTTGAACCTCACCTTATACTCAAATTAACAACCAGTTATAAAAAAACATGGTATAGGATCTCAGGTATCGATTTCAAATTTAAGTAGCCTGTTATTCTATTTGGTATTTAATTTTAACCTGCAGTTCAACAGATGGCTTTTCTAGCGGCGGCTAATCTTTCGAATTGGACCCCGAACCAAATATTTGTTATATGGTTTAACCTAAGCCAAACACCAAAATATTGTTGAAAATGTTTATTCATGTTTGGTATTCATACGTCCAATAATTCATAATTAAGGCCAATATCTAGATTATGTTAAGCACATGGTCACATAACAACGATTCGAATTACTTGTATATCGAAATACATATGTATATGAATACATACCTGATTCAGGTAATGTTCAATCAATATATTTTCTTGTCAAATCACACCACTAATTAACCAAAAAAATTTAATAATTAAAATAAAACAAATTTCAGTTTAATTAAATTTTATTAATTACGGATGTGCTTACAATTAATTTTTTTTTGTATTATTTTAGAGTAGGTAGAAATAAATTTACTTTGCAAAAACAACTTTGAACTTAATACACACCACCCACATCTTGAGTGGAAATTAAAATTAACATTTTAATTTAATTGTTGTACACTTGAACATAATAGTTGTACAGACATTTTAAGGTTTTAACGATATAAAAGTAGTTTAACATAACTATAATAATCAACTTTTAAGTCTATTATCTTATCACCTCAATCAAAATTCCCATAAAAATAAAATGTACCCTTATTATATTCGTAGACAATTAAATCTCTTTAAAGTGTCTAAACTATATATGTAGGCAAAAAAAATTACAACTTAACACCTAAAAGAACAACAAACACATTTTTACCCTAATTAAGGGATTTTATAAACCCCTTAAAATGTAAGTTTAGATGTGCTTAAGCGTCATTTAAAGGACAGTTTTCTCAATTCAGAAATAAGCTTTCGACGATCAGTGAAACGATTGTTAAGAAAACAAGCCACCATGGCTAACAAACAACAAAACCTGCTGCGAAAAATTTCAGAAACTAATTGAGGATAATATTTATCCCCAAGTGCCAATTACAAATCCGATACAGCTAGAAGAAGAAATAGAACAATTTAACAGCGTCATACAACAAGCAGCGTGGAGTACTAAACCATCAAATACAACAAAAACACTCAAGAATTTATCCCTTGGAAGTTATAGGGAATTGGTAGCAGCAAAACGAAAAGCTAGAAAGCTTGGTAAAGGAATCGAGCGCCTGAATATAAAACTACTCTAAACTTTTTGTCCAACAAACTAAAGCTGCTAATCAAAGAAATAAAAAATGAATCCATTAATAAATACCTAACTAGACTGTCTGCATGGGGAAAAAGATACCGAGTACTCCGTTTGGAAAGCAATAAAAATGTTAAAACGACCTAAACCTCAAATGCCTCCAGTTAGAAACGATGATGGAAATTGGGCTATAAGCGCAAAGCAGAAAGTAACATTGTTTGTTAACTCGTCTTGAAAATACGTTCCAGGCTCTACCTAGACAAACAGTAGGTGAAAACATACCACCAGTACATAAAGTGGACAACTATAATATAGCTGCTGTCACATTGCAAGAATTAAAAGATGCAATCAAAACTAACCTAAATGCAAAAGAAATCTCCAGGATATAACTTAATTACAGGACAAATAATAAAAGCCCTACCTGAAAAAGGAATACGAAAGCTACTCCAAATAGTTAATGCAGTATTCATTAATGCAGACTTCCAATCAATGGAAAGTCGCTGAAATAATCATGATACCCAAACCAAACAAACCATTAAATGACAAAAATTCGTATAGACCGATTTCCTTACTTCCAATAATTTCAAAAATATTCGAGAAATTACTGCTAAGCGACTCAAACCAATAATTGAAGAAAGAAATCTTATTCCACCTCATCAATTTGGCTTTAGAGAAAATCATTCAACAATCGAGCAAGTGCATCGGATTACAAACAATTGAAGATGTACTTGAAAAAAAAGAAAGTTTGTTCTAGTATTTTTTTCGATAAAGTGTGGCATAAAGTCTTGGAATACATATTAAAACGAGATTTACCAAAGCAGTTCTATGAAATACTTAAATCTTACATAGCTAACCGGCACTTTCGTGTTAAACTAGATTGTATATACTCGAAAATGAAGAAAATTTATGCAGGAGTACCACAAGGTAGCGTTCTGGACCAACTTTATATGTACTATATACCTCTGATCCGCCAACGATACAAGAGACAAATATAGCAACGTTTGCAGATGACACAGCCATATTAGCAGTTGCTGAACTGCTGACTGAAGAATCCACAAGCAAATTGCAAAGAGCGACTAATATGGTTAACACTTGGACGAAAAGGTGGCGAATAAAACTGAATGAAGCAAAATCTGTTCATGTAAATTTCACCAATAAAAAGGTTGATTGGATACCAGTAGAACTAAACTCCCAGCAAATTCCATATGCAAACACAGCAAAATACTTAGGCATGACTCTTGACGCGAAATTAAAATGGAAAGATCCAGAAAGATGAATTGGTTCTAGAGAGAAGTTCTGAGCTTACTTTACATAATACTGTACCGGCAAATTCTTAAGCCAGTATGGACTTACGGTGTTCAGCTCTGGGGCTGTACAAAGCAAACAAACGTTAATATCATCCAGTCATTCCAAAGCAAAGTCCTACGTGGAATAGTAAATACACCGTGGTACGTGAGAAATGACAATATCCATAGAGGTTTAAAGATGGATTTCGTTAGCGTAGAAATAAATAAATGCGCAAGACAACACATGCAACGGATTAGTCAACATAAAAATGCTGAAATTCGCCGAATGTTGGATGACACAAATCCAGTAAGAAGGCTGCGAAGGAAGAAACCACTTGATCTACTAGATCCAACCTGGATCGGCTAAAAATATAATAAAATTATGTAAAAGGTACAAGCCTAAGGGCTATAACCCTTCAATCGTGAATTTAAATAATAATGCAAGATAAATTACTTTAGATGATTTGTAAATCAGTTGTAATAAATAAATAAGTATAAAAAAAAAGAAATAAGCTTTTGTTGCTTTGGACAGCTTACTCAATTCAGAAATAAATATTCGTAGAATAGAATTGATGTACGATAAATATCTCCGAGTTCAACTCAAATTAGAAATTCGTGACGAAAGTTCATCCACTGATCGTGTGTCTTTTGAAGAGAACTATGAATATGTTGGAAGCACGTTAAATATGTTGGAAGGACGACCAACTACATGACCTAAAAAACTCGAAAGCCAAACAAAGGAAGATGTTTATTTATAACAGCACTGGTCTCGAACAAAGCATTCCATCAATGTTCGTAAAGCTTGATGAACTTAAGCTTTCGACCTTTAGCGGAGCAGAAAGTGATTGGTTAGCTTTAGATAGGTATTTCGAGATTTGATACATAATACATTGAAAATAGATTCAACCGTTAATTTTTTTTTATTTAATTTCGCACATACTCTCGAGTAAGGCATACAGCCTTATTGAGAACCTTCCTGTGACCTCTGAAAGCTATATAGTTGGCAACTGTTATGACATTCACATTTTAGCTCAACGGGCTCACGTTGTATGTTATTAAATGTTCACTGGATAATTCTTCAACTTCACTTCAAACTTTTATTGATTATTTAGTTAAGAACTACGCCTTGATGTTGTTATTTGTTCAAGTTGATACACGGGACCTTGGGGTAATTCATAATCTGATAGAAATTTGGATAAAGCATACCAAAAGGTCTGATAGTACTAAACTATTAAATTTTGATAAGTTAAGAATATTTTATAAAATCGTGTTCTAATCTTAGACGCGATTAAAGGTTAAATTATATGGTTCAATTGTTCCAAAATAACCAGTTGGAAAATCTACATCATTAATATCTAATAATAGCAATAGCGCAGTGTTCTTTTTGTAAAGGAACACATCTAATAAAAAACTTTCCTCAATTTAACGATTTTCAATCTCTTACCATAAGGTTAATAATTGTGATAGAGTGCAAACATAACAAGCTTTTACACTTTGGCACAGCCTGTGGCCGGACTCTGAAATCACTATTTTCGTATAAAATCTGAACCATTAAATTTTTTTTTTAATTTGTGGCAGCCAGAATAACGCAAATACAATAACTATCAGCAATAAATAGTTGGTGCTATGTACTAACAGCTCAGAACTCCGCTGACTCCGTTTCCAGAGGTTTAATGCAAAATGAATTTCTGAACCAGAAGTTGTGGTGGTCTGTGTTCCTTCATTTCTATTTATTTACGTTACCATGGTTATATTTGATCGAAACTTTTCGTTTATTAAGCTTATCCGAGTAACAGCTTACATTCTTCGTTTGATTAATAACCTTAGGGAAAATGCTAGAATTATCGGTGAGCTTACATCAAATGAACTAGATGCTTCAACAATCACACTTGTAAAACTCATTTAGCACTGCTTAGAAGTGATATTCATTTTATTAAAAAACATAAATGTGTTCAAAATTCTAGTAAATCAAAATCGTTAAGTCCATTCCTTGATGAGACAGGTGTTGGACGTCTTCGTACCTCTAATTTGAGCTATTCAAATAAATATCCATCAATCTTGCCAGGAAAACATTTATTTTCAACATTATTTGTTCGAAATGAACACATTCAACTTTCACATTGTGGCACTCAAACTTTGCTTTACAAGTCGCGATCGAAATATTGGAGGATTGGAGGTCGAAAGTTATGTAAACAAGTTGAAAATCAATGTGTTCACTGTTTTAGAAACAACCCAAAATATGGGTGAAATCATTCTTCATACTTGGAATAGATTTCTGTGGTCCTTTCTTCGCAAACAAAATGTCAGATCACAATTAAAAGATATTTATATGCTTCG
Organism: Tipula lateralis; assembly: GCA_963932295.1. Classification (NCBI taxonomy): domain Eukaryota; kingdom Metazoa; phylum Arthropoda; class Insecta; order Diptera; family Tipulidae; genus Tipula; species Tipula lateralis. The sequence goes on from OZ010738.1 coordinate 147,792,157, forward strand.
CAGTAAAGACAACACATTTAGAAATTATAATGGATTTATTTTCGCAATCATTCCTCGCCTGCCTTCGGAGGTTTATCTCTAGTCGTGGTTATTGCTCTAAATTATACTCAGATAATGCGAATAATTTTATTGGATGTCGTAATGAGATAAAAGAGTCAAGAAATATTTTTTTTCAGAACCTCTTTCTGAATTATATAAGAACTTTCTGTACGAACAGTCAAATCAACTGGCTCACAATGCAAAACGCACATTTGGGTCTTTCACTAGGTTTATTTTTTGATTGGATCTCTCTTATAGTAACTCTATTACCATACAGACAATGTTCCAGGATTTCTGAAGACGGTGGCATTTAGAATATTTAAATGAATTACAGAAACGCTTAAAGATAATAAAGAATTAGTACATAAAAAATATATATTATGTCCTCGTTATAATGTACTAGATGTCGGTGAAGATAGCCCGAAAAATATCCCGAGAAAATGTGATGGCAACACTCCAATATAAATCTCGCGACATTTTTAAATGTCATCTCGAAAAACAAATTCTATAACAATTTTAAGTATCATCCCGTTAATATGTTTCTATCACTACAGTTAAAGTATCAGTATAGTTAATGTCATAGACCTATTATCCCAAAAAGAGGGTTATCACGATAATATTAACCCTTGTGTAAACCAATGTTATTTATTGCATATTAGTTATCAAAAGGCCTAGCCAGACCTTCACATATTTATAACGGGTGTCCACCGGGAAGGTATACTACTTTGTTTTGCCACCATTTTGGTAAACGTTAGTTTTACCAGTTCATATTTGGCAGTCGTGAAGTAGACACGTGGCAAATTTATTGTTGAAAAATATTCGATTAACCAATGTGTTTTAATCGTTAAAACATTTTATCAAAATCAATCATCGATTACTGTGATGATGAGAAAGTTACGTGAAATTTTTGGGAGAAGCAACGTGCCAACAAAACGCACTTTTTATCGTGTAATGAATGATTTCGAAGAAAGAGGGTCGGTAGGAAATAGGCCCAAGCATGGGCCACAACGTACTGCAAGATCGGCTGAAAACATCACTGCTGCTCAAGAAAGTGTTTAAAACAATCCATCAACCTCAATTCGACGCCGTGCTCAGTGACTTTTGCACAAGGATTAGCATTTGATTACATTTAAGATTCCGTTGACACTAGAGCTTCTTCCATAAGACCATTTAATCCGATATTAATAACATTTTGTGGTAAAAGGCCACGTTGTAACTTAATATGTTTGCTGGTGTTCAGATTAGCAACAATTTAAAATAGAATAAACACATTATAGCATTGGCCAAATCAGCGTCACGTACACTCGGGTTACTCAATAGATGCAGACGGTTTTTAAATCGCATCAGGTTCTCCAGATATAGAAAACTTTTATTAGACCTTGTATAGAATATTGCTGTCAAGTTTGGTTTGGAGCATATGGCACTGTTCTCCAGTTGCTGAATAGAGTTCAGCGTCGTACCATCCGAATAATACGAAACCAGACTTACGAAAGATCTATACAGCCTACAGCACCGCAGAGATGTTGCAGAACTGTACGTGTTTTATAGACTAATAAATGGTTAATGTTCTGCAGAATTAAAGGAGAAGTGAGTGTGGGTTTACAAGAAATCAATATTTTGCTCCCAATAATAAAACTTTATTTATAAGATGACTAGCTCATTCGGTTTAATTCTTTTAAGGCGTCTCAGCTCTTGTGTTATGTCGAGAAGTTGTATTGCTCTACTGTTAGTATGTTGCAGTAATCTTCTTTCATGTTAGATGGCAAATTCCTGGACCACTTCATCAATCCATTTAACGTTAAGGTCGTTGTGTAATTCCTCGTTGGTAACGTAGCGGTAAGCATTTGATATTGCCTGTAGAAATTTGTTTTGACTGCGTTGAATAATTAAACGATTTGATTGTTTAGTGCATCCCCAGAGCTGGATGCCTTACGTCGAAATTGGTTTAATTATCGATTCGAAGATCAGGCGTTTACAGTACAGGCTTAGCTTACAATGTCTTCCTATCAGCCAGTACATCTCGCGTTGTTTTATTTTAATTTGCTCTGCTTTCTATTTAACGTGGTATTTCCAGTTTAATTAAGTATCAAGATGCAATCCGAGATATTTAGCAGATTCATCTTCGGGAATTTGTTACCCGTTTAGAAATGTATGGGGATTGCTATTTTTGTGCGACAACGTGTATGTAACCTGTAATGAACTAAGCTCGTTAAGTTTTATTTTCCAATCGCTGGTCCATTGGCTGATTTTATCGAGTGCTTGCGAAAGTATACAACTGCTTGATTCAGTCATTCACTTGATGCCAAAGCTGCTGTATCATCAGCAAAAGTTCCGATGAAGGTTGGTTCCATTGTCGATGTATCGGAAGTGTAAATAAGATATAAGATATGGGCTCTAATACGCTACCCTGGGGCACCCTTGCTATGGCTGGGTAAAAGTTTTAAAACATTTCTTCATGAGATACTCTAAATTTGACAAGATACGATTCGAGCAATTGACAGTACTTTTGTGGCACTATTTTACTTAACTTGTAGATCAGACCCTCATGCCACACTCTATCGAAAGCTTGTAATATATCTAGGCACACGGCAAGATAGTTTCTTCTCTTCAAATGCATGTTCAATCTTTGCAGTCACGCGATGAACTCGATCAATATTTAAATGTTTATCTCTGAATCCAAACTGGAAGTCAGGTATAATGATCATTGGTTTTTCTGTGCAACCTTGAAACACTCAGGCACACATGTAAGTCGAATATATATATATATATATATATATATATATATATATATATATATATATATATATATATATATATATAAATATATATATGAATATATATATATATATATATATATATATATATATATATATATATATATATATATATATATATATATATATATATGCTTTATCCTCTCTTTGATAACCCCTGAAATAGCCTTGGAGAAATTTCATCAATTCCAGGTGACTTTTTGGGATTCAAATTCATATCTATTTCTTGCGCAATTTCTACTGGGATGACATTTCTGATATTTAATGGAGATCTATAGACTGGTTTAGGATCAAACGAAGATTGTATGTCGTTTGGTTGAAATACTGATGCCAGATGTTGTGCAAACAGTTCTGCTTTTTCTTCATTACGTCTCACCCATTCTCCGTTTTGCTTCCTTATAGGTGTCAGTTGGTTTATCGGCCTCTTGTATCTTTTAGTTGCTTTTCAAAGGGAATAATTCCAAAGAGAATAGTTTAAAATTGAGTTTCATTTTCATTTTTATGACTAACGTTCTCAGAGTCATTAACACCCATGTGTGTTCGGAAGTAAGGTCGTCAATGCCTTCGACTTCAATGTAATTAGAGATTACTCCTTTCGAGATATAAAAATCAATCAAATCAGGATCCTTTTGATGCTAGTAGGTCTGTATGCCAGTAGGTTGGTTTACGTGATGAATGATATTCACAACCTGACATTTCTATTGCACTAAGAATTATTTTGCTTTTCCTGGTGTTATGAGTCGAAATCCCCACGCAGTATGTTTCACGTTGTAGTCACCTTCTATAATAAACCTTCGTTCAAGTTTATTGAAAATGTTGACATATTGATTTCGTATGATATTATATCTTGGTGGGCAGTAAATCGCCCCTAAACTTAGTTCCGCACCACCATGATTAATGGTTATTGCAAAAACGACCTTGCATAAACGGGTCCGAAATTTCTGCTTGTTTGAAATGTAGAATATTTTGTTTGATTAAGATTGCTGTCCCCTGTCGAGCACGACCACTGGGATGCAATGTCCAATAGGCTCTATATCCCGATTTTGAAAAAAAATTTCTCTATAAAGTGTGACTTTGTTATTAAAGCTACATCTATGTTGTTGGTTCTTAATAAAAAAACATCTAGTTCTTGGACTCTTGTATAAGCCCATTAGCATTCCTGGTAATTATATCGTAGGAACGTTGCACTTATTTACTTCTTTTGTTTTAGCGGTTTGTTTGGTGGCTTGGAATTATCCTCCAGTTTATCCACCCTTTTAGTAAGCTGGCTGGATTTATGTCTCATTTCTGCCAGAAATTCGGTGAGCATTTTCATTATATTACTAATGGTTGGCTCGTGCTTTTGATGTAGGCGCTCTACTATTGTTGTTTTTTTGATAGTTGAGCATTTAACTTTTTCTGATATACCTGGCATTCTTTGTAGCTAGCCAGGAGACCTTTTACTCCTCACAATGCACAAGTTGGTATAACCTTTCGTAACTTTTGACATTGGTTTGTTTGATGGTTCTCTGCACATTTAACACATTTGGCTTGTCTATTGCAGAAGTTCTTTATGTGTCCTAACTGTTGGCAATTTGTACACTGAGATATACGTTTTACCTTTTTAGGTGGTTCAATAGTCACCTTGCAATACAGCAAGTTCTTGATTTCGTATATGTCCTTATGTTTTCCCCCTGCAACAGGTCTACATAAAACAATGGGAAATGTTTAATAATTTTCTCATTATTATCTGTCGACTTTTTATAACTGTTGATAATGTTAGTTACTTTATGGCCAAATGATTCCACTATAAGGAATATGAGGAATATGATTGAGTATTTAATTCATTCTGTTCAGAAATTTGTTTAAGAACGGTGTGTGAATGATGTAACGGAATATGATGACCACTGCTGTTTGAAAAGTGTGCAAGCAATAGTAGAAATTTAAAAGAGTGCCTGGTTAGGCCCATTAGTCCCCACAAGGATAAAAGTAAAAATGAAATGGTCCATAATGGTCATTTGAAGTTGACTAGATATTCATTAAGAAGTACCTCTTGGTATAGGTTTGTTATGTAATGAGTTTACCTTACGACTGCTCAAATTACAAAATTATTCTATTCGGCAATGGGTCGTTCATTACCAAGAACCACACAGCAATGGAAAGGTCACCTCATTATCCATTTTAATTTAATTGATGTACACATGAACATGATAGTTGTACATAAATATTAAGTTTTTAACGATATAAAATTAGTTTAACCATAACTATAATTATCTATTTTTAAGTCTATTATCTTATCACCTCAATTAAAATTCCCATAAAATCAAAATATACCCTTATTATATAGGTATAGACAATTAAATCTCTTTTAAGTGTCCAAACTATATATGTAGACGAAAAAAAAACAAAAACTTTACAACTTAACACCTAAAAGAACAACATAACACATTCTAACCCTAATTAAGGGATTTTATAAACCCTTAAAGCGATAACCTCAAATATTCTTGAGAGATATAAAAAATAAAATAAGATAAAATGACTAATATATCGTATCCCAAGATGTCGTAGGTCATGACTTCTTTCTAATCATAATTGTTAATTACATACATAATTTAACATTATATAAGCAATTATATTAAGAAAAGCATAACAACATACATACACTATATATCAATAAAAAATATATATATTTTTTTAATCCTTTTTTTATATTTTTTAAATAATAAAATAAGGATATAATATAACCCAAAATTAATTTAATTAAATAGGAAACATAAAAAAGTTGTATCTTTTATTTACTTAAGATAAACTAGACCTAATAATAATAATAATAATAATAATAACACAAGGAACATAAAAGGGATTTCCGTCTCACCCACATGTATGTGTATTTGGTTTTACACATGGGTTTCCTTCTTATTAACATATATAAGAATGTTAAGTGGTTTGTGTGGTTTAGTCATTGAGGGTGGATGTTTTTTTATTTTTTATTTAGATTGTTTACGAGTGGATTGTATGATTTGATAATTAATTATGGTTAAAATGACCTAGAGAAATACAAGAAGTTATTTCCTCTTTTATAGGTTACTAGTTTTTGATTTAATTTTAGTATCACAAAATCTTCAAGATCAAAATTTGAGCTAACCAGATGGTTCCAACAAACGTGCATTTCAGAAGCTGACATCTGTTTCCAGTGTTGTTAAACTGTACCTAAGCGACTACATTCAATACATTGAGATTGAAAAAGAAGTTCCAAGTCAATTCAAGCTACATCGGGGTTTCCACAAGAATCTCATAAAGAAGACATTAATAATTTAGCGAATTGGTGTGAGTCAAATTTCCTTAGCTGAACATGAATACGTGTAAGACTTCTACATTCTACCGGAAATTGAATTCAGTTTTAAAACATTACGAAATAAACAATATGCCGCTAGCCTGGTAATCAGGGTCTATCAGTCAACTCTAGAAAAATTTAGATGGTTCTTTTCACAAGACGCAGGACTTTGGAAAACTAGTACATATTCCAAAAATTTTGCCTCATACGATTCCGCTCTCTTAGGAAGTCAAGTATCTCAGGATCTGGTTAGATCGGAAAGAGTACTTGGCAAAAACATAAAAAAAGCGACTGCCACAAAACATGTAACATTTACTGTAAATGCAAACAGTTATTTGGTGAATCATGGGGCCTGAAATCAAGACGCGTCTACATGTTATACGTTTCGGTGAACATATCCATAATCTCGCTTGCCACACTTATTTGTTGGATTAAAACAATGTTTTTCTTTACAACAACAGCCCATTCTACCTCTCCGTTGTCGATATGATGATCTTTACTGACGGATCAGTAAGCTGTAATCTAGCTGGTGCTGAGCTGACCACACAATCTTGTATTTGCCTCCTTTCTGTAAGCCAGGTTGCTCTAAAGGCGATCGTTTCTAATACTGGTTCATCGAAACTTGTATTGAACGCGATATAATTCCCCTAAATCGATTAGGCAGTCTCAATGAAGATAAACTTCAACACTATTGATACCCAGTCACACTATTGATACTCCCACTTTTGTGGGACCTGAGCACGCTTTAGGAGTGACATTATCTCTGAAACGAGAAATTGATTTCCACTTTTGTGATCTACACCAGAAGCGATGGGATAACTTCATCTCTTGTTGACTATTCAACATATTCTTTGAAACAATAAATCAGCAAAAATCCTAGTCTTTGTTTAATTACGAGAGACACACTCTGAGGATCTTTGTAGGTATTCTCATGGGGTATTGTTCCTTGAATAATCTTTTGTTCCGAATGAAAATTTGGTACATCGCAAACTGTAAACATTGTGGAGGAGGAGAAGAAGTTGTTCTTCATACTTCTTCTCCTCCTTCACAATGTTCCATATACTGTACTGCTTTGGATCACAATTCCAATTTGAGGATCAACTGACGACCTTGAGGATACCAGATATCTTGGACTTCATTAGAAGAACAAACATATTTCAAGGCTAAGAGTGTATCTCTGGAAGGAGATGTCATAATTGGTCAATCGAGACTGAGTGTCAATCGAGACTGAAATATCTAGGTGTAATTTTCGTGAAAAATATGAGCAGTAACAAACACAGAGGACAATATGTTGCTAGATCTGATTCCCTGCAGTTGGATATATGTTGTTATCGTTTGATGTCCATTTTATGTATTCGTAACTTAAGTTGAAAAGGTGGTTTTATGACGCGAGCTTTTAAATTGTTTGTTTGTCGGTAACATTTTACTCGATCACATTGGAACAAATTTAATACTGGAAAAATTCAAATTAAAGTACCCAGTAGGCACGTAAGGCAAATGAATTCTTGCAAGTTGATGTATACAAAACCAATTACGGTTCTAATGGACCGATTAACATGTTGTGTGAAACATTAACTAAAGATAAATCATTTGTTTACTTTTACTTTAAGAAACGATAGCTTAAAACAAAGGTCGAAGCGACACTTTGATTCTTTCTGATTTTAATTATTATTCCTTACTGTGACTATTATGTCAATTTTAATTTCAAGTCGTATTTGTAGACTTAAGCTGAATTCATACTTCAATTTATTCGTTCATTCATTCATTCAAACAATTTTTTAGGCCAATCGTAGTAATCCAAAATCACAATTTTTTGTTCCTACATTTTGTCGCAAGAGATAGTTTTACTTTAACTTTTTGTCTGAACGAACATTGAGTAAAAGAGACAACATGACACCAAAAAGAAAAAGAAGCAAATAACAGCCATTGTTATTCGGAAACAAAATACATATGATGTGTACGTGCGTGCCAATGGGATTAATTTATTTTAGTTACCGACAAAATCGTTTCGAGAATCGTTCTGAAACTTTAGCCTAGTATGAATCGTGAAAACAAAATTACCGAACGAATGAATGAATGAATGAAAAAAGAAATCGAAGTATGAATTCGGCTTTATAAAAAAATTATAGTTCACATCCAGTGATATAAGGCGTTAACCTGGCACAGTATTCTTTATCATAATTCCCACCATCCTCTCAGGTTACGTAACGTACACACATTTTTCGATATTTACTATGAAATGCATATGTTCAATATATAAAAAGGACAACCGATAACAGCAGCATACTCAATTGGAATAAAGTCAGGTGTAGCCGTGTAGATCATAAATAATCTCCGTTCTTAATTAAACCAAGCATTTGCTTTAACATTCAATGTGTTTAGTATATAAAGAACGTGATGAAAGTCCTTCTATTTGATGAATGTAGAAAGTTGACAAACCTTATAACCGTTTTTGATAAGAAGTACTTTTAGGGTACAAAGGTACGTCGTTTATTGGTATTGATGTTAAACAGGTTAACTTTCCGATAACGTCTACACTTGTTAATGTTGATACTAAGGAGATAAGACTCACATTACTCACAAGATGGGTCTCAACAGTTCTATAGATGTTTACATCATCTGCAAAGAATTCCATAACTAAAAAATTACAAAGGAAACTGGGTCAACATGAGAACAATGAACTACTCCGGACGGTGCCGTCTATTATGTCAGGGTTAAGTTTTTTCAAAAAGAGAACTAATTCCATTTTCGACACAAGAGTGGTCTGTATACCATAAAATGTCGATGGTTTTAGAAAACCTTGCAAGTATTGACAAAAATCCGACATCACCTAACCGAGGTCACTTAATAAATTGTGTGGACAAGCAAGTACATTGAAGCATTTCCATTCCAAATAAGAAGTTTTTTCAAAATATTAATTTTTTACCGTATTAAGAACTCTGTTTGGCACTGTGAAACACACCGAGAAACGATACATTCGGATACAATTCCGAATGTTTGAAGAACTTGATAAAAATATACTCGCGGTTTCAATCCCTGGAATGAATGGATATTTTGATTTCACCATTATGATTGGGTTGATGCTTATATACTGATTGAAATATTTAGCAAACTTGTTGGATATAACCTGCGGGTCAAAAGTGCTTCGAACCTTTTTTTTATAGCTTATAAACTTTTTGGTTACAAACTACGATTTTGTAAAAACGACCAAGACTGGCTTTAGTAATCTTAATCGAACTATTGCTACACATACCTTGTCATTTTATGATCTGACAAATTTAAGATTTGTGGATGTGTTCATTCATATCACTAATCGTAATAAGAAGTCAAACAATAACCTTTATCTTATGTTAGAATTACACAGTCGAATACAGACTGTGTAATTTATTCGTACCTTCCAACAAATCAAATGTTTAATTAGATTGGTTTCACACTACTCATGAGGTTTTAATCCGGTCTGTTGATGTCTTTTCAAGTCTATCGTTATTGATTACAGGTCCTCACATTATAAACTATTAAAATAATGTTCTTGATTTATTTGACTAACATATAGTGAAGGATGGTATGATCAGTATTGATAATAAGCTTGGAAGGCACGATAACATTATTTTTCTGATGGTTACACCAGCAACGTAATTTATCAATTGTTTTGAAACGAGATCTACTTTAGATTGCATTTCTTTGGTCCAAACAGAATACGACAGTCAAAAAATCTCTATAATTTCTGGTTGGGAAAATTAAACTCAATATCAATCAGGTAACACAGAAGCAAATAATTATTTACAGATATGAAATGTCAATCGAGTAGATTCTCAAATTGGTGATGTTAATTGACAACATATAGACAAAATCGGCAACAGTATTTATACTAACCATGCTGTCGTCTGCATATACGTATATATAATAAGAATAATGAGGGTTGTCAACTTGAAAAATTTTCGGTGAATCCCCCCAGAATTCCAAACGTGTTGTCATAACCATTAATGTTTTTGTATCAAATAAATTTCACGCACTTTTCGATTTTTTCTGTCAATATGACTAACACTGCTATAGAGGCAATCATTAGCCTTTTAAACAGTAATTGGAAAAGTAAACTTCTTAGAGTCTAGTTTCCGCCCAGACTAGAAAAATTCCTACACCATCCTACACCGCCTTTTCTGTATATTTCTGGTTCAGTTTTGAACTGATAAGGGATGGTTTTGATTGATCGTATGATCAAAAATTTGCATATAAACGGAGTGTGATGTTCAGATTACAATATCTACAGGTACAATATTATTTTAACGTTGAAAATGTTAATTAAATTAGAAACAATTTTCCGAACAAAAAGGAACTGGTACAAGCGATTCTACTTCAATATATTTTAACTCTTGGCTTTAAATATACATATTTGCATTATGTATAAATCACTTTACGGCACCGTCTATCGAATTAATTAGTTTTCATTAACTGAATTTTATAACTTGTTCAATTACAACAACAAAATTGTAGTTGGTTCTACGAAAGACCTTATTCAAAATTTATTCGTTTATATGCACTAGACGACAACCTGTTTGATGTAATGTCATTGTAATTTGTGTACCTCTTTGCATAAATAATGATGAGGTTTTATAGAAAATGTTAGTGATGCTGGGAGCTGTAATCGTGATAGCTAATAATTATGGTATGACTTTTCCGGTTACATTAATCCCTTACTACATCCCTTCATCACCCGACGCTAAACGATATTTCGACCTTCAGTAAACACTTTAATTACATTTTATAATGAAATTCAACAAAAAAAGTTATTATATTTGGTAAACATTACACTGAACAAATTTTAGTGACAAAAATATTGATAAATATTTGTCAGTATTTTTATTGTTATTTTGAAAAAGTTATTTCATTTTGATAATTTATTTTCATTTCGAATTAGAATATTAGAGTTATACCTTCATTTATATGAAATCAATGGTTCGTCAAATACGAACTGGTGAAAATAAACCTAATTATACTATTACACATGCAGTAGGATTAACTTCAGCAAGAAAGTTTGTGATAAAATTAGGAGCTCTTTTCAAACATACACCAAAAATATTTCGAGTATTGCACTTGTTGTGAAATATCTGGTATTAAACCAGCCGTGGTTCCTGTTCGCTGGTTTTGTTTCTTTGACAACTTAGGCTGCGTGCCATACTCAAAGTAAATTTCAAAATTCGGTAAATCGCATTTTTAGTACAAATTTACTTCTCATAGTGTGCCAAACTATGCAAGTATATTTTTTAGTGAAAATGGTATTAAGGGTTAAAATCACTGGATTATAGGTAATAAACGAAACGTCAAAATTTCGTATTATTCTTTCTATATTTAAATATATAGCATATATAGCTTTTTATTGTTTATATTATGTTTATTATTTATTTTATATTATATTTATTATTTATCTATGGTTTTATTAATTATAGATTACCTAAACCGTTTGCATTCTGAAGAAAAATGTATATGTCAAAAAAATAACTACAACAACCAATTACCTTTTTTTCAATCCACCCTACTTTTTAGAACAGTATTTGAGTTTACTAAAAAATTCACTAAAAATGTCATTTACCTTGAGTATGGCACGCACCATTAGTACTGATTATTAAAATGTGGCACGGCATAAATAGTTTTATCGATTGTTCGAAATAAAGAAGTAGTTAACGTTGGACAAATAATAAATAATTTTGGAAAAACTGAACTAGTCAATTTTCCAACTTCAAACAAACTAGAAATGAGCAACCCAATATTGTATAAAATGGACATTTGACGTTTCCGTAAAGCTGCATATGGAACGTAATTGGCAACCGACAAACATCGAAAAAATTTTCAAAAGTTTTAACTGAAAAATGGAATGCTTTCACATTCCGAAATATTGTTACTGCTAGAGCATCTCACGAAACATTGACAATGCAAATAATGTTGCATTTTAATAATAAAATACCGAATTAAATTTGATTTTTGTATTTTAATTAATTTCTACTAAGAATTCGTTCATTTTTTAAATTTTCTGTATATTTTATGTTTTTGGCCCGATTTCATCCCGAATTAGACTAAAATATTTATAACCTGATAATCATCCCCCGAATTCAACTTTTTTATTTACTGAAAAAATCATACCCTACTAACAATGAGAGTTATATTGAAACTCCGGAAGTGGCATTGATTGACAGCTCGGTCTTGAATCAATCAGACGTTTGTCTTTAGAAATGTATGGCATCTTATGTGATCTGTAATGTTGGTTCGCTAGGCCGGTTTTGATCTAATAACGTCATTAACTTGATGTATTATATTAAGTAAAATTATTTAATTTACTATTGTCGCGTGACTCTATTCATTGTATTTGTAAACGCCAACATTACCCTCCCCAAAAGTCACGCCTGCGATTGTTGATGCATACTTGTATGATGGTACATGCTATATTATGTGCTGTAGTAATTTTCTTGAGAATCCGTGTTGGCAGAAGAGGTGTGTGTGTGCTATCGCGGCACTTGGAAATGCTGGGAGGTCGTATCAGAAGGTTCTTGTACTTGATTTGCGTTATGCCCTAAAGAGGGTCGTCGGAGTTGCAATGTAGAATAGTGATGCTGTTATACAGCTGTAATCGTGACGATGCAATTTTCTTGTTATTTGTTTTAATTGTTGTTGATCACCTAAGACACCGTAGTACTAAAAAGGTACAGTTAAGTGTTTATAACAACTATATGGTAACAAAGCTCTCTCATAACACAATTTCATAATAAAGTGTTCTTATTAAAAACTGATTCATGCATATGCACAAATTAACCAAACCAGATCAGGACAGGTGGCAACTCTGGCCTTATATAAAAATTGTCTTTTTCTGTATAACATTATGACTGTCGAACGTTTTGACATAGATCATATCAGCTCACACCAATATATTTGGCTAAGAGTGAAAGAACATTTGGGACCCACTGTCTGATTCGAAGTGTAAGCTTCTGTAAAATTTTGTCAATCAACAAAAGTTAATTACCCTTAAAGCAACTTGCCTGTAGTTTATCTTCATTTCATTCAATGCTTCTCTAAATATTGCAGCAATTCTCGTATTAAAGATATTTGAGTGATAATTTAATCTTAAGCATAATCATCTATTGTCTAGCAATAGTAAGATCACAGAATTCTGATCCATTTGTTACAATAATAATTTCCATATTTGACAGTTCTCAGCAGAGCTAGAATGATTGTTAACCTGTAGACAAGTTGGTGTAAGTACTGAACACATTCTAAAACAATGAAAAACAAACAAGTGCTGGCCACCAGATATCTGAGACAATGGAGATAGATCTGATAAACCACATGATTTCTCGAATGATGTTTTCAGTAAATCTCTTCAATATATATTTTTGTACACAATCTTCCGATATAAATTTCGAGAAATTTGACTTCTGAAAAGATTATTTAATTAGGGCTAACCTAGGTTAAATTTTTAAAAACTCACTACCAAGGACCGAACAGTAATTGCTGAAGAAACTAAACGAATCCACTACATTACATGCTTTTCAACAAAACCTTCGGGAGCCTCCTAGGAATATTGTTAAGGCAAGCAGGTTCACCACATTAAAATACACCTTGGTTTGTGCAATAAATGAGGATAAGTTATCGATCTCCAACAGTAATAAGCGTGGTTCTATTTCTCATCAACCATCGCTCACTCAAAAATCCGAACATAATCAGATCACACATAATTATTCACAACGGGCAAGCCCCACACAGTCAGTGAATAAATTATTGTTACATTGTACCAGATGTGGACGAAACAATAATAATACAAGCGATTGTTTCTCAAAAATTGGTCCACCTCGTCCTGGCATTGTAAAAATGGAAAAAAGCGTTCATGTAGCAAACATAGATGATGCGTGTGATTGTTCTCATTCAGTGGGAAATTCCCAGATACATTAAAAAGTGCGACTGGATGCAATTATTGTAAATCACTAGGACACGATACCGCTCACTGTAACAATTTACACTAAAAATCAACAAAATAATCAAAATAATTCGGTAAACTCTCATGGACAGGCTCATGGTCCCGAGCTGCCTGTCAAAGAAACATATTAAGACAACTAGATAATCTAAAACTATACATGTACCAGAGCTGAAAATCAATAATCTTATTAAAGAAGCAGGTCAAAACGATCCCAATCCCTTGAAACATGGAACACTAGTTAACATTTCGAACAAAATTAAAATTAGAACAATTACCGGGGTCGCTATCTCTTCCGTAGGTACATGTAAGTAAAAATGATGGTTAACGAAACATTAATAGGTGAACACTTATTCCTTGTTTTACCCGATGGATATCAATTATTATCTCATGGAATACTGGGTAAGGATTTTTCCAGTACATATAAAACCACTATTGACTACAGAGTCAATTTAGTTCGAATTCCAAGTCAGAGTTCGTCTGATGAAATTACTTTACCCATGATCTCTTAAATTTTTGGACAGAGAACTTTCAAGAACACGTTATGTTTCGGCCAGTCAATTATGAGTTTGCTTAAAATATGGATGCGACCATTTGAGTTTGAACTTGGTTGGAACAGATTCATGCTTTCTGGCGCCTTTTATTAATACCACAACATACAATCAATATTACATTCTCAACAATTATCTTCTCGTAGCTTGTCTTGTATTTACCAATTAAATCGTTTTCTCAAACAAACAACCTAAACATTTCTGCTGTTGCAGCTTTCACCAATTTTTGGTTATTTATTTAATAATTGTAATAACTTCATAATATGACAAATAACATTGTCCGACAATCTCTCTCTATATCACTTATGCAAATTAAATTTACTTTGGCGCTTGACACCTGAATGGAAATTAATAAAGTCAACTCGCTTTATTTTATGTGTACAAAGTACATACATACGTGCTTCAACGATATATTCAACAAGTTACTGGTGTACAGTATACATATAGAGGTTATGCATTTGATAGGCTATATAAATTCCACATATACATATGTGTACCATATATGTATATGTAAATGCTAGACCAAAATACATTTAAAACCGATTTCCTTTCTACCATCGTATATATCCAATGAAAAGAAAGTAAACTTATTATGTAAATTACCATCCGAAAGATCATGAAAATTTCCTAACAAATTGAGTAACGAAAATGAGAAGGAGGAAATAAAATCTCATGTATACCGACTACATATGTTCCGTCTTATAAATTTGTTGTTTTGTCTGTGTTCTATATACTCGAATATACCACTTGTTGAGTATCGCCATTTAAATTCATCCAAGATCGGGGTCAGTAAAACAAACTCATGTTAGTAACAAAAAAAAAAAAAACTTGAGAAAATTCATGAATTTTCCGCACCAAAATAAGCAGAGAAAAACATGTTTGTTTATATAGACGACAAGACATTTCTTATCATCATCACCATCATCATATGATTACCATCTTAACAATTTTTTTAGTTTTGTCTTTATTTTCATCTTGACCGATCCTTATGGTGTGATATAGATACATACGTATATAGATACATATGTATATATATATAAGAATATGTTTGAACAATCAAACCATAAAAACGATTCGAACGATGAAAAACAAGAAGAAAAAGAAGAAGAAACGGAAAATAAAATCATCATATTCGACCAAACACGATGACGCCAATTTCATTTTTCATCATGATTTTTCCTTCCCCTGTATATATATACGAGTATATATATGTGTTTGTATACAGTATATACGTATAGAGATTACATAAATGGTAAACAATGAAGAAGCAATACACAACATAATACTGTGTGAAAAATAAAATCAACGACGACGACGACGACGAGGAGAAAATATATAAGAAAACTTCATTCACATTTTTCTTGATTTTCAATTTTTTTTTTTTTTTTTTTTTTTAAAGGGTCGAACGAAACTTTACTTTTTGTGTGTTGAGGATGGTTAAGATTATATTTTCAATTTTTGTACGGTTTTATATCTTTATGTAAAGGAGATTCCATTTCATGTACATACATCTTCCACTTTATATTCTTGAAGACGATTTTTTTTGCTTGCTTCTGATGCTAATGGTGTTGTTGTATATACTCGTATATATGTTTCCATCTTGTCAGGACGAAAATGGAAATTGAACATATGACGATGTCTTTTCTCAAAATAAAAAAAAATAAAACTTTAAGGACACAAGTGTATGATAATATGCGGGCGATACGTTGTTGTTGTATTTGCTTATTTTCCATTGAAATGGAATGAAACAGAAAATTGATGAAAATCTGTCTAACATTAAAATGTAATATCGATGATAATTTGGATGTTGTTTTGGGTGTGAAAATGTGTTTCCAAGTAGGTGTGTTTGTACATACATACATATATACAATATTGTATACGAGAGTGAGATTTGATGATTTTATTTGTTTGTTGCCCAGACGACACCAAATGAAAAATTGATATTCACAATTTTTTTTTTTTTGCCCCTGAAGATAATCAATCGATAATTTGATATCAATCCTTGAATTTATTAAGAAAATATTGAGTTTTATTAGAAATGTGTTGATCATGTCTATAAGGGTATTGTGTAAAAAGATATAATTTCATGCGTTGGTGCAAAGTGTTTCTTTTAAAATATTAGATTTGTGAGTAGTCAGATTACCATATGCATCATATTTGGGTCTATAGTCAGACGCAATCCAAAACTAATAATAGAAAGAAAATGTTGAACCGTTGAAAAATAGAGACAACAAATATCAGAAATCTGGATAGTGATGTTTATCGACGTGGATGGAGGTTAGTAAACACATTCAAAATTGGGCGTCTTATAGAAGAACCTGCTGCTTTAAAAAATGTACAAAAATAAATCAATTAAATAGACGTCATAGTGAACGATAGCAACGTCACAACATTTTGATACTGCTTTTCAGAAAATGAAAACCAGCCATCAAAATCACATCTGTAAAATAAAATATTAGGTTTAAACTTATCGTACCTAGCGCTTATTTTTTCGTTTGTTTTTCCTACCTCGGTTATGTTTTAGGGCCGAATCACTACCAACTTCTTCGCGATTTCCTTTTATTGGGCCTTCTTTACACACCAAATTCGAATCGAGGTTTACTGGAAATTGGTCCGATTTACATAAATCACCTTCAACACATTGCATTACTCTAAGTTGTGTTAATGTATCTCCGGTCTTAATCGGAAGATAAAAGCTCGCGGTTTGACATTCATCCAATTTCGGGGTTCGATGCAACGATATTCTTGAAATTGGGCCTACAACAACATCCATATGCAATGACTGTATTTTTCTTAAATCGAAAATTCTCTATATCCTCTTAAAAGCCATCCATAATTGCATTTCTATATGTCTTCAAGTCTGTAATATATTTCACTATAATTGATAAGTATGGGTTTTCAGCTTATTGTTTTCTGATCCTGTCGTTTTTCCGTTATTCAGTTGGTAACAGTTTGTTTCACGTCAACGATATATTTTTTATTCCCATCGATTAGAATTCAAAGTAGTCCTCTCGAAGCATCTCTATCAACAGGTGAGGTTGGATGTTGAATTTTACAATCGAAACAACCCATGCAACCTGTGCTTCTTACTAAAATGATCTTAACATCCTACAATAATTCGAGTATTTTTTGGATCTTTGGAATTGGAGATCAACGCACCACCAGCGCTTAATTACACTCTACCTGACGCCAATCCAGTCAAATAGACGACGTACGATTATACTTTCCACGTATGTAGAACAGTTCTTTGTTTAGCTGCTGCCAGCCTATAGTACTGACATAGAATATGGGTTCTATCTCAGTACTATCGATGAATTCTGTACTCCAACCAATCATTTTGTTGATTGTTATCTTATGCTCCAAATATTTAACTTGCTTTCGGAACATAGCAAGCACAGTTCTTGAAGTTGATTTTAATCTGAATGGATCCTTTTGAATGCGTCTTGTAGTCGTCATCAATAATGATGTCATTTTGATACACTAGAGAAATTTTCAACGTAATCCTTTCAATATCTGGTTCATTACTAATCTCCTATTTTCAATTATCTTCCTTTTCTTTTTCCATCTGCAAATTGCAGCTCTATACAGATTCAAAGTTAAAATTTTTCTACAGCTACTAATTTATGTATATCTATCAGATCAGTAAGGCATAATTATTGTTCCTTATTACTGATTTAACATTCATCTGTAATCGAAACAGAATCTCATGCTGCACTTCTTCTCTACCAATACTCTGGTGAACTATATGGACTGCCTCATTCACTTTATCTGTTACCATGAGACTTACTTTTGCTTGTTTTCTAATTGGTAATATTTTTGCGTATCGAATTCCACTTTGGTGATACCATAGTGGATTCTATCACTATTTACTGTTGCCGTTAAATTTATACTATCATATTCGGGTAGATTAGTTTTCTATAGTCACATTTTCCTATAGTGGATAGCTACTCTTTTTAATGGCTTGTTCACTGACGAAAATCAGACCCTTATTAGAACTCTATACCGTTATTATCCGGTTTATTAAAACTTTTCATATCACAATTTGACGTGTTTGTTGGTCTTTTTCACTGGCTTCCACCATCCACAATACCTTTGTAGGAGCTCCAACCAATATACCCTAAATCACTGTCTTAGAGTGTACAAAGTTTGATGTCCCAATTTCATCACGATTGGCTGATCTATTTTAAAACTTTCCTTTTGCACTTGTGAACCAACTATTTACTCACAATAGGTAAGTTTGGCTTTAAGTCTGCTGAGGTAGTCAAACCTTATATACTTTTATGACACGTACAACGAACAATGAAGAGTGCAAAAAAAATTTGAAAAAAAAACGGGTTCAGCAGGGTTGATTGATAATATAAGAAACATAAGCTTGATTAGACATGCGTCTACAAGATCCGCTTGCAATACCATAAAATTCTCTAGTAGGTATTAATTACAATTCCAAGGCAATAAGCAAATAAGTTAGCTTTTAATATGTGATTTCTTTCTCCCCTGTCGTCAAAATGGCACCAAAAGCAGGAGACGAACACTCGGCAACTAGTTTATCATATTTGTCAAATTTAATAATATAAAGCACGTATTCGTCTTGTCAAATATATTTTCAATACAAAATTACTGGATTTTGTACCCTCTGTGTGTTCCATCTCGCCTATTTATGTTATCTCTGCTATAGTGGTTTATAATGGTCTTACGAAAGGCTATATTTTTAACATTTGCTACATTATAAAACTGTTTTAAGTTCCTGCTTTTTTGCAGTAGATTTATCTTAGTTGCCATATCCGATTTTGATGCTGCATTATTGAATCGGTTCTTATTAAATTTTTTAAAAGTCAATATATAGTCAAATGAGTTGAGGTTTCTAAAACCCAAATATTTTTGACTTGCACAATTTACGATGCTGGATCTCTACAATGAAATTATATATGTATAGATTCACTGAAACTAAGATTTAGATAACTCGTTAAATAGATGAACTAACGTTGATAGTTGAGATTGATTTCACTTCAAATAAGTTTGGAAAATCTGTGTTGCCTGATATGAAAAATGATATTTTTGATGGATTGAAAATTCAAGATATTTGATGACCATATCAAAATATACCCAAAGTAATGTGATACATTGTACACGAAATACAAAACTAAACTCACACCCGCAAATTTATCTTATAATTGTTATCGTTCTTGGGTACTGAATTAAGTTTTCTCTAATCAACGCAGAACGTCTTCTATCATGGTGAACCAGTACATGGAACTGGTTAATTCCTAATTGACTCCTTTTGCTTAGATATCCGGTACCATGCCATTGACTTTTGCTTGTTTTATCAATTATATTATTCTTGGTGCTTGTCGAATTGGCATTGCTGTTTCAGTGTCGATCCATGGTATGATATGTTGATTCTTCTATCGTCTTCCGGAGAGAGCACCTAAAAAATTAGGTATGTCCTTCTTCAACAATCATGTCGCTACTTGTTTTTGTTTTTGGGCTTATTGTCATGTCCACTTCTGTATCAACTCTTCTAAGCTCGTTGGTTCAAATTTTATTGCAGTAAATCTCCGTATTTCAATGGCTTTTGTATTGCGATACCATATTTTGTCCGTATTTTCTGGGTTTCTTGATACTGAGTTTCATAACCAAAAGTATTTTTTCACAGTTTCACAGGGGCAACTAAGTTCGATGCTACAATATAATTCATCTGACGATTGGCTCATCGCTATTCAATTAGCTGTGATATAGCTCAATATCACCATAAATTAAGGGTTCTAGCCCAAAATCCACTACCAGATACCAAATCTACTTATTCAACTATTATACAACGCCAGTTGTAGATTAGTGGTTAAGAGTGTTTCCCATCATGCCGCGGGCTCCAGTTTGATTCTGCCTGTCGACTACACAAATAATAAGCTCCGGATGGCATCTAAAATCCATTAAAACGTATTGGGTTGACCACCATCATTGTGCTGATGCATCTACGTATTAATGGTACGTAACGTCTCAAGTGAGATGTAATGATTAGGACAGTTTAAGGGTCTTTAAGCCAATTATTGTTATAGTGGTTTACAATTAGTTCAGTAATGGCTGTAATTCTTAACAAACTACATTGTTAAACGGTTTTAAGTTCTTGTTTTAAAGCACAGTGGATATGCACTTTTATCAAATTTTCCTTCACCAATCTTCAATTGGTTGTAATAAAAAAAGTAGGAAGTTATAAAATAGAAGAATCTTGGAGAATTCCACTATTCAAATTAAACTACTCTCAACAGATATTGATGTGAATATAAAAATAGAGTTGCTTCATATCCGACAAATCTGTTTATAATGTACCAAAAGTGGGATTTACCGCTGAAAAAAATTTTGCTGGTAATAAATTTTGTACGAAAGTCAGATGGCTTTAATTCCTGCGCCGTTCAATTTTATAAGCACGTAAACCGTATCACATATTCCATAAAGAGGATGAACACATTACCACTTCCTGAGAACGACGTCGAAGTAGGGTTTGTCAAAAATAAGTGTTTCAGAAAAACAGCTGTTTTCGGTTTAAGATTTTAAAATAACTGGTTAACAGTTGTTTTTTATATTTTGATGTGCGTCTGAAAAGTTCTACGGTCCGTCACGTAGTTTCTAAAATTTATAAAAATTTGAAAGACAATAAACAATAATCAACGACAAAGACAATAGGATTGTACGACCTCTACAACTATATCCAAGTGGTTCCGTAGACTCCAGACTGGGCGTTTTTCTGAAGGGAATGAGCCCTGAGAAGGTGGACCAAAATCATCTACTGACGTCATTACTGTAGCTCTGGTAAAGTTCATATTTTACCCACGACTGACACAAGAAATTATTGCTGATGAATGCCACGCTGAATAATAAATAACCATCTGGGATACGGGTCCCACCAATTTAAATAAGGTCCAAAAACAGACTCGAATGACATTTGGTAAATTAATAAATTGGAAACCTTAATAAAAACCTTAATAAATTGGAAAAAGGGCAACTTTAGGAAAACTCGTAACTGGTGTCTAGAATCTTAAATAATGTCGTTACTGGTGACGAATCTGAAGCACGATCTAGAAACCAAACAGCAGTTCA
Source organism: Tipula lateralis (assembly GCA_963932295.1). Classification (NCBI taxonomy): domain Eukaryota; kingdom Metazoa; phylum Arthropoda; class Insecta; order Diptera; family Tipulidae; genus Tipula; species Tipula lateralis. Next base: position 147,813,883 of record OZ010738.1, read on the forward strand.
TTGAACGGAACCCAATAGCTGTTATTCTCCTGAAAATGATTTCGTCATTATTCAAACGATTACTGCAAAATAGTTTACTGAAGACTGCTTGCCAAAAGATTTTAAAAATTAGTTGGAAAATTATTTTGGGTACGACCAATTTTAATTTGGGTACGATCAGTGGCAGAACTAGTGGACGCAGGACCCGGCGATGCGGAAGGCCCACCAGCTATAGGGGGCCAAAATTTATTACTACAAAAAATATTTACAATCATTTTTTTATATACATACACTGAAACTTTTTTCCCGCATTTATATTTACCTACAAACATAAAACTATCATTGACCCCTTTTACACTAGTCATGCTGCATCATTTCTTATTTTAGTCACGCTGCATCTTTTCGTATGGTGCGAACGTCGTGAGTGGAATATACAATGGTGTTCAGGCCCTTTTAAAAAAAATCAGCCCAGTGCTATGTACATACATTACGCAGCTCATAATTTAAATCTTGTGATTAACGATGCTGTTAAATGTTGTGTTGAAGTTTCTTCATTTTTTATAACTCTAGTAGATGTCTATTTCTTTTTTTTGGAAAAGCATAAACAGATGGGATTATCAAAATTTACAGGAGAATCACAAATAACATTAAAAAGGTTAAATCCAACGAGCTGGGCAGGACGATATACTTCGCTTTTGGCTGTTAAAATCCGCTTTCTCGATATAATGAAAGCTTTATCCGAGATATCGCTAACAAGTAAAAAACGTGAAGAGCGCGAAGAAGCATAAAAAATATGAGCACTTTCGAATTTGTTTTTTTATGCGTGATTTTGGCTAAAATACTGAATGAAGTAAATATACCATCAAAATTGCTGCAAACAAAAAATTTAGATCTTATGACCGCTTCAACATCTCTAGAAAATGCCAGCAAAAATTTAAAAGAGTATAGGAACATGTTTGATTCAGCAAAAGTTTAAACAGTAGAAATAGCGACTACATGGAAGATTAGTGCTATATTTGTTCAGAAAAGAAGGAAAATTGTGAAGAGGCATTTTGACGAATTATCCACAGATCATCGTTTTGACAATAGCGAAGAAATTTTCCGTATCAATATATTTATAAAAGTTATGGATGTCGTGATCAACCAACTCGAGGATAGATTTAAAGGGATGGAAGAAGTGACACAATTATTTTCCTGCATCCTTCCAAATAAGTTAATGCTAATGACGGAACGCGATATCGTTAATTCTGCAGAAGCACTACAAATAAAGTATAGTGAAGATATATCAGAATAATTTACTCTGCAAAGGGTTACGGTAAAGGCAATTCTGAACGATGAAATATCAAAAATATCATCTATACGGGAATTCGCTGAGCTTTTAATAGTAAAATTGTCAACTGTAGCTGTAAGTGTTCCACAGGTGATAACCACATTGTTATTGTTTCCCACGCTACCTGTTACGGTTGCATCAGCTGAACGTTCTTTTCAAAGTTGAAAATAAAAAATTATATGCGTAATCTTTTAATATTTTCCATTGAAGCAAAAGCGGCTAGGAAAATGGAAATAAAAAGTATCATTACTGATTTTGCGAATATGAAGGCAAGGAGGGAAGATTTTAATATTTAAGGTCCATTAAGTTTTAGTTTCGTTTTTGTATTATTTTTATTGCGATATGATATATGAAATAAATATCTAATTTGTTTTTGTTAAAAAAATTAAAAAAAATTTATTGGGGAATTATTTTACATTGCGCGGGGTGCCCAGATTTTGAAGTTCCGCCACTGGGTACGATAGCACCAAAGAAGACTGAAATCCAAACCTTGTTACAGTAGTAAAATAATTGTATGCATTTGTTTCTCATTTTAACAATTTTTCGTTTTAGAAGTTGCACTGTAAAACATCAATTGGAAAATACCGCCCAGGTGGCGCAGTGTAAAAGCTGCATCAGTTGGAGCGGGAGGTACCGGGTTCGAATCCCGATAGGGGCAGGATGCAAAATAAATTTTTCACCATCTGATTATGATCGGTGGTGTAAATGAACACAACTATGACCTCCTGTTGGAGTGCTGAATCCATGGGCCGACCCATCTTTGATTTGGCATCCTTGATTTGGCTGCAAAGCGTAAGGTAAGGACGTAAATAAGCGAACCGCGAAAGAGTTGAAAGTGCCTCGAGCCCCAAACAGATTGCATAGTAATAAAAAATAAAAAAGTTTAAAATGTATACTTTTTTATGTTATTATGAGAAGTTTTTGTATATTTAAAGTTTTAGCTGATATGAAATATTATATTTTTTATTGGTTGAAGAGTCAAGACATTCGTGGACCATATCGTAAATATACCCAAGGTAATGTGATCTATAGTACAATTCCTAAAAATGTATTTTGATCCTCAAATGTATAATATAATGTACTTATCTCCGACACTTCAGTGATCAATTTCGATTCGGTCATAATATACTAAATACAAAAAAATTAAATCACCACCGGCAAATTTATCTTATAATTGTGTGAGAAAAATCATTAATTAAATTTCGTCTTTTCATAACTCACCATCAGGTAGATAAACACTTCCTTCCTGACCCTTTTTATTAATGCTTTTATATATACCCGAACTCTATAGTACTGTACATGTGGCAGCATCCAACATACATATACATACATTATTTAAATAACATAAGAAAATTATCATTGCCCTACTTATGTTAACACATCTAATTATCTAAAATAAATAATTACCCCTCTCACCCCACACACACAACACACAATGGGAAATGATAATAAATATTCAAAATTGTTGCTTTTTTTTGAGTCGGAAAATTAAAATATTTCTTCTGGCGCGTCATCTTCTTCTTATTTTATTTTTTTAAATATTTCTACTCATCCGCAAGAATATTATTGGTACCGACAGACAACAAAAAAGGAAACAATATTGTTTCTCTAACACCCTTTTTGGAAAAAATAAATAAAAAGGGATAACAAAATTTTCTTTCCACCACAGAAGTAAGGATGCTTTGTTTATATTATCCATTTATGATTTTTCTCACATATGTTTGTCACCTCTTTTTCTAGATAGTATATGTGTACAATGTTATTATTATTATTATTATTAAAGGCTATAATGATGTCTGTGGTGATCCTTTTTACCCCAACTTTCCATGTTCTTCCTCGTTCTTGTCTTCTTTTTGTTCCTTAGTGTGTTCTGTCTATTTCCTTATTTCTTTCTTTACATACACGTATATATTATACATATGCACATACATGTATAAATATTGTTTGAGGAGCGTATCATATACACATATCCATACATGTATATAAGGGTAGGTCAAGGTGTTATTTTTTCTGGTGAATTTCCTTTCGGTACTTTTGCCTGGCTGTTGATCCAAAATAAAATACCACACGCAATCTAACCGAACCGAAATACAACACAACACACATACACACAAACACACGGAGATACACAGTGGATAAAGGAAAACCAAAATTTTCATAATAACACAGAGAAATGCTTATATGTATATATATGATATAAGAAAAAGGGATTTTTTGTGTGTACCGTCTGAGAGGGTGGATTATATATTTTCCCATGTCAAAAACAAAAAAAAAACATAAGAAAAATAAATATATGTGATGATGATCATCATCATCATCAACATTATTATTATCATGAAACAAACAAAGAAAACCAAAATAATTTTTTTTTGTGTGTAACCCACAAACGAAATGGGGTGGTGGTGGCTATAGGCAAAAAAATATTTTCCAAATTTCACTTGTAGAATAATTTTGTGTATCTCTGTATAAGTGTATGTGCATGATGGGCCAAAGGGTGGTTAATCTTTTGAACGAGATAAAAAAAAAGCTTCGATATGTTGCTGTGATTAAGGATGGGAGTACGAGGTTGGTTATAATAATATCCTTCATATCATGAGAAGTTTTTTTTTCATTTAAAAGGATACATTCAAGCTAGGTAGAAATTAAATTATATTCTTCATTTGAGGAAAGCAATATGGATATACATGAAAATGAAGACAAATTAAGGAAATTGAAAATTATACGATTTTTTTTACCTTCGAAAGCATATTCTCAGATTTTCCGACAGTGATCGATTATCAGATTTTGGAAATTGCAGAATAGACTTGTTTTATGACATATATAGGAACTCTGGATATCCGTTTGTAATATATTTATACTTAACACATTATACTGGATTTAAGCTGAAATGTGTAGCGCAGTTGAAGGACCAATAGTTAGACTGGTAGTTTCTCCATTAACATGAAAATTCGAGTTTAAGTACCCATATTGTCTATCATGACTTGAAAAAGATTTTGTCATACAACCTCTAATTAGCACAGGATGGGTTCGCCTTTAACAGATCGTTTTTCCTTTTTGATATTGGAGTTGCCATATACTCTTCTGCCAAGACCTACATATTCTTTCGTTGCCATTGATTAATTTAGCAAATAACTTGATCAGTAAATCACCCTGTTTACCAGTCATCGATTATTTTATTTCCAACCGGACATTGGTTTTTCCCAAACAAATGTTAGAATGTTGTGAGACAAAAGTAATAAATTTTTTGTAAAATAATAAACACATATGATGGTGGTAGAATTTACCCACTGCAACTAGAGCCTTGACATGACAATCGGCTAAATTGGGTTGAATCGCTCAAACTCGAATACCACCAACCTAACATTGAACACGAGATTAACGATCGTGACGTAGAACTTATAGTAACAAAAAAACCTATCATGTGCGCCGGTGTTTCACATGAATGAAACGGGTGACTAAATGTATCCCAAGACTATACATTAATACACTGTGGATATTAACGTGGGTGAACAAATAAAATGTTATGGTCGTGACTGTTCTAGATGTGAAGTATTTCTATTCTATCAATATTCTATCTGTTGTAGATATCTCTATTCCTCAATCTGCCCAAATTAAAGTATAGTTAACTGCTCATTCAACAGTAAGCTATAGCTACCTATATCACCAGTACAACAGGTTGCCAAATTTCAATACACATTTTATTATCAACTCGAAAGTCGAATACAGTGAGAAATCCATCGTGAAGCATGGTTTAGGTTTCCATAATTGCCTTAAAATATCAGATTTTCAGGTGTCGACTTTAGGGCGTCGCAGCGTTACAGCTGATATAGTCTTTACCTTTGATCTATAGTTTATAATGAGGAAAGTATTCTAAAAATAAGAACAGTGTTCTGTATAGGTCAATGATTCATAATATTTTATGCCGCAGTCAATAGATGATAATCCAAACATCCAAGGTATTATGCACAATTCACTACATTATATTCTGGATGAAGAATAAAACTAGATTTTTTACTTCATATGCATATATTGGCTTAAAATTAAAATTTAGTGTGTCCACCCTTTCGTTTTATCTCAGCAGCAATCGTTTGTGAACTGCAGCTGAAGTTGTGGTATTCCAGTCACTCGTTAAAGCGTTTATAATACTGATTTTGATGTAATGCTGTGCCGCCATATATGATGCGCTTCATTATAGTCCAAAGATGCTCAATGGGTTTGAGATCTGAAAAGTGCGCTGGCCAGTCTAGCAGGACAATGTTGTTATCGCTAAACCAACGGATGGAGGTCGCCGTTTCATGACATGCGTATGTTGGGGTTGCCAAAAATTAGCATTGATGTACTTCTGACTGTTCATGGGGCTTTCGCAAACATACGTTTCACTGACCCCAGCGGCAGCCCCAGATCATAATGCTACCGCTCCGAATTTGACGGTATGTTTGACGGAATTGTAGTATGGTCCGACGAATCCAACTTTGAGGGTAGTTTATATAATATTAATTTAAATTTAAATTTTACGTCAATATATGCATATGAAAACCAAAACTATAGTTTTAATGTAGTAAATTTTAGGGTGTCTAATACTTTTAGCGAAGGCTGTATATTGTTTTGACACGAGAGCCCGAATATTCATATAGGCCAATGCTGCTGAGTAGTTTTTGGTTGTTAGCACTCCAATTTCTTAAATGATCGAAGAAAACATTTAATCAGGTCACTGATAAATTCAGGTAGTGAACAAGAATTCGTTAAGATGCAGTTATTATCTTAACAAATTCTTGTTTCACTACCTGAATTTATCAGTGACCCGATTAAATGTTTTTTTTACATAGTTTTTTTAGAGGCGTTACTCAAGCTTATCAATGCAAACTCAGGTTATTTCTAAAAATATCTGTAGGTTTAAACCTAGGTCTGAATATTCCTACAATTGCCTCTGTCTGTTGGTCTGTTTCTATCTTTGCAATCTGTTCTGGGGCTATCCCAACTTTTTCGCGGTTTACTTATTTACATCCTGGTTCTGTTTGACACCATTACATATCCAAATCTATAGGACGTTCGGCTATAGGACTGATTTACGTAAAACCATCTATGTGCTCCATGCCATCCTATAATATTACTGACATGGAATATTGGTAAGCCCATGAATTCTGCACTCCAGGGAAGAGGGAGGAGGAGGGGGGAGAAGTTGTAGGGTTCATAGATGTGTCGATTCACACCACCGTTCCTAATCAGATGGTGAAAAAAAATACTTTAGAATCCTGCCCCTATCGAGATACGAACTCGGTATTACCTCTCGCTTCAAATGGCGCAGCTTTAACCACTGCGCCATTTCGTCGGTTACATAATACATTTGCCTTTGTGTTGATATTTGTGTTCCTCTGCGTAGTTTGGCATGTATGCAATCTAATATTTGTTTGGTCATGGTGCTGCTTTGGCATTCGAAGTTACTTCCAATATTTCCAAAATTTTACTGTACTATCATCATCTGGCTTAGCCTTACTTTCTTTGAAAATCAAAATAAAATTATTATGCAATTCTGGCGAAATCAAACGGGATAATATCTATATATAAATATAAGTCTAGGCGAAGTATTCAATCATTTAAGTAGAATGTCAACTTCTAATTTCAAATCTAGAGAAAACCAAAACAAGATTGAAGTTGAGGTCAGAATTGTTAACCTATAAATGATGGGTCAAACAGGTTTTGATGTTGGGCGATTCCATAAGTAGGTTCGTTCAAATAATTTTTTTAATACCACCAAATGCATCAATCAAGCTAAACATAACTTTTACATTTGAAATACTCTCAATTCTAAAAGGTGGAATAATCTAAAAGCATTGAAGTGCTTGAATTGAAGTGGAATTTTTAGTTTTTTCTCTGCCGACATTTTAACGTCCATCATAAATCTGCCTTTGACATAATTGAAATTTACTAGTGCGAGGCAGGTTTCTTTGCGTTCTTTTGCTTTGTTGGCCCTATTTTTTGTTCTAAGTCATTTAAAAGTGTCAACCATTTTTTCCGGCACTCACGTGCGATTGGTCTATTGTGACATCCCTTCCCAGACCGTACTCTCTTTCAGTCCCGTAATTTGTTTATTCTTCGAATGAAGTCCAAAATTTCCAGTATCATCAAGGCCGTCCTCAGTTGATTCTGAAATAGTAACCGTGATCGAAAGTAGTGCAAGCCTTGCTGGAGTATGAAGGACAGGAGCACAAGAAGTGCTCAAACGTTTCTTCTTTTCAGAGTTTGTTTTTTCCGAGTTTAGGAATATGGATAGATACGCCTGAATTTTGGAACACATATAAGGCATTTGACTAAAAATTTTATGAAACAGGTGGGTAAATCCAAATGGGGTGCATACTCGGGTGTAACTCATATGATACGAACGGCATTGGTATCTTCCAAAGTTTGCGAATGGGATACGTGTGTTTACAAACGGATCAAAAGAGGCCTTTAGCCAGATAATAAAAGTTGAGAATGCATGTTCCAGAGTATTGGGTGCGATTATTCAGATATTAATGTTGAACAATGTTTTGGAGTTGATGGCAGCATGTGTATAATGAATGCTGAACTTAAAGTTATGTTAGAGGGAATTAAGTTGGCAATACACGAGGAGAAAAAGAAAATTGAAATATTTTATGTCTCGGAGTGGAATGCTTATACCACGAGTTTTTCAAGTGAATACATGGAATAAATGGATGCATGAATTTTAAAATTGAAATTTAACGAAAGGAAAGAAGTATAGTGCATTATTTAGTGTCCACTTGAAAGCACCTTTTTATATAGAACTCAAGGGTGGTACAAGAAAATAACAAACACTTTTAATGTTTAAAATTAAAATCTAGAAGTAAGCTTAGGCTAAAAATGGGCAAGATTTCTCCGCATTATTGGAGTTAAGCTTTATTAAATTATAGAAACAACAACCCGGCTAAGCACTTGGTGTGGTCTAAACCTGCTTCTTTAGTTAAACAGGTAAATAGAGTCACATTTCGTTCCAGAATCCATCGTCGTTTTTTTGGTTGATAATAATACCACAACCTTGTTTGTTTTACGTACATAAGAGTAAAGACCTCTCTGCGCGGTCCTTGATGGTTTGTTTAAATTCTTCGGGTATACAGATTTTGTTTTTTCTTCAACGTGCCAACCATTGATAGGTTCCATACTGTCATTGCATTTCACTCGCTATTTTTGTAAGGAGCTATCAACTCCTTGACAACACGCCCACCTTATGTATTTGCCCATTAACGAGTAAGTGATTTTGGAGTTACAGGCCCACCATATAGTTTGATTCCATACTTGTAGGGTTTCGAGAGGATGTATTACTTTGTCCTAAACAGAAACAATTGTTCATCGATGTGTCAACAGGTCTAACATTATGTTTCAGATTTTCATTTAGTAGTTCACTAATCGGCATCGAAGCCGAAATGAATGAAACGCGCAATGTTATTTAATCTTCGAACAGACGTTGTAGCAAGATACAAAAGGTGAAAATTTTTCTTCCCAGAGCTGTACTATTGGTTCGTAATTTGAAATGTGAGCTCCGATGCCAATTAGAAGACCCACACTCGCGCACAAAATTAACGCATATTTTGTTTTTTGTAATAAAAAAAAATCGCGCTGGTCAATTTTAATACCACTAGTCTCAAATGATAGCGCATTTATATTTTTATCAGAAACCACCTGGAATAAAGTTTACTGCAAGCTAATCAATTAAATTTTTCAAAAATGCTTTCAATTATTTTTAAATGCAGTACCACTAGTTCTTGTAAATGTGTTCTAAAGCAAACATCTAATATAAAATCCATTGTAATATGGCACCCGTTCAAGAGCTGGAGGCGGTTAAAGTGGTCACATTGTATCAGGAAAATTATACACAAGTACAAATCGCACGAAAATTAGGAATTAATTAGTCTTCGGTTTCACGAATACTTAAGCGGTATCGTGAGACCTTAGAGTATAAAAGAAAGCCGGGACAAGGACGTAAAAGGTGCACAACCGAGCATGACAATCGAATTTTAAAAATGAATTCGTTACGAGATCGAAAGCGAAATTCTACTCAACTCAAAAATGAGTTACTTAGTGTGCGTCAAGTGAATATTAGTGTCAGAATAGTTAGACGAAGATTAAAAGAAGTGAACTTAACTCCAAAACGGTACGTAAAAGTTCCACGGCTTCTTCCCCGCCACAAATCCAGCCATTTAGAATTTGCTCATACTCATGCAAATTGGGGAACTGATCAATGGGCCACTGTTCTCTTTTCAGATGAGACCAGAATCCAATTATGGAAACCAGATGGACGTAATCTTGTATACAGAAGAGTTGGAGAACTCTACGCGCCGTGTAACATGGTGCAAAATGTAAGCTTTGGTGGAGGTTCAATAATGTTTTGGGGTGGAATCAGTTGGGAGGGCCGTACGGAGCTGGTGGAGATTGGTTTGAGGATGAATGCAGACTGGTATGCTCGGAACATTCTTGGCGATCACGTTTTGCCATATGTGGGCTTCATAGGTTATGACAGTTTTGTGTTAATGCATGATAACGCTTCAGTCCACGTTGCTGCAACGGTACGACAATATCTCCAAGATATTGGCATTCGTGCACTTAAGTGGCTACCAATGAGTCCTGATCTTAATCCGATTAAGTGTGAGAGAACACGTGTGGGACATTCTAAAACGCCGTATTAGAGCTAGAAATCCTGCACCAGATTCGACAACAGAGCTGAGAGTTGCAGCGCAAGAAGAGTGGAATCTCATTCCGCAAGAAATAATACAAAGCATTCTACTTAGTATGCCCAGAAGGATGGAAGCTGTAATAAAGGCACGGGAGAGAAATACTCATTATTAAATTAATCAAATTAAATTGAAATAAAGCTAGTTTTAATGTTTATAAACCGCTTTTAAAAATTTTTAAAAAATAGTTAACGACACATTTTAACATTTTGCAATGAAAAAATTCCATAACGCCACATTTGTGCCTTTTTTGAGAAAATTATAAATTTGATACCAGTTCCACTGAAATTGTCCAGCGGGATTTTTTTTTATTACAAAAAAAAATATACGTTAATTTTGTCAGCGAGTGTATAATGGTTGTTTTTTTTGGATGTGATCTATTGTATTTTCTTTATTTGTTCCTATAGCCTTTCTATTAGTATTCTTTCAAATTTTAGTTTGCATTGAGGTGCTTAGTAACGTACAAAATGTGTCAACATTATTCAAATTTTTAGTGTTAGAATGAAGAGCCATAAATAACGATTCACGAATAACATTGTGTGCGAGGCAATATTTTCTTCAACTCCCATATCTGAATCGTCAGCATCATTTGGGGGCAAATAGTCTGGGTCAATTTCTTTGCCGTCGAAAACTTCGCGTTCACCAGTTTCAAACCGCAGTTACAAACGAATAACTTATAAAACTTAAGTTAAAAACAACACAGACAGCACTGCATCCTCTATACAAAATATATGCAACATTATATGCACTTCATATTTCCTTTACCCGGGTAGTTAAAGTCATGCTTTTTGGTCGACAAAGTAAAGGTTACTTTAGTTAGGTTTTAGGGCTCAGTTTTTATATTTGTCCATTCGATACAAAATATATCATTTGAATTTAAATCGCTTAATTTAACTATAAACAAAAATTGTGCTAACAGTTTAACAGTCATAATGGGTTTTCCAATAAGAGGTTTCAGTTTGATCTTTAAAAAAACCAGTATTATTAAAGAAAAATAAATGAATGCTTATTAGATTGGAAATAGGGAGATATGCCTTTAAAATTTGAGAACGATATCAGCCAACTGGCCGCCATGGCTATGCTTTATGACCAGTTCACACATTTACGCATGTGTGTCCTCGATAATTTCACCAATTCCATCTGTAAGGTCTTTAATCGACTGTGGAGCATAGGCGTAGATCTTATCCCTCACGTGGCCTCAAAGAAAAAAGTTTAAAGGATTTAAAGATATCGGTGGTCAATTGTGATCGCTTGTAAACCGCACCAAACAGTGCCACGTTAAGGATGAGGAGGCTTTTCATGGCTTTTTGGATTTTCTTAGCACCAAATTCGACAATTCTGCTTATTAAAGTAGCCTCCACGGATAAAATATGCCACAGCACTGAAAATGTTTTTTCGATGAAAATCCGGATCATTTTAAAGGACCCAATCAGCGAAGATAGGACGTTTATATGGTGATCGACCGTTTTGAGTTCTTTTGTTAACTGTACTTTAAAAGCCTTAATACCTAAGTTTTGATGCATAATGCGATGTAATGTCGTTTGTGGAACATGTAATTCCAAAGATCGAGAAAGAATCGACAACCAGAGTTTCCATCAACATTATGGGCTACAGCAGCAATATTCTGGTAGTTCTTAAGCGGCACTCAAGATTCTTCACATCACTAACGTGTCCCAACAGCTCAAATTTTTCCACCAGTTTCACTATTGCCGGCCGAGAATGTTCTTCACGGCAACCTGCGACTGCAAAATGTTTACCATTTTTGTTGTGAATTTGAACAATTTCAATGCCTTGTTCAAACGTATATCGTACGAGTTTTAGTGATCGCGTAGTTTTTACTTGTCAAATGTCAAAGAAGCTTCAAAATTGATAACTGCCCAAATTGCAGGCTTTAAAAAATGAATTGGAAAACATTTATAATAAGGTTTATTAATAGATGGCGCTTTATTTACACCATCAAGTAGGTTTGAAAATAGATGGTGCCCAAAAACGCATAAAATAATCGTCTGCAAAATTCATATTTTTACCAGTCATTGGCACGCCCAACAACAAGCTTATTTGGTTTTGCAGATACCAGCTAAAAATGTGTGGTTGATGTTTCAATTTGTTAAATATAATACCAGCTTTTGGTGCACATGATTATTATCTTCCATTCGACAATGAAAATTCATTTTCAGTATTACGCCTAACAGCCACATCGCGCTAGACCAAAACAACAGAAAAATTGGAATTTTCATTAGAACAGGTAATTATAAGTATTTAAACTTATTATTTATATTAAAAATAAAATGAAAAATAAAAATGCAATATGGAAAAACAATTCATCATCATCATCAGCATCATAACAATAATAATAAAAATATTATTTTTTCATTTCGTCAAGGTCGCGAGCCTCCTTTTTCTTCTTAATATTATTCATCATTCGCTTTATTATTTATCTGAAGGATATTTTGAAATAAACAAAATTTGAAGCGAAAATAAAAATCAAAAGCACAAAATAAATAATAAAAATATTTAAATTAAAAATTCAAATTAAATATTTTGTTGTATTATTTTTATCTGTTTGTTTCTTTTCGGCTCGGTTTCGCACAAGACAGATAATAAAAAAAAATCCTTTTTGCAGTCTTACGTTGGAACGGAATTAAAAGGCCCTAAATGTATCCCTGACCTTGTTAAATACAACAATATTGTAGCTTTCAATTTTTTTTTTATTAAGTCTTCAAAATACATGTATCATTTTCTATTCAGTATTCCCTTAGAGCACAATCCAGAAACATATGAAATATGTATATACATATTATATTGATGTAGCTGAGTATAAAGCTGAGTTGGCTGAAGAGAGATAATGGTATAGAAGACGGCGTGCAATGAAAAAAAAAATTTCAACAACCATGGAAAGCGCGTAGGCACAGTTTCCTTGTATTTTTTGTTGATTTCATTGGAAATACTGTTTTGTAGAAATGAATATAAATAACAATAATAATGATAAGAATTTTCTTCTGTATAATATTTTTTTTTCAAATTCTCATGTTTTCATTTATTTGTTCTTATTTGTATGTATATAAATTTTAAATACTAAAAGCAGCAGCTCACAAAAGAGCTTTTAACAAATTTTGCATCATTAATATTTATTATATTATATATATGTACACTGTACGTATACATTTTATGTTGATAAAAGCTCATCATCATTATTATTGTATAGCGTGTATTGAGTCTTAATTTTTCCTTTTCTGAACCATGTGTAGGTCTCACACAAACGTATAAACGCACATATGTCGTCTGTTAAAATAAATTATTGTATATGTACATATAAGTACAAAAATATCACTTAAAGTTTCAATTTAGGCTGAACCAAAAAAAAAATTAAACATACATAAAAAAATCGTTAAAAGCCCAAAAATTTATTTATTATGAATTTTTAATTAATGGTATTTTGAATGAAATTAAAATTTCTAATTAAGAATTATGAAGAAACAAAAGAAATGATTTATTTATTTTATTATACTCGTATATACAGTGGAACAAAAAACTTAATGAATTATTTAAATAAAGGTTTTAACCTACTGAATAAAGATTAGGGTTCTTCCAGAATAACAAAGGATCAGTAATATAATAATAATTATTATTCACGACTTAAAGAAACAAATTTATGTTCTTGTTTGTCCGCGCTTTTGTTGTTGAGTTGCTTAATTTCATGTTTGTGAATAGATTAGATGGTCAGATTAAATTGCCTATATATTATAATAAAATATGTATACATTTAATTAATAAACAATTTCACTAGAGTACAGCTTTGATTATGGATTTAAAACAAATTAGTTTTGAGTCCCCGTTGGAAAGCTAAATAAGAAATATTTTCATTACCAGAGTTGCAAAATTTCATAAGAAGACCAATATTATCAACTATAAAGCCTCTTCCTACTAAAATCATTCTGAGCTCTTGATGAACTGTTAAATTTCCTTGATGCTTTTTAAGATTCGAAGATTCCCATAATCGTACTTTTATATAACCAGTTCAGGACTTGGCCGATCTAACTAGAGTTGCTATAATTTTTTCTATCATTCATTAATTTCCCATCCTGAAGCAAAACCTTAAATTTTAATGTTCGTTCAGGTATATAAATGTTATAATAAACTTATTACATCATAACTCAACTGCAATAATCGAGATGAAAAAGCACATTTTAACCTTCATTGCCTCCATTTTTTTAAATATCCCGATAACGTCCACAACGTTGTTTAGTGGATATTTAATCCGATTTTAGTAGGGATACTTCTGATGGGCAGAATAAATAAGTGCTCTATCACTCAGACAAATTAAGGACTTTCATATAAATGAACTAATTTATTTGAATTAAAATTTAGAAATTTCTTTTATTTGAAAAATAAATCATTTAGATTAATAGTTTTTGGTGTTTTATTTTAAGGAATCTAATTTAATTATTTTAAATGAAATTAAAATTATTTAAATTAATGGAATAACTTTTTAAAATAATTAAAAATTGATTTAAAAAATTATTTTCAAAAAAATGAAATTGAAGAATTAATTTCTTTAAAACAAAGTTCTATTATTTTTTTCATCATAGGATCTAAAATTAAATGATTTTTCATTTAAAATAAAGTAAATCAAATTTAATTATAATCATTTTTAAAATGTAACTGTAATATTACAAATTTCCGTACTGTGTTTTAGTTTAAATTGGTTAGAGAAGCATCTTGTGTTTTAAATGTCCAGTTTGTAATACAAAGTAAGTAATTATGGTAGTTTTGGTACAATACAGCCAAAAATGAAAATATAAAATTCATTAGTTTTAATTTTAAGATTCAAGTTTTAACTTTCAGAGGTGCTAGGTTACTTTTAACCAAAAAAAGGTCCCAATTGCTCAGACGTATTCAAGATTTTCTTTGTAGAAATAGCGAAAATGTTGCCATCTATGAGTTTATATTGGAAAGTCATACTTACGACACTACCACCGTCACAATATGTTAGAAACCAATTCAGACTTTAATAATTTAATAAATGTAAAAGATGTTGGTCTTCCTTTAAATTCCCGATATTTAAATGATGGTAGAAAAATATTGAGAGTGAAATTCTGAAGTTTTTATAATTTTTTATAATATTTTTAAATAACTTTATATATATATATATATATATATATATATATATATATATATATATATATATATATATATATATATATATATATATATATATATATATATAAAATATATATATATATATATATATATATATATATATATATATATATATATATATATATATATATATATATATATATATATATATATATATATATATATATATATATATATATATTATAGACGTCAATTGGCCTGTTTCTTTTATTATATCGGAGGAATCAGAGAGATAAAAAGAAAGCCTTTTCCGATTTTTTTTTATCTGATCGATCCGATTATTTTTTGTTCGTTTTTTTATTTTCTCTGAGCATTCTCTGATCGTCAATTTTCTATCTGGATAATTTCTCAGATAGTTCAGCAATATTTTGAAGCTAAGACGGCGGACGTTATGGAAAATGGTAATCAATAAATTAATTTATTATTATTTTCATCATGTAAATCTTATTGTTTGTTTATTAATATATTATTATTTATATATTATGTGCTCTAATTTAATTTTAATTTCTATATTATATTTTGACGTTTGATTCAACAGCGAGTCAAATGCATAATGCCAATCAGTTGTCTAATGTTCAGTAGCTTTACATATTTTCAGTACAGTATATAAAACGAGCTTTTCATATAAAATACTATCGGATTTTACAGATAAATTATCTCTTTGATTTGTCTGATCGCTCCGATATAATAAAATAACAGGCCATATGATATTAATAGTTCATATTGATTCCAATTAGGTATAACTCTGAAAAAATAATTACAAAGGGATATGCTGTTAAAGTAAGCCAAAAGTTTCCAGCCGAAAAAATAAAAAAATCGATTATTCAGATAGTGTCTTTGCTATTCCAGTCGAAAGTTAAAAATTTTATATTACAAATGAGTATTTTAACTAGTTTGAATATAAATGTTAGTTCGATAATTTTTCGAAGTATTAAATTTTTTTTGGCTAGAAAATGTCGGAGAAAATTTTTGGTTAGAAATCATCAAAAAAATATATAAAATTTAACTTTCGGCTGGAATAGCAAAGACACTATCTGAATTATCGATTTTTTTATTTTTTCGGCTGGAAACTTTTGGCTTACTTTAACAGCATCAGAGGGGCTACTATGAAAAATTCAATATCGGAACCGAAAGCATATTTTTCTATCATAAAAAACCCGATATCGAAAAAACAAAACAAAAATTGAAGTTTCCGAAAATCATATGTCAAAATCCGACTGTAACTTGTGATATCGAATTCATTAAACAACAACAAACTGAAATTAAGTATAACTTCAAGTGAACTACAAAACGTTTCGTTGCTAAATTCATGCTTATATTTAACGAATTCAACCAAACAATTTCATATAAGGAAAACTCGTGATAAATTGTTTTTTAAATATCGAAATCGGTTAGGTGATGTTCTTCGTTCATTGTGAAGGTTATTAAATTCAGAACTTACACCCCGATTCACTTAGTCGTGTCACTTCATTCGTCGCGACAGTTATCGTTTCACTTCATCTATTAATTTGTATTTTGCTAGTCGCTTGATGACACGATGCGACGAACATCAATCACTGAATTAAACTAATAATTTCCACGAAATTTGACACAATTTTTCTTGTCAAAAAAAAAAATATTTTGAATTATTGTGCCACTAAAAAATACATACATAACACACATATAGTTGAAATACGTTTTTTTTTTTTTAAATAACACCTTAATTGGTATGACTACTACAATCTTAAATATTATTACTTAATTCATTAGTAGGGTTGACATTAGTACTTATGAGATAAGCATAAAACTTAAAATACGTGTTAAAAAATTAAAATAAGTCGTTTTGACATATATGACCTTTAGCAATCTTTGGATTTTCTCTGTGATTTTCTCAATTGGAACAAACACTCAAATTGCTTAATATTTGTAACTATGAACTACTACATGGATTATGTTAATGAATAAAAATTAAAAATAATTAATAATAATACAATTTTTCTTGATCCATTTTTATGGTTGACTGAAACTTTCACGCGCCTATAAATGACGTTCTAAGTGACAGGAAACTTTTTAAATGACTACTAAAATATAAAGTTTGTCGCTTTAATTCATATTGACGAACAAATCGAAAAGAGTATACCAATATTTGTCTGTCGCTAGAAGTGACAAGTGACACGCGTAGAATCGGGGTGTTATTTCCGATAGCTTACAACAATTTGGTGTCATAATAGTACTTAATACCATAAAGTATCAATCAGTGTAACAGGGTTACCATATATTTATATTATAAATTTTGTGTTTTCCAACTAGTAATGATTCCACAATTAAGTTACTTTAATAAAATTACATAGTTGTTTAATTTAAAATTAATTTATAAAGTCACTGTGGCGCAAATGGTAAGCGTATTTGTTTTTTAACCAAAAGGGTGGTGGTTCGATTCCACCCGGTGACAACTTCTTTGATTTTGAATAAAATAACTATGTCCATAGTTTTTATTTTCTTTGAAGTGTTATCAATTTAAAATTATCAAACCACAGTTTTCAAAGTAATGGGACGAAGTTCAAACTTAGAATAGTTTGCTCAACCAAATGGAGTGAGTTGCAAAAAACTACCGTATCATTAATCACGTTAGTTTGTACCAGTGTTTAATGTTTAGTTTTTGTATCTAGCATTATTCTTTTATATGTTTTGTGTTGCCATACGAAAACAGTTTAAATGACGGGTGTAGTGGGTAGACCATTTAAAATTTTTCTGTTATTTTAACCTACTTATTATAACTAACCCATAAAGATCAAAATAATTCTTAAAAAAAGCTTGTCAGACAAAACATTCCTTCTTAAATCACCTATTTCGTGTCAAGTTGTTGTTTTCTCTTTATAAATTGTTATTTAGAAAATTACTTAGGCTTTTCTACGTATCATTATTCCATAAATAGTTCTGCGAAGTAAGAAGATTTGAAAATTATTATTTGAAGGTGGAGTTATAGAAAAGTCATATCATATAGTTCAGAAAAACTACAAAGCTATTACTTCCACCTTATTTGATGCTGTCTGTGACCAACTTTTGTCCCACCAAGTATGGTGAGCTAATTATGGTTACATGAATTAATTGGTCATCCATGTTTTTCCTCACAAAAATGAGTTTGATTAAGGAGCTCACAATGTATAGGTCGATAAAGGTGCTTTAATAGAAGAAATATGAATACTTCTGTATTTGAATTGTCTGGATAAAATTATTCGTGTAGATAGGAGTACATCATCTTTGTGTATGTGTTGCTTTTAACATCGCTTCTTACTCCATTATCAGTAAGCAAATCATCCCTTTTAATTACCACTTTTTTTTGCTGAAGTATCTATCTCTTATCTTATTGTGTGAGTTGTTTTTTTGAATGGTCTGGTGTACTTTGATGAAGATCCCATGACATAATGTGTCTGGGTATTAAAATTTCTAAATTATGGATCATCAAAAACCAGAATCGTTGGAGAAGAACTGTAGGATATTTATGTTAATGGAATTATATGTGTGAGATGCTAGGCTGTTACAGTGATGCTTGAAGTCTAAGATGGCATAGTTGACAGCTAAAGTAAGGTTCTGATAATCATCCTTCTGTTGAAGATTTTGAGTCTTTTAAAGTGTATGGAAAATCATTTTGTGTATTCGATAATGTGTCGATCCGATAATGATGTCGTTATACGACTGTATGATCGAAAAAATCAAATACAACTCATCAGGCAAAAACTACTGGACTTGATAAATCTTGCACTGTATTTGAATATAATACCTTGATTGATTGATCAAAATAATTCCTGGTATTTATTCAGAAAATTCAAAATACAAATTTATTAATCTAAATCTATATTGTCCCCTTCAATGAAATCCTCATCGACTACAACACACTAATTTTTCGGCTTCAACACACTAACATTTTTTATATTCGGTTTTCGATGTGTCCATCAGTGCTTCCTACGATTTTTTAGCTTGATGGAACGGATAGAAGTCACAGGGAGCCAAATCATGGCTATTTATTGGATGGGATTTGTTGCATTTTTCGCCAAAAAATTCACGAGTTTTCTGCCCACAATTCTGGTCTCTTTTGGCGAATTGCTCCACGCAAACGTCTCATAACGCCCAAATAATACTTTTTGTTTACGGTCTTGCCTTCTGGCAAAAATTCATGATGCACTACACCGTTGTAACACATAAAAACCGTGAGCATTTCCTCCTTTTTTGACTGTAAACGACGTGTTTTTTTTGGTCTCGGCTCATTTGGTGACCGCCATTCACTTTCCTGATGTCTGAATTGCATGTCGTACTTATAAACCCACGTTTCGTCTCCAGTAATGATCCTTTTGATGAATGTGGAGTCGGAGTCAGCCTCGCAAATCATGTATTTTGCTACGTTAACACGGTCTCTGTTTTGCATGAAATTTAGGTCTTTTGGCACCAAATTGAGGTTTTTTGTCTTGGACGGATCCATAGGCAATGTTCAAGCTCTCCGCTAAGTCTTTGATGGTTAATTCGCGTTAATTGACCAACATTTTTTTACTTTATCAATGTTTTCGTCGGTTTTCGATGTCAATGGTCTGTCACTGCGTTCATCACCTTCTATTGACTCACAACCACTTTTAAACCGCTCGTGACCGGTAAACGACCGTTTTTTACGGTAGAGAAACGTTGCCAAACACATTTCTAACGTTCGCGCACCATTAAATCCGTTTTTAACGCAAAATTTAATACAAGTTCGTTGTTTCAAATTTAAATCCATTTCTAAAATTGTAAATAATGGCCAACACACACAGAGATAGATGTACTATTGACTACGTAACTTTTGCAAATATCAAGCTATGACGCTAAGATTTAGAGGGAATATCAACAATGGAAACAACCTAACAAAAAAAACCGAAATCAAATCGGAACGATGGGAAGACCACACGGTGGTTATTGCCGGAACTTTTTGATCAAGGTAGGTTATAAGTTGTGTTGCAACAGTACTAGCGAATTACTTATAGTTAAATCGAAACGTTTTTCAATTTTATATTTTGGCCTGAAAGTTCAGTTTATTTCTGTATTATCAACTATGGATTTAATCTGACCAAAAAGTATTTATAATGACTATAGATGTGAAAATACCATATGAGTTTATTTGATTTCACTTTCTCTTCCAAACCATCATCTAAGTCGGATGCCATAAAAGGAAATGTATACCCTTCTATTGCTGTCGCTACATATTCTAGTCGGTAACCTTCTTTCAGTTAACAAAGTAACCCTCGATAAAATTTCCGCAACTTCAAGATATATAAGACTATTTCCACTCGCACAATCACCTGGATTATGCTGAACCAATAAGTATTAGTAAAGGTTGCAGCTTTGTTATTTATAAATTTCGTTTGCCACAAAGTAATTCTATTCAATGGGACCATCTGAGATCCTTTGATAAAGAATATTTAAGACGGATCAGGTGTACACTGTACAGTGTGTCTACAAGTGCCTCAAATATCTTGCTGATAAGTTCCGCCAAATGTACAACTCATCATCGTTTTGACATTTCTGATGCATTATTATGAAAACCAGTTCTAAATACTAGACGATGATTGCCTTGCTAAAATCAGGAATTCTATTAAATAAATGTTTTGTGGTATATTATAAGTTGTTTGGTAGTGTTTACCTAGTATTGACCGTCAGATAAATTGGCATGTGAGTTTTCCTTTAATTGAAGCAGAACTATCAATTTTTAAGAGTATTTTGAATAAAGCACTCGTTGTTGATTATCACATCTCTTTAATAAAAAAGCAGCGATGACTTCCTTTTTTCTGGAATTCCTCACTTAACTATTCAGAAGACTTTTAAAACTGTTTAACACTTTTACACGTCCCGATGATCTGCTTGTATTAAGAATAATTATTTATCTAAAATATAATTTCATCACCAACAAGACACGGGGGTTACAACTAAGATTTTGCGGTCTCAGTTGTATTCTGATCATCTATAAATTTACTGTTTTATCCATAATCTTACCCAAAGAATCATGATGAATATGCGATACATTAAGCAATTTTTCATATGAACCGCAGGGTTTCACGTTCCAATAGTTTTCACTAATTGTACACACTTCACGAACAACCCGGTTTTTGTTTTCTTTCAGTACCTGAATGCTTCCTTTAATCTATTAAGTTCTCGAGACATGAATTTGCAATTTTTATACCGATGTAAAACCTTGCTTATGGTATTTTAAAACAAGTGCACGTTTCGCGTCCATTTGAATCATGCAACTTGATTTCATAGCCTACTAAGATAGAATATTTGTAAAGAAATAACTCATTTTACATAAACCATAATTAAGTTAGTCAATGTGACTTTACATATAGTAGTCGTATGTTTTCGAATAATTTCCAACTCTTAATTCTACACCACTCTCTGAGTACACACATTACAGCTGACTTAACCTGAGCTAATGTAATTTACTGTGCAGCATATCTGTGTGTAGTAGCGAATCGAACCATGCATTACGTCAACATCCTTGTGTTGTCTACTAAACACTAATTGTCGAGACTGCAATAACAACTAAACATTGTAGGCATAACTTTTCAAGTTGATTACGATAAAAATGAAATGAGAAACCAATGAAATGGATATGAACGGGCTATTATTATCATAAAATTTATGTTAGCAATCTCTACATACCATATAGTTATGCTAAATGCGCTAACAATTTATTTGTTCGGTGTATTACATAGAGTCATTTTATATATAGCAAATATGCCAATGTATGACTATATATACAGCAGATGCCATTGCAATATACAATATTTTCGTCTTTCTTTTTCGTTCGTGCAATTGCCTTACTACACATCTCAACTTCATCTAAAACACTTTTTGCTGTGCTACTTGCAATAAATACATATTTATTCAATAATGAGTCAGTTTGTGTAGTATTTTACGAGTGTGTATGTATATATACATACTTGTTATTTATTTCAAATATCATTGAACTTAAGAAATCCATTTCTTATCAACAATTCATAATTATTATTTATTTTATATTTTTATTCTCGTTTTTTATAATGCATTATTTTTAGTTTGTTCTCCAAAAATAAAAATAAAAATGTAAGTATTAATAAAAAATGAATTTTGCTATGTCTGGCCTCATTTCATAATACAGTACAGCACCAGTTCTGAGAACCCCCTTTGCCAATTAAGAAAATTAGTTGTTTATGTTAGTGTTGCATTGATGATAGATGTCATTGGCATGCGAAATAATGAGTTTCAACACAACTATAATTGCATGCGTTATGACATTCAGTGAATTGAGTTACAAAAGGGTTAGTAATAAATGTATGGGATGACCGGTATAACCATCAAATCTAAACGCCATTACACATAATAACGAGGAATTCACTGACGAAATGTCACTGTGGTTAAATTTGTGGCAGTGGGACTTAAACGTACCTGGATCGAATCTTTATAGTTGCCAGAATCAAGAGATCAAGAGATTTTTCATGTTTCGATTTCGACCAGCAATGCGGATGAATTCATAGGTCATATGTCAGTACTAATCGCTGTTTTGGCAGAGGTCCACAATTTTAAATGAAAATTGAACAAAGGACAACAATTTGAATATCAGAGAAACTATAAGCTTTATTGTATAGTTAATTTTATGCCATTAATGCTTGAATATGGATGTCCAATTTTCACACACTTTTAGCAGCAATTGTGGCCGTATCTCGCTCAAAAGTAGTCGAATATTATGCTCCAACGTGCCTTGATTTATCAATCGTGCCCTGCTTTATCGATGAAGACAAGTGACTAAACATATACCAACAGGAAATAATCTAATGGACCTAGAACACACAAAATCGGTGGCCAATGAAAAGAACCATAACGTATTTCATCAAATCCTTTCATCAACCTTTTGAGTAAATTATTTATGGCCCACGCTATATATGGTATGTGGCACCATCCTTTTGGATATATCATCAAAATGTATGGCAGCCAATTGGAGTATACAATAGTACAACTGTAACATTCCGTCCATCATCGTTTTTGAAGACATATTAACCAATGATTCCACCAGCCTATAGCACCAAATAGTATAAGTTTCTCTGTTTTAATAAAGACTTTTGGATTATATTCACTCCAAATCCAGCAGTTCTATTTATTAACGAACATTGTGTGGCGTAACACTATCGAGGAACCGTTTAGTATATTTTAACTCACAACGGTAACATATGGCGTGGTAGCATCATCATATTTGGCCACAAAGTGTCTCAATGTATTGGCTGAAATTAATCGTTACAAATAAACCGAAGCATCTGAAGCAATTAATCAAGATGTATACGTAGATGATATACTTACTGGCGGTAGTTCAACTGACGAAGTAAAAAAAATTAAGGACAATAGTGTACTAATGATGCAATGCTTGCAGATGTTGAGAATACCGATCGAGAACCATATCTTTGTATCGACGATTCAGACTACGTGAAAACACTTGGTTTATATTGGCTTCCACAAATGGATCAATTTCGATTTAGGGTAACAAAATTTGACCCAGCCTTTCCTATCACAAAGAGAACAATCATTTCAGAAGTTGCACGGATTTTCGATCCTCTATGGGATATACAGGACCCGTAATAACAATGGGAAAGCTACTTATGGGAAAGTTTGAATACAAAATGGCAGTTATTTAGATCACAACTATTGGAACTTAACAACGTACGGATACCGCGAATTCTTCAATATAAGCAACATTCTGAAGTTCAAATTCACGGATTCTCGGATTCGAGCGAATCAGCATATGGAGCATCGATATATGTCCGCTGCAACGGCAGTGATGGAAAATTACCAAGCCATTTATTGTGTTCAAAATCTCGAATCGCTCCCACCAAGAAGATATCTCTTTCCCGGCTTGAGCTGTGTGCCGCGGATTTACTGGTCACATTAATGAAACCGCGTCGTATCGGCTATGATAATTTACAACCCAGCAGTATGTTATTGAACAGACTCCACGATCGTGCTTCACTGGATAGCTGCTGAGTCGTCTCATTTAAAAACATTTTTGGCAAACCGTGTTTCCAATATACAACTATTCAGTAAAACAGCTGATTGGTACTACATTTCATCGAACGAAAACCCAGTTCACTTAATATCGAGAGGTCTGCAACCATCAACGTTATCAAATTCTTCTTTCTGGTTGAAGGGCCCTGAGTTCTTAGTTCATAATGAAAGCTTGTAGCCAAAACTAACGCCACATTTCCGCGGAAAAAGGGAGCTTCTCGAACTCAATGTCTTGTCTGGCTACACATGGTGCCATTACTTCAGACTTTAACGACATGTACAATACAATTAAATACAAACATAACTATCGATCATTATGCTAATAGCATTATAGCTTTATGCTACGATTTGCTGACAACGCGATTGTATCAAAGGAGAAGAAACAGATTGAACCTAAATTATCCAGTGAAGAAAGAGATTGTGGTTTATTTGCCATCGTGAAGATGATTCAACGAGAATCGTTCATAGAAGAATATCAGCAACTTAACTGAGACAAACAATTCAACAAAAATTCTCGACTGAAATCTATGTTTCCATTTCTCGACCAAAACGGTATTATTCGGGTCGGAGGCCGTTTATCCCATGCGACTCTCTCCTACTCAATCAAGCATCCTATCCTTCTCCCATCCTCTCATCCATTTACGTTATTATTAATTAAACATCTACATTAAATTTCTACCTACAAGCTCTGTAAGCAGCCCCTCGTCAACAGTTCTGGCCATTAAGTAGACGACGCTTTACACAGAAGGTGGTTCAATGCTTCACCTGTCGACGAATTCATCCCATGAGTACATTTCAACTTATGGGCCAACTACCAGCTAGTCGAATATCCATATCACCGCCATTCACAATATCGGAATTGACTACTGCGGCCCTTTTCATATCCATTACAAACTACGAGGAAAAAGGCCGACCAAAGCATATTTATTTATGTATATATTTTTATGCTTAGCAACCAAAGCTGTACACTTTGAATTGGTGACCGATCTTACCACATCGGCCTTTATCGGGGCCTTGAAACGTTTTTTGGCAACAAGAGGCATTTGTAAGCACATATGGTCCGACAATGCAACTAATTTCGTAGGTGCCAATAATGAATTGCATAAACTATACCAGCTATTTTGTAGCCAAGGCCATAAAGAAGAGGTTTTAAGCTGTGCGTGGAAGATAAAATTACGTGGCACTTTGCTCCGCCTTATTCTCCACATTTTGGAGGACTATACGAAGCGGCCGTGAAATCCGCTAAACATGATCTACGGCGAGTAATGGGTCATGTTTTTTTGACGTTTGAGGAATTAAATACTTTAATCAAACAAGCTGAGGCCGTGCTGAATTCACGATCGCTTTACCCGATGTCAAACGATCCTAGTGATATGCTGCCACTGACACCGGGCCACTTTTCAATTGGTAGACCACTTACAACCATTCTAAGCGATGGAATCTAGTACAACAGTTACATCAGCATTTTTGGACTCGGTGGTCATCAGAGTACCTGCTACATCTTCAACAGCGTAAATCGTGGACGGACGCTTCAACCATTGTATCATGTGGTGACTTAGTGTGGATTAAGGACAACAACTTACCTCCTTTAAAATGGAAGCTAGGTCGCACTGCCCAACTTCGTCCCGGGAGAGAGAGAATTACAAGAGTCGTGACAGTCAAAACTAGCAATGGCGAGATAATACGGGCGATTACTCGCATCTGTCCTTTTTGCAAATCTTAATAAATTAAAAAATTAATTAAAATTGTAAAGCCATGCTATTTTAAATTTTTATTTCCTAAACGCGAAGTAACTTTACGTTCAAAACAGCTTGAACGTCTCAACATTGGTGACTGCAGCTTCCAAGTTCCAAAACTTCTCTAATAAGCCGTCCAATGCTGGCTCTTCCGTTACTGTTGCGGCAAGTGAATATGGTTGAGATTCAAAAGTGAGTTTCATCGCTGAATAAATTTTCATTTGCAAAATCGACATCAATATCAATTTGTGCTTTAGCTCATTTGCCGAATTGGTTGGGTTTGTGATGGTCGGATGGTTACAATTCATCCACAAGTTGAATTTTGTAAGCACAACAAATCTTCCATAAAGTGGTTCCATGTACTTCGTGCGAAAACGATTTATAATTAACCGAATTAGCCACTGCGATGAACGATTATGACGGCCGTCTAATGTACATCACGCATGATGAATTTGGCGAGCGAAACCATTATTTTGATAAAACATTGACAAAGCAAATGTCAGCTGTCAATAAATTAGTCAAATCGAGCCTATAGCCGTACGTCGTCAGTTTGACCTCACCGCAAGTTAAGTCCTCAAAAGAGAACTCCAAAAGAGTCTAGAGCGCTTATTGCTCACAGCCGATGATATTGAAATATTATCTAATATTGAAATATTGAATCTAATATGTCTCAACTTATCTGTATAATGACAGATCTACTATATATCTATTATGTATCTTTATCTGTCTGTCAATTGTTTTAGCACAGTGATAGTGTATAGTGACCATACTTAAACATTACAGTGTACAACACTACATAACTTTCGGACAGTAATAAGTTACAAGTTTTATACTCGCTACTGTACATATATTTGAGTTCTTTTTATTATTTTTTACTTAATGCATTTAGTTGTTTTAGTGCACCTGAATAACAAAACCAAATTAAATTAGAATTCAAAAATTCAATTAGATTCGTAAATCAAACTGAAATTTATTATTATTAGTGGTTCGTGATTTACATGCTAATGAGTGAATTTTAGCTAGTTTTGGCCGCCAAAGGTGATTGGCGCTTGACTGCATTTTTGTATAAATTTAAAGGTGTGATTTGATTTATGGAACTTGATATTGTCGATATATTGCCCACTGTTCACGATCCTTAAAATATTTACGACCTTAATGCAAACAATATAGTGACTTCCATTCAAAACTTTGTCGAAGTATATATAATTTAGCATATAAGTTGTTAATTGTGACCTACTCTAAAAGTTCATGATGCCTTTTCAATTTACCATCATCTAATTATGTTTCTGATAAGTGAGCTGAAAGAATATCAACAGCCGGGATCCTAGTTCCTGATATCGAGTTGCGAATTTTAAAATCACTCACTGCAGGGCCAACAAATTAAATATTATGCCTAACCATCGTTAAACATTCAATTTATTTATAAGTGAGACTAAATGTGCAGTTCCTCGAAGGACTTGACAATGATACACTAAATTTAAATAATATTCGGGTATGAAGCGTATAATTGCCTCTGAATATGATGGATATAGTAAATTTGGGAATACATATACTTCTCATCTCCTTTATATCGCGCTATACTTTGGATTTTATGTACGATAAGCTGATATATCAGACTGATGGAGTGGTTTTCATTTATAATATCGCTAATGTTATTGTTCCATAACTCTCCACCATATAATCAGTTGTCCTAAGACTTACTTTGAACGATCATACAACGCGACATAAAACATTTTTGAAGGTGTTGCGTATGTTTTTAAGAACCTTTAAACATTGGCAGTTATAATAAAGGTTTAGTCATTTGTGGCTTTAAATGCTTTTTAAGCTTAACTATGTGACACTCTAGATAGATTCTATATGCTGCAATAAAACTTTAATTTTATCTAAAGAACTAGAGCCAATTTAACATACTTCACATAACATTACGTAGACACATCTAAGCGATCTGTTCATACTGCACTCTCTGTTTAATATTTATTGTTAGGATTTTTGTTTGTTGTTGCGAATGCTAACGCACACTTAGACCGGCGATTGATCCGTTGTGATACCACTTTGTATATACGGCTATATGGTCCTATTTTCCGTAGAACCATCTGCACATTGCATAGCTCCATGTCAGCCTATAGTACTGACATGAACGATGGGACGGCCCATGGATTCTAAATTCGACAGAGAATCCAGATGTGTTCATTCACACCATCGATCGCACCACCCAAACGATCGATAGTGAATAATCCCACCATCTTATTGTCAGGATACTCTGCCAAATTATCGTGAATAGAGTCATGCTTGAAAAAACTCTACCAATTAATTCAAACTCGCGCAACTTGTTTTTAGCATACATTATCGTTCATTTGAGCAAACCATTAATTTGAGCAATCAACTTCAAACTCCCAATAAAGAGAATCGTATTTATCTAAAGTAATTGAGGACAGAAATCTAAATTTAATGGTTCTGTGTATCAAAATAGGTAGACATTTTTGCGCAAAGATCGTTGTGTAAGCTTTGGCTAGTATACAAGAGCTAAGAGTTTATTGATCTAAATCGTTGATTTCGAGAACTGGACCTATCAATAGAGCTGCAAGGTCTTGTGATTTAAAATTTCTTGACTATTTCTTGTGGAGCCACGTGAAGTCATTGGTTAATACCGATAAATCAGCAGCATTCTTAAGTAATAACTGAAGTAATCAAAGTGATAAATATCATTCAGTGAATTCAAATCTTTTATTACTGCTGTACTACTGAGTGACGGACAGAGTCATAGGTTCAAGATTGTATACAATATAACTTTAGCACAACAGTTTGTTTGACGATCATTTAAGTGTATCAAAAACAATAATTTCGTCTTCCAAATTTGTTCCAAATTATGATCACGTGTAATGGAAATAATTGTCCCGCCGTTTTCTTATAATATTTCTAATTATGGGTAATTTCATTTTGTTTGGTTCGTATTGAATTCTTGTAATGACATTAAATGCAATTGAAATAATTGAACAAGAAAAGATGCAACTACAGGTGATGTCAAGAGTATAATTTAAATTGAGCTTTGTTATTAATTTTTTTTTTACAGTGTTGTTACTTTTAAGTTAAGCGAACATTTCAATTATTTTTATACTGTGCTTATGAAGATGGACATTACGAGTACAATAAAAATTGCAGCGTGAATTATGTGACAATTTCCAATTTGTCAAAATCATACCTTTGTATTTGTAAATGTAATCAATAGAAGAATGCATTGTATCAGATGTTGATGATTTCCTTTGTATATATATATATATATATATATATATATATATATATATATATATATATATATAAATATATATATATATATATATATATATATATATATATATATATATATATATATATAAAATATATAAATATATAAATATATATATATATATATATATATATATATATATATATATATATATATATATGTATATCTGTATATATATATACATATATATATATATATATATATATATATATATATATATATATATATATATATATATATATATATATATATATATATATATATATATATATAGAGTCATACCTCACTTAACGTTGTTAATTGGTTCCATAAAATAACGACGTTAGGCGAAACAACGTTATTGGGGGCAAAGGAATTTATATCATTTGATTTCATTCGAACTTCTTCAACTGATTTTCGTTTTGCACTAAGTCAAAACAATTATTCTACTGTGACTTGGAATTTATATCATTTGATTTCATTCGAACTTCTTAAACTGATTTTCGTTTTTCACTAGTTCAAAACAATTGTTCTACTGTGACTTGCACAGTAGAAGGTTTTGTTTTATTTGTTTGTATAGCTCTCTATATCAATGGATTACACTTTTGATTCCTTGATTGACCGTGATTTATCGCTTTGCGTAACGGTCGTGCTCTAAAAAAAATCTTTAGCTTTATCCAGAAAATAAAAAGAAGAAAATAAAAATCCAATTTCTGTTTGCACTTCCTCGTCCGAGACATCATCATCGTAATCTAGAATCTCTTGCTGGCTTTCAATTAATGCTTCGTTTGTTAATTCATTACCATGCAAGTCAATCCAATCTTGAATGTCACTTGTATTTTAGATCTGCAAAACCTAGATGTTTCTCCCTTTTGATACAATTTTTGTTTGAAATTCCGATGTTGTATCGTCTGTTTTTACAAAATTTTTTATTCGTTCGATCCAAAACTTGTTCCAACGTCCATCCCAAACTCTACTATTGATGAACTTATAACACCTTTTGTCACATTCAACACATGGGAAAACGTTCGCTTTAAGTAGTAATGTTTTAACACAGCTATTGGTATTTGATCCATTGGCTGCAAAAACGATGTTGTGTTGGGTCGGATGAATACCACTTTAATATAAATTATTTTGATGTTCAGGTTCATTATCCAATATTAACAATGCTCTATTGCCTATTATTCTGAATGCAAGTTTTGTGACCGTAAACACAAAACATTCCTTGGCCCAAGCCTGAAACAAGGATTTTGTCACCCGCAGGCTGTTTTATTCGCCTTCCATAATACTGACAATTTCTGTTTATCAATATTTTTGAGCGCTCTGGGGTTCACAAATCTGTAAACCAATCTTAGTTTTAACTTAAAATATCCTGCTGCGTTACCGATCAATACTAAGGTAATTCTTAGTGCTCGTGCTTAGATTTTTCTGCTTTGGAAATAAATTTTTTCAACGTCATCTTTTTTACACGCAGCTTCTATATCGGCACTAGCTGCTTCCCCATTAATTTAATATTATGGGTTCGTTTAAAAAAACAACGTTACAAAGAGACACTGCGACGATAGAACGGGGTATATTCGCATTTTAGTAACAACGTTACAGCCAAACGACGTTATGAAGGGAAACATTGTACGGAGTATGACTATATATATATATATATATATATATATATATATATATATATATATATATATATATATATATATATATATATATATATATATATATATATATATATACATATATATATATATATATATATATATATATATATATATATATATATATATATATATATATATATATATATATATATATATATATATATATATATATATATATATATATATATATATATATATATATGTATATATATATATATATATATATATATATATATATATATATATATATATATATACAAATATATATATATATATATATATATATATATATATATATATATATATATATATATATATATATATATTTCTATCATAGGTTTGGATGGAATATCAAAGACAAGATCTGCACTATCAATTTTTTTCCCAATCCATCCAAAAACTTTAACAAGTGCTATTTGAACAAATTTACCTTATTGTTTGGTATGTATGAGTTTCAGTGCATGCTGCCTACAGTACTTTCTACCAAACATTCTAAATGATAAAGTAGAAAAGAGGACAAGCTTTTGGTTAAAAAGTGTTAGTCTGGCGTGTCTAGGAATGAATATCTAACCGATCATCCTCTGCATTTTCTGATGTTCATTGCTGAAGAGATATTTATCTCATTTAGAATCTTCTTTCCGCCCTTCTCTCCTAGAAATTGAATAAGTTATAGAAATAGTAATCTTAATTACTTCCAGTTTTGAGGACGGAAGATTGTTTCAATATATTGCCTATATATATTTTAAATAACCAGGTCGGATTCAGACAAGTATTCCAGTGAAGAGATGTCTTTTCCATTTATCTGTGTGTTGCCTCTGCATTGTGATTTGAGTTTGCATTGCATCCGTCAATTTTTTAACTTTAAATACCCAGTTCCTCACGCCTAACAGCAAGTTCCTTCACAGAAAAAACTACTTTACAGCAGTCGTTTGTGAAGGAATTGGTTATTAGGCGTGATGAACTGGGTATTTAAAGTTAAAGAGTACGTATATCATACAGTAGTCTAAATCATGTTAGTAACATAAACGTAATTTGTTTTAAGTATCGAGCAGGTATCATTTAGGAAAGTCTTTAGCCATTGGATTGAATCCACTTATTTTCTTTCTGCTCATCCAGGTTGTTGAAACCAAATATTCTAATCAAAGTGGGATGGTAGAGAACCATGAACAGACTACATTCACTCGTAGTTAATTGGTGTATCACAGTTAATTGCTGACTCACCACTTAACGTAGTGACCTAGTTGACCAGTGAACACATCAAGAGAACTTAGATCCTCCAGAAAGAAATTATTTGGAAGCATTCAAGGTTTTATTTTCTTAACAGCATTGCCTTAAAGTAAAACAGCTTATATACATCACTTCGATATATACTACAGGTCGAACAACCCTGTCGATAAATCATAGCAATTCTGAAGTTTATTATGAAAGATACCCTTAAATCTAAACTCGAAACGAAGAGGAGTTAAATTCAAACTTTAGTAAATTTTCTTTTTGAAGTTTTCCCAAAATTGCATCCTGAAAAAAAATATAGTTAACATATAGGAGACATATCATTGATAAAAGGTACATCTCGAAAGTTTGAGAGTTGAACATCGTTGAAACTTCCGAGGTATTATAATAAAGAAAACCTATACATTTCTTGAATGTTATATTTACCTTTGGCGTGCGTGCTGATAATTAACCAGAACTTTATGAAAATCAAAGCCTGATTTTAATACCATTCACTAGAATTGTTTTGGGAAAGATTCTGGGCCAACCCCACACATATATAAATTTTTGAGAGCAAAAATAAAAGGTGGGAATAAAATTGATAAACTACTGGTGCAAGTCTAGATTAGCAATCTGTATTAAAAAAAAACTGGGTGTAGCCGATTATAGCCTTGCAGTTAGAAGAGTTTCTCATAATGTCGATTACCAAAAATTAACGAGCCGCAAATAAATACCGATTGAGTGTAAAGGCACTAATTCTTATTAAAATTGGGAATGTTACAGACAATCCATTTTTTAAGCAATGTCTTTCCGGTTGCTATTTGCATTATTTGAATTACGAGTTCTGATCATATATAGCATTCTTTTTGGCATACTGTGTACCAAGTTTGTTATATACTCCTAAACGGCGCCCTTGCATGTTCCACACGTGCTCTACGGGATTTAGTCTGTCTGTTAACGTCCAAATTACTAATCACAACATTGTTCACAGATCCTACTGGCATTGTCATATGCATTATTTTAAATTTCTCTACAAAAAGGGGCCTATAGAACTACATAATCTATCATACAGCCAGCAGTATTAATACTGGTAATAAAGTAGTCGAAAAGATCCCTACGACCGTCTATTGAAAGACTTGCTCAAACTATTTGAGAAGTAAGTGGCCATGAAATGCCACATTTTGCATAACTCTTTCACGTTCATCCTGTAATCACGATTGAACCTTAGTTCATGAGTAAACTACACAGACTTCCACTCGTTTGTAGTGCAACTGACGTGATTATATGGAAAAAGAAGGTTTTTTCGATGTACTGAAATAAGTTTTGACCCTGTGGCAACCGTCCTGGACTGCCGTCAATGTTCATGTATTTTTCGTGAGGTTGTGTTGACAGCAATAATACTAGCTATTACGAAATAATTCCCCAGTACCCTTGATACTATTAACCGACCGTTCCACACGTTTAAGGGTCTTTTGTGATCTGGTTTAGGAAATGGATAAAGTTGGGAAATATTGAAAACATATAATAAAACTGTACCCAAAGTGTGACCTATTTACGTGGGAAATGCAGTAGAAAGCTATGAAAACTATCAAGGCAATTTGTTATCAATGGATGAAATGAGTTCGTGAAACTAGTTTATTTTTGGATGTGCGTTTACATTGTAACTCAGTATGTGTCTGAGCATCCATCAACAATAACTTGCCATCGTGAATTGATCATTTAAGGCGTACAAAGTTCAATTAGCACAGAAGCTGAAGAAAAATGACTATCTACAACGTTTTCGGTTTGCTAATTGGGTAACTGGAATTAATCTTAAAAGTCAACCGGGAATGTTACTGGGCTTAGATAAACGAGTTTTTGCTACCCATAATTCAAAAGGAGGCCACACGAGGACATACGAAAGTTGGTTTCAACAGAATGACTTGGCATACAGAAAACGAAACCATCAGCCTTTTACACAGTGTTCGGCTTGCAAGTGAAGCTTGCAAGTCGATGAGAAAAAGCGTTACGTGAAACATCTATAGAGACTATCCAAAAATTCAAAGATCTAATCGAAGTTCTCATTGATAAGATAAGAGTTCGTACAATTGAAATAAAACGTGCTGGAAAATTAGGTTGACAAAAAATGATACTGTAAAGCCATCAGCATAAAATAAAAACTAATCAGAAATGCCATGCCTTTAGTGTAGTTTCGGCTGTGTCTATACTAGTGACACTTTCAAATAAACATTTTTTTGAACTATTATTAGCCGCATAGCTACGTATGTATATGTGAAAAGTATTCCTCATTATAAATATATATTTTATTACACATAATACATGCAAATAAGTAATACATTCATATATTTTTACTATTCCTCCAAATATAAATAATATCGCATACATATAAATACATTTAATATATTATGGAATATTAGTACGTCGGATCATTCATAAATATATAGTATTTCATTTCAAGATTATATTTACGAAGTTGTTTAGTGTAATTTTGTATATTAATTTTGTGTGTTTTTTTTTATTTTGTAGAAAAGTAGGATCTACTTACAATCTTAATTTTCTAAAATATCAAACAAAACTTAAATAGCGGTGTTTAATACATATTTATTAAACTACAAGAAAATACAATAATATATAAAAAATGGGAAGAAAATCTATTTTATTTATATTATAGTATTTTATTTTAATTTAATAAATATGTATTAGATTGGTTTTATTTATTTATAAGAATTTTGTAAACTACACATCCTATTTTAAGCTTTAAAATCGTTCATAATAGAATGTACAGTTTATTAATTGTCAAGAAATATTGAAAAATAAAGTTGCGAAACTTTTCTTCTCTCCGCTTTTCCTTTATTCATTCGGCATTTTTGAATCATTGGTACCACAGTTTCCTCGGATGTTCCATGAAGATCTTCAACCGAACCTTTTTGCTATAGTGTTGCATATTTTAACACATCTTGGAATTTTAGTGTACTGCAGAATGATACAGTTGAATGATTCAATACAGCTGAATGATACAGTGCAGATGAGACGAATTGTATAATTGTATTTGAATACGCCCATTTAGGTTTTGTTTGACTTGTTTATTTTAATAAGGATCTACCTGCAATATACAAAGTTAAACTTTTCTATAAACATTTTTTTACATGCATACGATCGGCCATGCGTAATAAGTTACACTAATACGAATTACGTTTTCTTCCTGTGTAATATTGGCGTAAATTCAATACAAAAATAAATCAAAAATAAACTTTGGTCATAAAATTGAAATTGAATCTTCATATATTCCATTGCTAGTTAATGCAACCCCTTGCGTTTGTGTTCGCATTGTGCAGTGTTGAAAAGTCTACTTTGAAATATATATTTATTAAATTAGTTGCAGTTTGGTTAGTACCTAATACCATAACAGTTTGTGTTTTTATTATTTTTGATAAATTATATTTTAGTTCCACAGTAATGCGTAGACGGTCGTGAGCTATTTTTATCCTGGCAAATTGCCATTCTAAACAGGAAGAAGGTGCCAGATTTTTTAAATATTCACCAAACTTCTACTTGTATCAACCAACTTTGGTTAAAAAATTGTTATAATATATCAGTTGTTACTAAATAAAAAATCTGATTTGTTCAAACCATTTTGAATCACATTATGAAAGCTTAAAAAATACTGCGGTTCCCACTTTGTGTTAAGGAAGACAAGAAGAAAATTCTTTGGAGAACTTGAAACCTGTATCTGTTACAGAAAATACAATAATTTCTTCTGCATTGGAATCACATTATCATAATGAAAAACATTTTTTTCTGGAGTCACCTAATAAACTAATAATGGATTGCGAAAAATCCAATATAAAAACTTATACGGTTAAAAACGAATCCAGCGTTTTAACGATACAAGATATTTGCCTGACCCATATTTTTCAACAGACAACAAATTTTTAGAAGACAATCCACCTACTTGTACATACTGCGAAATGAATGAAAAAAACATTGAAGTATATAGGTCCATAAATCGGAAAATCAGATTGAAAACTCTTAATTGGAAGCTGAGAAAAGGAAATTAGTTAAACTTATCAAAAAACAAAAAAATAATTTTAAAATCGAAAAGCGTAGAAATTTTGAAAGACCTTATTAATAGGCAAAATTAAAGTGACTATTGCAAAAAGTTTTTTCTCATGATTTTGGATCAAAGAACTAAAACTCAAAAATGGATGGGTAGTATATATTTTGGGCTAAAGTTTGAAGGATGAATTAAAAACTTTAGCCTAAAATATGTACTACCGATCTCCATAGATTTACAATGTCATGAAAGAAAAATGGGATTTTAGTTTACCGTCAAAATGATCGTTGATTTGGTGGCAACCTATTAAAACCTTTAATGTTTGGTTACGTTTCCAGGAATATGTAATTTATATATAATGGAAAAACTCCAACAAAAAATTGACAATTTAAATGAATCAGCTAAAAACTGCACTTAAACATTTGACTAAATAAAAATAAAAAAGATTTGAATTATAATGTTACATGTGATTGTGTTGATGGATACGTGGATTTAAGCGGAAACAAAAGGGAACGTAGACTAGGCATATGTATTTTTATGGTGCGTGGAATATTGGAGAGTTGGAAAAATATAATAAGTTATTATGTTTCTGAAAGTTGTATATCTTATGATTAACCAGCATTATAAATGAAAATTTAGTTATATGTAAATCTCTATGGAATTAAAACTAAGAGCTGTCGTATGTGATCAAGGAGTAAATAATCGTTCAGTTTTTCAGAATCTGGGAGTTACTTAAATTGTAGCAGCTTCAATTCAATTGTAGGAATATTTAATGTACCAAATTTTATAAAATCATTTCAGAATGCTTTGTTTACATCTGACTTCAAAACACCTGACGATACAGTAAGCTGGAATGTTATTGGCGGGCTCTTTATAAATTGCAATTAAATTCTGTAACGCGTATGTGTCCTAAACTTATCGATAAACATATATATATATATATATATATATATATATATATATATATATATATATATATATATATATATATATATATATATATATATATATCCTGGGCACTTTGAACTCTGAAAGTTAAATTGGCAACGGGGGTGTTTAGTTCAAACGTGGTTGCAGGGTTAAGAACTGCTTTCATATTTCATATTTGATGACTTGGCGATTAAATCAAGATGCTTTAGAAAACACTTTTTCTTTAATAAGATCCGCAAATGGCAATAATTCCACACCATCTGTGCAAGAGTTTAGTTTTACTGTTGCAAAAATACCTTTCCATAAAATTTCTCACAGCTTTCACCAATCTATCGAATTGCGAAGAAGATTCTGATTCAACGTTATTACACGTAATAAGAGAAGATGTTTGAAACCAGCCAACAGATACTGTAGAAGAACAACCATTTTGAAAACGATGAAATGAGACATGATTTAGGCCTCAACATTTGGAATATGATTTACAAATATTAAATAAACCATGAGATATTAACTATCATCCGACTACAAGATATTTTGCTGGTTACTTAGTTCACAGAATTATTAAGAGATTTAATTGTCAACATTTTATACCTACGTTATTGAAAGATACGGATTATGTTGAATGTAATTCTGAGCTTCTCATTAAAAACAAAATCTTTATGGTGAATTGTTTTGGTAAACTACAACCACCATCGCAATCTCTTTGTGAGTTAGGCAAGCGCCAAATCATATCCCATACAGAAGTTAGCTTAATATCCCATAAAGAAGTTTGGCCGTAATCACTGTTGACTGTCGTCACTGATTATTTCTCCGATTATATAAATATTTATATATATATATATATATATATATATATATATATATATATATATATATATATATATATATAAATAAATATATATATATATATATATAATATATATATATATATATATATATATATATATATATATATATATATATATATAATATATATATATATATATATATATATATATATATATATATATATATATATATATATATATATATATATATATATATATATATATATATATATGTATATATGTATATATATTTATATATATATATATATATATATATATATATATATATATATATATATTTATATATATATTATATATATATTATATATATATATATATATATATATATATATATATATATATATATATATATATATAATATATATATATATAAATATATATATATATATATATATATATATATATATATATATATATATATATATATATATATATATCAATATATTGGATAGATAACACAATAGTTTAGGACCAATTTAAATCAATAATGTGAATCGTACATCCCCAATTCTCTACAAAACACATTAAATAAATAAATGGGATTTACTTCTCTACTGTGTCGCATTTTTGTCAGATAACAGACAAAATATTCTTTTCAACAATATTTGAGCGGTAGCACTGTCTGAAATGGTTATTCGTATGACAATCCTTTCGAACAATACGGAAAAACCTTGTTCGCGCATCATTAGATATCTCTCATGTCATGTTATTCATATAACTATTGACAACAAACTAAACTATCTAGGAGCTCACGATTGTTTATTTTTTCTTCGATTATAAAAAATACAACGATTTTCACTTATATTCGTTTCTGTATTCAATTTAAAATTGTTAATGAATGAAAAAGTCGATTTGTGAAAAAGTTCTATGTATGTATGTGTAAAATGAATTTGATTTGTAATTTTACTTTCCACTTAATTAACTTATGTTTGTAGTTGTGCAGCTAGAGTTAGTTCTTCCAGTTAACGCTAAATTCAAATAGAGCTAGAATCGATTATTTTTGTTCTTTTGCATGGCGCTTCTGATTAGTTTTTATTTTATGCCATCAGTAAAAGCACAGTTGGGATTTTACATGTAAAAAACGAAAAAACCACCATTCACAGTGCCATCTATTTTAAAATGTTAAAAATTTTCTGACTAAAAATTTTCATTTAATCGTTATAACAAAAACCGATAGATTAGTCTATAAACTATGCCCAAAAAGCCCAGGTTATTACTGTCGAAGATTATTTTGAGAATTAGTCTCTACTTAATACGAAAAACGAACGGAGTAAGGGGATCTTGAAGATATTATCAGAATTTAAATGTCGTACCATTCCTGAAATTTCCATAACTTCATTAAGTGCAAGCTTATCATCAGATTCTAGTGGTTCCATTTTACATTCCTAAAAAAGTCATCGTAACACCTTTTGGGTTGTTCGATTGTTTTTTGTAAATGACATTTGAACTTAGAAATGCCGCAAAATCTTTTCAGCAAATAAAGCAAAAAGTGTAGTTCGAATATTCGGATTGGTAATTATAAATAAACGTGGATAAATGCGAATTTGCAAAATCTGTTAGTTTTTTGTCCACGTTATTAGTTTCAAAGGGGATTCTTTTACCTATACCCGAGCCAGTTAAAGTGATTTGAACAGAATTAACTAAAAAAAAATTATTATACAGTCGAAAAAAAATTGTACTTAGTTAATAATTTCAGAAATTCTATTCGTAAAATAGTAAAAAAATTATTTAATAGATGGCTCTTTAGTTATAATTAGGTTTGACAAGAGATGGCGCGTTAGTTACAAAATAATCTTTTTTCACATTACTTGTTTTTTTATTGTGTTTCATACATAATGGCAATGTTAGATGAACAAACCGTTATATAGGCAATGGCATTAAATTCTCGATTGGAATAATTAAAATAAATAAAAATACGTAAATAAATTGTACAATGAATTAAATCATACCTTGTGAAATATTACAAATATTAAAAATATTCTAAACAAATGAAATAAGTTATATCTGTAACCTTTTGACCATATAGGATCTCTTTCCATATAAATTGCTTTTAACTGTTATTAAAAATTCTGAGAAATAAAATATATTTAATGATTTCATGTTAAATTATTTTTTAATATTACATTTTATTTAAAATATAAATAAATGCAAAATCAAAATAAAAAACACAAGTAAATCGGCAATTTATTAACTAATACATGAATATATTAAGAAAACATGAAATATTGCGGTTATTTATTTATTTACTTGGATCGTACGTGTGTGTACAACTCTGTACAAAGGTATTCTCGTACATATCATTTATGAGAAAGTGTAAATTTTGTAGTACTTTTGTACAGTATACAATCGATATCAAAGACACTTAATAAATCTTTCACGTACAATACAACATGCTAATTTAGGATAATAAAATAATTGAATTTATCAGTTTTATGTACATATGTGAATCTGCATAGTGCACCACGAGAGATATTTTTGGGGATCTTTGGGTATGGGGTCCCCAATTGGGATAATTAATTCGAAATTTACAATCACATATAATTTTGCACAACTGTAACTTACACTTGAGAAAAGACAAACAAAATTAAGAAAAATATCCAAATTGATCTTGTCATGTTGTTGTTGTTGTAGTTTTCGGTTCGGTTGCATATTATAAACCTATAAAGTAATAAAAACTATAAATTTGCACGAATATTGCACAACCAATTTATTTTGGTGATTACAAGCCATCATAAAATATTTAACTTTCACAAGTTTATATGTGAAACATTTAGTTAATGTAAATTAATTCGGAATTTGTCGATTTTTTTGTAAGGGCGTATATAAGTGATGCGATTTAATTTATGATATTTATGAAATTTAATTGAAAAATAAAATATCAAATATTATGTTAAATCTCGCAGATTAGCAGTGAAATCGAGAATGTGCGGCTGCAATTGGTACAATTTATTTTTTTACTATAAAATTGTCTGGAACCCAAGGTGATAACCGAATTTGCTTTGCAAAATGTATAAGTTTAGACCAAGGGAGGTACGATAGCTGAACAACGCTACTTAACCTTAAAAGCCGGACAGTTGCAAACGAAGTGGTTGAAGTCATCATTCTCTTTCAGATAGTACTCGTAAATAATATTCTGACTAATGAGATGTAGATTATTTTTAAAATTACCATGTCATGAAGGGCACGCATTCTATGTGAGCACATGACAAAAGCCACCCGAAAATAACAGAAAATTCTGACAACTATAATAAAATTGAATGAGAACTAAAAACGAGAGTCAATGAGAAAAAGAGAATGCTGGGATAATTCAGATAACACACTCAGTCGTAACTCAAGTCAGCCTGCCGCAGCCTAATAAGGTGATATTTATTGATCTAAAGAAAAAGAAGAAGTGATAGTTAACTTCCCTTATGATAACTTTTGGTCACACCATTCACTTGACAATTGTAGGATTAAAATCAAACTAGGTGCATGTAATGTTTCAATCCTTCTTATGCAGTTTCGCAAGACTTGCAGATTCTATAATTATGTAAATATTACTGACTGGGAAGACAGAAAAATATTTGCCTTCAATACCTGGTAAACCACAAGTCGATCATTCGCCGAAATATTTGGAAAACTCAAAAAACATTAGTCGACAAATGAAGTGACTAATCCATATAGGCAAGTAACTCATATGTATACATAGAAAGCAAGCCAAATACCTTCCTATAAATGACTTTCACATTTGGAGGAAGTCACTTTGTAGTCATTATACTTGTCTGTCTTTGTAGTCATTACACTTAGTAGTCATTATACTTTAGACTGAGAGTATAGTAGACCATCGATCAACATCAAAGACTGTTAAATTTCGAGCTTCCTATTACTTATAAATGTTTGGAAATATTAAAAAGAAAGACCTCAATAGTTGTTATATATTTATTTATTAAATTAAAAATAAAGAAAAATAAACAATTTCATTGTTAAGCGATAACTAAAAAATAAAAATTATACATAGCTATGAATTTAATAAATCGGACTTATTTCTTCTTGTAACTTTGCCGTTTAAAAAAATCTTGGGTCGCTTGGCATATATTATTTTTATTGTAGAATCCACTAACTTCTTTTTATTTTTTGCTGCACACGACAGTTAAAAATTCTAATATTTTTTAAAAAATATTGTTTCTGAAACTGAACAGTAATTTTTTTTTATATGTAGCTTTAATTGGGTGCAGGGCGGAATTTTAGACCGTCCTAGCTCCTTGTAACTGTCAGAGCTCCTGCACCCAACGCGCGGTCCTTCAAGTAAAGGTGGATAGTTGCCTTAAACTTGTGCATTTTATACTCCAACGGAAACTGAAAACCGGAGAATTCCACTTCCTGGATGTTCGATGAATGAATTCGCGCTTTGTATCTTCAGTTCGAGGTTTCGGCAGCTTCACCGTAAACCTATGCGCATTGACCGTTCCTCGTGTTACCCGTCCTGGCGTAACTAATGGTGGTATTTTCTCCTTTAATTCTGCAGAACATTTACCATTTATCAATCTATGGAACACGAAGAGCTCTGCAACATCTCTGCGGTGTTGTAGACTGTCTATATCTTTCGTAAGTCTAGAGTTTTGTATTATTCGTATGGCACGCCGCTCAACTCTATCCAGCAACTGGAGAGCAGTGCCATATGCTCCACTCCAAACTTGACAGCAATATTCTATACACGGTCTAATAAAGGTTTTATATATCTGGAGAACTTGATGCGATTTAAAAACCCGTCTGCATCTATTGAGGAACCCGAGTTTACGTGAAGCTGATTTGACCAATGCGATAATGTGTTCATTCCATTTTAAATTGTTACTTATTTGAACACCAAGCAGACGAATTGAGTCACAACCCACGAGAACGTGGCCTTTTACCACAAAAAGGTATTCGTTGCGACTTCTTTTACGTGTGCATATTTGTGTTTTTTTTTCTCGTTAAATTTGACCTGACTTTTAACTCCCCACTCAAATATTGTAGTCAAATCGGAATTAGGCGAAGTGACAACTTCCAGCCGGTTACCGTTTAACTGTGAAGGAGTAGGCTCGACCTCGAATAAAATAAATAGAAGAGTGCAATGTTGCATCATCGGCCAAACTGTGGAT
Organism: Tipula lateralis; assembly: GCA_963932295.1. Taxonomy (NCBI): domain Eukaryota; kingdom Metazoa; phylum Arthropoda; class Insecta; order Diptera; family Tipulidae; genus Tipula; species Tipula lateralis. Next base: position 147,856,925 of record OZ010738.1, read on the forward strand.
AGGGTTCACAGTGCTATCCAACAAGTTATTAATGTATACCAAAAACAAAGTTGGTGACAAAACTGATCCCTGAGGGACTCCGGCATTTGGGGAGTGTGTCGTTGATGATCTCCCATTTATCCCACAACGTTGATCATTCGGTTTTTGCGAAAGCTTTTTATCCACTTGATGGTCATCGAATCCAAGCCGTATGCCACAAGTTTACAAATGAGATTCTCATGCCAAACCTTGTCAAAAGCCTTGAATATATCCAAAGCGATTGCAAAGGCTTCTCCATGGTGCTCAAGGGCGAGATTCCATTTGTTTGTAACATACGTCAAAAGATCGGTTGTGGAGTCGCTTTCACGGAAGCCATATTGTTTATCTGAAATTATTTTATTAATCTCAAGATAATTCACCAGTTGTTGGTTAATGCATTTCTCAAAAACTTAAGCCACGGCTGACACAATTGATATTGGCCGGTAGTTTGAAGGGTCAGTTTTATCACAGCCACGTTTAAGGACCGGTTGCACCAACGCACCTTTCTAGGCGTTTGGGTATTTACCTTGCTTAAGGGAAAGGAGAAAAAGTTTAGTTAATATTGGAGCCAAGTCACTGGCAAACTCCTTCAATATTCGAACAGGAATTCTGTCAGGTCCGGTGGTCTTATTTATGTCCATTGTCTTTAGGTTCCTGGAAACAATTTCCTCCGAGATGTTGACAGGATCCATTTTGGTACGGAATTGACGGAGGCATAACTCCATCAGGGACAACTAAGGTCGAGTTCGAAGTGAAGACGTTTGCCAGTAAGTCGGCCTGTAAATATGGATCCACCACCAAAGCACCGTCTGCACATTTAAATGCTTAAATAGATGTTTTAGAAATATTGGCAACCGATCGGTAAAAGTTGCGATCAGAGATTTTCAACTCGGAAGCCTTAGCGGCTTTCTTGTTGTCAGCTCTTTTCGCTTCCTTATTAGTTTTATATTTTCTCAATAAAAAGTCGTTGCTTACCAGTATCATCCTCAGCTGCCAAATTTTTGTCAACTCTCCTGGCTCTGTGCCATTTTATTTTCTGCACAAATTTTTTGCTAAGCAGCTTATTGAGAACTGATTTGCTGAAACTATTCACCTCTTTTTTCGCGCCACTTTTCCAGGTATATTGTGTGTATGCGTAGGCCTAGTAAAATAATAACAATGAACAATAATTATTTTGTTTATAATAATTATAACTAGAAAAAAATACCATAAAAATCGTTTTCTTCTAATTGAATCTCCAACTCATCCAATTTTTCTTTTGACTGTATATTTGTAACAGGAACAAAAGAAGCTGTTGTTGACGATCTCTGGCAATACTCGGCTATCATCTTGATCATTGTCATAATTTTTTCCATATTTGACTGCAATATTTCGTTAGATGCTTTTAATTTTGATAGTTCTTCTAATGCTTTTGGCAGGGAATCGTATTGCACGTAAATTAAATTATTGCTTACTGAATTATCCAATAATATTTTATTGAATTTTTCTTTATTGATTTTTTTTAATTTGTACTTTATATTATTTATACTTTTATTCCTATTTTTATTATTTTTCAACATAGAATTCATTGTTTAATTTGGTAGTTCCTTAATCACAAAAACCACATATATTTAAAAAGATGAAAGAAAACTAAATGGTACTTACTTGTTTACTGCAACTTGTTCTAACCTGTATAATGCTAAACTCACTACATGCGCTTGGCATAATGTGTAGAAGAGGCGACGAAGTCATTTACTAGTTTACAAGAAACTGACTTTTGCGTTGCTTTTCTGTATTTGACTTCATTCATACAACTGACATCCAAGTCAAACTTCTGCAACTGACAAAAAAGTCAACCAAATAATAGACTTGTATGTCGGAGTTGTGTATTTGACTACACCGTTCGTCTTATAACGTCCTTGAAAGAAGAAATTCTATAACTGGCTCTAAAAGATGGTCGAATGATTGAATTCCGGGCTGAAACATGTAGTTAATGTTTCAGCCCGGATTGAATTATTTAATTATTGAAGCTTATGATATAATTGACATTTAGGTAGAAATCTCATAAAACTACTTTGGTTTTTGTTACATGATTTACATTTTCTAATTCTTGAATTTCCCTAAAGCTCTTTCAATCCAGGCTTGAAACACAACTCTTTATATGTCTACGCCGTACCTTAAACATCAAACATTCATTTCCTCGAATATTTTCGTTTAAATATGCTTTAACAACTTAAGATAACTAATATTATCCATCTTAATTTTGAAGTTGGAAGAAGAAACCAAACGTAAATTGAACGATATTGCTCCATCGACACGCCTTTTTTAGATAAGTATGTAATATTCTCAGTTCGGAAATTAACTCATTTTTGTTGTCGGACTTCTAACTCTTCGCCCTCTGTTCCAATTAGTCATCTCTGTGTTCTGAGTAAAGTAAAGTCAAAAGAACGATGTCTCCAGTTTCTATAATATCTGCCTATTTATCTATGTTACAATTTTTTACCTGAAAGCATGTTACAGTCAAATCATATGATCATATGAAAGTATGTTACAGTCAAATTATATGATGAACCATATTGCATCGAAAATGCAATAGTGTAAAACATTGATGACTTAAACATTAATGAAAATGGGCCACATTTCAAAAATAGTGTACTGCAATGATTTCCCACCTGAATTGTATCCATAAACTTCCGTTCAGTTTAATTGCTTTTTATAAAGACTAACATCCATGTTACGATCTCTAAGTAGCATTTATATTAGTCTGTACTAAAGAAACAGTTATAGTTTGGAGAAGATTCTGAAACAATCCTTATAACAATAGCAATGGATCACTAACGAAAATTTTCATAACTATGGACCAATGCTTTAAGAGTTTCATTGCATTCAAAAATTTCTCTGATACATAGAGTTTCCGATACAAGTGAGCGCCACTAACTTAGCTGTTTTACCTGTTCATGTAGTACAATACTCATCAGTATACTTTACACTAATAATTTCAAAGGTGTTTCAACATTTTAATGGTCTGACTGAACAATTATAAATCATTGGATAAAGTCTTGTTCATTAATTAAAAATTATAGACAATCTCAAATTTATCGGTTCGCTGAAATAGAATTAATTGGATCGATCCATCCCTTTAATTAAGATTATACCAAAAAAAACTCTTTTACAAACACTTATGGGATTGGAAAAGAAATTTATCGTACAACTGTGCCACCTCATCCGATATCTTTATTTCTGAATGAGAACCAGAAAATTTATTTCAGTAGTGGGAACCGCACTTTTGAAGCATTAATGAGATTCAAGTATATTGCATTTGTCATTACTCACGAAAATGGTGTGGGAGGGGATATCAAGTTTCGGCTTGCTGCTGGCAATCGGGCTTTATATCCTCTACGTCCACTCCTGAAATCAAAATATCTTGCAAATGCGGATAAGCTGAAACTGTACAGAGTGTTGATCATACCCATTTTCATGTATGGATATGAGAGTTGGCCTTGACGGATGAATACGAGAGATGGCTCTGAACATTCGAGAATAGAATAATGCGTGTAATATATGGCACATATTCCTGAATGATACAGCGATCTGTGATGTGGGAGCTCTCTTTCTCTCCCTCTCTCTTTCTCTGTCTCTCTCACTGCGATGGACGATTGTGACGACTGTAAATTGTATAGTTGTCGAACAAAACTATTTTGTTAATAAAACATTGGAACATTTTGCGAACGTTCCTCGAGCGTGAGCCTATTCATGTTGACAATCATAACAGTGTTGCCAACTCCGAGATGTGAACCTCTAAAAAATATCTCTTGACAATATAATGTATTTGTGGTCCATCACAATTTGGACTTTACGAACAAACAACAAAAAGCGGGTTGATGGTTATGGTTCTAAATTTTCGAAAATCTCTTTCGACTTTCTTTCCGAGTATGAGCATCAAACTCACATGACTGCAAATCCAACCGACGAATGATGGTTTTTACTTACCTCATCATGGGGTGCTTAAGGTGACAAGTACTACGAGCAACCGGAAGATCGTTTACTCGATGGTAAGTCAAAACCAAGTTCAGACATATCACTCAAGAAATGCCGTTGGTTCCACTGTGCAGTCTAGGTTATTTGCAATTAATTTAAGATTCAGGAAGCAAAATGTCGTTTTCACTGTTGATACAAAATGGATGTATTCTCAAGTCCTGATGTTACAAGAAATTGTTTTTTAAGAAGACTCATAAATCCCATCTGCTATTTTAAGTTGGCCTAGCGAACAGTGCCCTAAAACTACAACACGAGCAACTATTCCGTCTGCTTTACAGACTATGTCGAAACGGGCAGTATAAATACTATAGAGTTAAAACATAATCCAGTTAAGGCAAACGATATTGTAACAGTGTATAACAGTAACCTGACTATCAACTAATAGCTTCTTGGAAAAGCCATATTTGTTCATCCAGGATTTGGTAAAAAAGTGTAATACTCAAACTTTGACCTCTTCCAATATAACAATAGGAGTCTAATGCTACGTCAATGAATTAAAATTTTCCATCACTATTGAATTTAATAAATTAAACATAAAATCTTATATTTATAGTATCTAGGATACTTTTGGTTAAAGCTGTGGCAGTTGGAGCGGGAGGTACCGGGTTCGAATTTCGATAGGGGCAGGATGCAAAAGGAATGTTTCACCATGAAATTACGATTGGTGGTGTGAATGAACACAACTATGACCCCCTGTTGGAGTGCAGAACTCATGAGCCGACCCATCTTCCATGTTAGCCCTATAGGCTGGTATGGAGCTATATGCAATGTGCAGATGGTTAGATAAATCGGACCTATAGCCGTATTTCCTCGAATTGGCTGTAATGGCGTAAAAGTAAGGACGTAAATAAGCGAACCGCAAACAAGACGGAAGTGCCAAAACAGACTAGAGATAAAAAAAAGAATACTCTTGCCAAATATTTTGGTCCTTCAAGCCGGTTTTGATCTCGCAGAAAAAAAACAAACACTCGATGTTGTGACGTACACAAATAGTCTATAAATTACGTTTCTGAATTAGTTGCTATATGAACCATATTGATCCAGACATTCAAGGAAGTAATATTTCAGTATCAAAATTGGTACAACCTTGGCATCAGTAGTCTTATTTATTTCAAGATTTGATTCTCTCTGATAGTCAGAGAGAAACAAATCCTGAAATCAATAAGAGTAAATCTTCAATTTTACGAGCATAGTCTACTTTAGGCTGAGCCATCCTTCTCTGCTGCATGTCTGAGTGTTTGTTTGTGAGGAGGCATATGTCATATGCACAGTCCAGATCATTTATTTAACCTGTTGATCTCCATTGAAAGCCATTAGACAATGAAACATTCAACTTCCGCATTACATTCCGCATTGGTGAGAGTACGCATCCTTGCTTTATTCCTCGAGTGTTGCAGTGTTTTTCACTTTGTTTCCCTTTATTTTGAACTCGGTTTCCAGCATCCTGATATGATGTTCCTCAATAAACAGTCCGTATAGAAAACTATCGAAAGGTCATTTTTCCAAACACCTTTCTACCTCGCCCCCTCCCATATAATAAGGTTCGTTAATTGTGAATCTATTCAGCTCATTAACACAAAATTGTTGACATACTTTAAGACAACTGCACACATTCTATATTTTCCAATTTTTTAGCCCAGTATACATAATATACGTATTTATTAAGATCGTGTTCTCAATTTGTTGCTTAACGAATAAAACGAATCAAATAAAAGTATTTTCTAAGATGCATAAACAGCATCCAACTTATATACATATTAATATTTGTGATTTGAGATGAATTTTTTTCGTTTTGTATATTTTTTCGATTTACATCTTACAAATTTTTCAAGTGTTTGTTGTATATACGAGTAGTATTATATATTCCACTGTCAATGGCCTTTCAAATAACAAACTGCATACACAATATTTGTTGGTTTAAAGTGTTTCATCTTATATATATATGCATACTAACTACATATATACATTTATTTGCATATGTGTGCATAACTAAATATATATATATATGTACATATGTACGATTATATGATGACTGCCAAAAATAATTTTAGATTTTTTTTTCTGCTGTGCTAACGAATATTTGTTGGTGCGGATGACTTTTTCGCGATTTTTTTTTTCTTAAACTGCAATGTTGAAATTTACAAATTAATTTTTTTTTGTTTTGGTTTATTAAGGCGACAACAAATTAATTAAATTTATGATTTTGTTTATTATTATTATAATGTTTTTTTTGGATTTATAAATAATTTTGAAATAGAAAATATTGAGAGCACAATGACATCAGTTTGGTATGCACAGAAATGCATTAAGGCAATGCACGCTTCCATAAGTATGTTGACATTTAGCAACAGTTGGGTTGTATAATATGTACTTCTTTTCGATCTCTTGTTAGTTTGGTGTATAGAGAGTATAACACAATTGTTGCACATACTGACACGGAATTATGACTTACCAACACTAGCGCAATTATTTGAGAGGCTGTTATTCAAAAGATTAAAAGGAACCATAGAACTAAGAAAGATTATCAGTTTAGTTTCAGAGAAACATTTAACTATAGAGCAGATGTTATTGAGAATACGTTACAGAGGAAAAAGGTTTACTCTTGTTTCAGTCTTCAAATTGTATGAAGAAGAATACTCCAAGATAAAAAAGATTTTGACATGAGTCCACGAGTCAACGAAGTTATACCGTTGCACCATTTGCTGATGATACTGAAGTTCCCTTAGTAGAAGATACTATCGAGGAGTCGATAAAAAGATTTCAAGAAGCATGTGACCAAATCATAAAATGGACAAAATGTGGTGTATCGGGTTCAATTAATCGAAACCACCCATTTGAATTTTTCTAATCTTAAAGTCACAAACCTCTAGTCATTAACGGTCAGCAGATCCCGCATGCAATGAGGCTTAAGGGATGACCTTAGATACCAGGCATGGGGAGAGCACGTTAAAAATAAACAAGATGAACTTGTGGCGTTCACAAATACGACGAATAGTCACGCCACAATAGTGAAGTATAAACAAAAATAATCGAAAAAAGATTTCGAGTCAAATTCTGTAAATTCGCTAGAACTGTTGCAACATAGCCTCACAGTATATATAGAAACGAAATGCAACATACATCAAGTCCGGTCGCACATGCCTGATCAGATGAAGTAGATATTTTCGATCACACAACGAGTCAATGACGTCATCAGATCGAAACCGGCCTAGCGAAACGAATATTACAGACCACATACAAAGATGCCATACATTTCAAGACAAACGTCTTCATCGGCTGGTTGATCCAGCGCCCTAGCTGTCAATCAATGCCACTCTGTGGAGTTCAAAGTTTAACTCCCGCCATTCATCATTAGCTGTCACGATTACAGCATCCTGCATCAATTATCACACTTCAACAAACTTAATATCAAATATTGAAAAATGTATTGGTCTTTCGCGATAAATTCGGAATTGTCAACCGAGAATGAATTACATGAATAATAGCAACAGGCGTTAAAGCCTATATGGACTTACGGAAAGCAGCTATGGGGCTACACAAAGAAAACCAACACCAACATAATACAAACTTTAAAAAAAAGTGCTATGAGATAAACGCTCCGTGGTACTAGGGATGTAAATATCCAGACGGTTTAAGAAGAAATAAAAACTTGCAGTAATTTATGGACAGCGTGTTTATCAACACGGAAACGAAGAGCTTTGTGGTATGTTAAACACTTTACATGCAATAATACACCGAAAAAAAACATTGTATAATATTAACGACAGAGTCTTCGTTAAACAACTAACGAATGAAATCATTAATGAAACGACAAATGTATTATTGTCACAGATTTTTGTTATCTTAATATAAAATTCTTTAAATTATATTTTGATATTCAAGTAAAATCACATTATCTGAACATGCTTTGATTAATTGAATTAGATTTTGACAATTCAAAGAACTTTCATTAACAAAACTAAAATTATTAATTTTTATTAAGATTCGTTCATACGTTTGAACATTTTTAATTAATCGTACTAAGTAGTACTATTTTTTCTTTATTTAATAATTTTTCTTTCAAAAAATTGGTATAGAAGTAATATTCTTTAATTTAATTAATATTTGTTAAATAAAAAATAATAATTGAAAACATTTATAAAAAACCAGGCTGTTAAACGGTAAACCTCAGTTAAATAATAATAATATTTGGATTAATATTAATTGTTTTGATAAAGCTTAATTAGGTCTAGTACATTTCATATAGTTAGACAAATTTTCCTAATACTAATGAAAGTTCTTTAAAACAATTAATTTCAATGCAAACATTTTATTATACAACTAAGATCTACCGTTTAACATTTTTCAATCATAATTGGATAGTCAATGTGGAAAGATGCAACTTACAAAACCACATTTGACACGTGCTTAATTCTTGTGAAGTTTACATTTATTTTGGTAAACTATTAAGAAATTGGAAACAACCATATAGTGTTAAAAAAATTATAATAATATTAAAATAATTCCTATAATAAGCTGAATTGTCAAAATAGGTATTTGCAAGGATATTGAAAACAACAAGTACCTGTCTCAGTCTAGTCCCAAGTTTATTTTCTTATACTGGCACAAAGCAATCATATACTGTGAATATGATTGATTTTAGTTCTTTAATATATATATATATATATATATATATATATATATATATATATATATATATATATATATATATATATATATATATATATATATATATATATATATATATATATATATAAGCGCCCGCGTGGAGCAGCTACACGTGAAAGATTTATTCGTGGGAACGAATATTCTTTAATTCAAATATCTGTATTTTATTAATACTACTACATTTAATTAAAATTCTTTTAAAATAATGTAATTAATGTTAATTAATATAATTAATATTTTTTAAATTGAAAATATCAAACTAACAATAACTTCCTTAATGTTAAGATGATTTAATATTAAAATCAAATCCAGATTTAACTAATATTCATCATTATAACAAACATTAATTATTTCTTATTTCTAAAATAATTGTATTAATTAATAGTTGTTAATTAATTTTTTGATGTTTGATTAATAAAATTGCATAAAATTAATTAATTATTCGTCGGCTGCATATAGACGACGAGCTTGTTTAATGAACACCAGAATTCGTTATCTATACACAATTATTTTTTTCGGTGTACGATTGCAGAGAACAAAACCAGTTGATTTAATGAGACAACTTTATTAAAAAAAAATCTATAAATGGAGCTGGCCAATGGGCCTGTATATTCACAAGTGACTAAATTAATAAAGGAAAATTACTAGATGAGTTGTGTTCGGTTGTAATAATTTAAATATAATAAAAAAAGTTGGTCCATGAATTATACTTAAAATAAATCTTATCAAATTTTCAAATTTGACATATTTATTTATACAAAAAAACCCCGAGCAGGAATTAATTACCCGTATCGTGGAATATTATGATTACCAATTTCTCAACTTCCAATCTCTCAACCACCTGTTATTGTCCATCAAACATTATCCGGTATTATTTAATATAAATTGAAATTGCGAGAGAAAAGAGATCGATTCCATTCTGGCCACCGCAATTATTAAACAAACAATTTTTCTTTATTCATTGCTGTGCTCGTTTGATGTATTCTGCTGCAAAGCTTCCGCGAATGATTAAATGCCACCACAAAGGTAGTGCATTTAAATGAGAAGGGACTGATATGCCTCACTTTTCTCGCTTATTTTATGGCAATAAAAAGAAATTAACCCAATATAAATTTTGTCTTAAGTATTGTGTGAGGCAGCCTCCTATATACGAACAGATCGTTTACCAAAATTGAGAACCGTAAATCTGTCTAAATTTCGTATGGTATAACTAAATCGAATGATAGCCTCAGAACAGTTTACCAACACTTTTTTGTTTTAAGGATATTAAATGTTGGCAAAGCGCGTGTTCAACGAATATACGAACGCGACTAATGCCACTGGAAAATCGAAGGAGAGGAGGGGAGAACATTACGGTAAGCATTAAATATGAAATTATTGCCGAGGTGAAATTGATAGACGGCAATATCTTAGGTGATCTTTCGATCGCGAAATTGTATAAAATGTCCATGCAGGCTAATTCAGGCCTTTCTGTTCGGACCTTATCTTATTTCCGGATACTATTTGGAAATTAATTTGATATAAGTTTTAAGTAACACCCTCAACCAAAATGTAAGTCGATTAAAACTTGTTTACAATTAAAATTAAATGTCAAAATAGAACGAGATTCATCAAAATGACAGCTGCTTATTGCGAAGCTTTCAATACTAATTTTTCCAGATGCTATATTTAAAAAATGATGGGCTATTGACGGTTAAGTAAGTATTTTTGAAATATAATATGATGCTGCCTAAAATTTCCGATCAGGCGTCACCAACTATTTTATACTTATATGCTTGAATCTGTTTCCAGCGTACATATATGGACCTTCAAAATACAAAATACCATCAGATTAGTGTTTGATAGATGTGCTGGTCAGAAGGAAGACAACACAATGATAAGCATTGTGTTTTATTGGCTGAGATCATCTGAACCTAGATAAAAAATATTTCCGATCATTCAACTGGACCGCCTATTTCCACAGCACGAACAAAAAAATAAAAGCTTGATTTTGTTTTTTTTGTTTGTTTTTATCTCTACAATCTGTTTTGGGGCTCAATGCACTTTCAACTGTTTCGCGGTTTGCTTATTGTAATGGTTCGCCATTACAGCCAAATCGAGGACGTACGGCTATAGGTCCGATTTACGTATAGAACCATCTGCACATTGCATAGCTCCTATAGTACTGACATGGAAGATGGGTTGGCCCATGAGTTCTGCACTCCAACAGGGGGTCATAGATGTGTTCATTTACACCACCGATCGTAATCTCATGGTGAAAAATCCCTTTGCCATCCCGCCCCTGTCGAGATTCGAACCCGGTACCTCCCGCTCCAACTGCCGCAGCTTTAACTACTGCGCCATCTGGGCGGTTTTCATTTGTGGAGCGGTAAAAATAAAACCTTAACAAAATATTTATCTTGAAGGTGGTACTACTTTTAGTGTTGGTAACGATTACTCATTTCTTGATTTTAAAACTGAGGTAGGTAATCAGCTACGACCACACGGAACATGAATGGGACTTTAAATTTATGGAGTCAAAAATAATGGTACTAACCATGTCAGTTTAGAAAAGGGGTCAAACAATCAGATTAATGCGACCAATTATACTATCCAACCAGGAATAACCATAAACTAAGAGCAGTTGGGAGACGTTAGAAAGCCTTTACAAAACCATTTTGGGGTTAAATGGAAAGGAAAACCAGCTTTTGTTTTATCAGAACGATAAAATATGGATTTATTACGAGTATTTAAAAAAAAACCCACTTGCAGCTTCCTTTTTTTCTGTTTTATTATTAGCGATCGTTCATGATCGTCTGTCGGTTAACACAAATCCACACGAGAATTATCAACTCTACGCGATTGAAGAAAACCATTCACAACTAGATGAGTTGAGTACCAAAAATCTCTGGTTACATATATACAACTGCATCATCATCATCAACTGGATTATTTCTGTCTGCCAAATCCTCAGATCAATATTTCAATTTCGCTAAATATTCCCAACTGTTCAAAGGATCAGTAATTATAATTAGATTTGGGTTTAGATGTATTCTGAAAACCCCAGGTTGAGTTCCCTGTTTGACTTATGTAAAAAGTGAAAAAAAACGTATGCACTTAAAATTTATTTTGAAACACTGTTTAGTCCATTTGGGTTGGCATTTGTAACAGTTATTACTAGAAAAGTTTTCCTCGCCAAAGACCATTGGGAATTATTTTCATTATTAGTTGTCAGAAAGCCACTGTCATCAGGTACCTCAGGTTAAGACAAATAAAATCGATTGCAGAATATACATATGCATTTTGAACTATCAGCTCATCCTTGTTTTGAATCAATTGTTTCAATTTTAACCTGCAAGAAATTTCAAGGTCATTTTATTTTATTCCCAATAGCCAACAAATTCTAGAATATAATTAATTTTAACCATTATGAGGGTCACTTTTAAGTTCATAGTTGAATTATTATTACCATGTCTGAAATATTAAGAACCATTTCGGTCCAGTGAAATCAGTTAAATTTTTTAATAATTTTACTATCTGTGATATTTGTTTTGATAATCAAAGTTATAGTTGATTCAATGTTTGCGTTGCAATAACGGAGTAGTGTCAATACGATGCTATGGTTATCTCAGTGTTTAACCTACTTATACTGTACGACTGTCAAAAGCTTAACTGGTCATTAAGTGAATAGCCAGATTACTTTTCTACCTTCGTAAATCAAACTTTTAGTCCTTAGTCCTGGATTACGCTGCTGACGGGGAAAGGTAGGAAATTACACTGCAGACTGCAAAAGAGTTGTGAGTGGTTTTGCTTTAGTACTTATATAGTTGGTTTTGGAGAAAGGTAGGAGCATTAAAATTAAAGGTCTATATTGTCTAGAAAATTTTGAAAACCTCGTATATCGATGCCGTTGCTGGGCGCTCGCTCTTACTGTTAAGCGACGAAATAAAGCCCATAATTAAGCGCAAACTCGCTTTACAATCGCAAGAAGAAATAAAACAGTTTTTGCTAGAAGGACAGCTAAACGATGCCCTATAGACAAAAGAATCCCAAATGGCAGAAATTTTCCATGAGGAATTTACCATGGCCATGCAGAGCTTAAAGAAAAATCGTTCACCTGTGGAGTTCACCTTTTCAATCTTATTCTACAAAGTACAGTCAGTGCGCTTTTCGGTCACGTTTTATGTGCTGATCCGAACAGAATGAGACAGTGATATTATAAGAGTGGGCAGCCATTCGATAGGCAAAAAGGTCGCTGTCAACGACGATGGCTCCACGGCGAAGATCAAGCTTCTTCTGGTTGTTTACAACAATATGTAAAGCTGGTTCGCGACCAAAATCGAAATCATATTGTTGACACGGTACTTGCCAACAACGGCCTGTACAAACCGTAAAACACGACATCATGTTTTTCATAACGTGCCTTTGAGTATTATCATAAATGTTTCTGAGAAACGGTTTGATACCTTATCAATATAAAATTCATCCGCGTAATAACCAAATTTAGAAAAGCAACAAGAGATATGCCATATGTACATAAACCCTTTAAAAATTATAAATTAATTTGTGTTAATTAAAAAAATCTAAATTATTATTGCTTCATCGTTTCAATTTGAAAATCCGTAAGCTATGTATAATAACAAAAAAAAAATCTCAATTATGACTTTATTTAAATGTCAACTTTTATCTTACTACCCCTCTCCTATAAACACGCATATACACATTCACAAAAACCAACAGCACATTTAAGACACAAAATGTATAACCCAAAACGATCTGAAGATTTTCATTTTTTTTTTCATCTTATTTTTGTACTCTCCCATCACCAGTTTAATGAATTGGCTGTAGATTAAGATAAAAATGATTTTAATTTTATTATAATTTTTATTGTTATTATTTTTATGGTATTATTTATTTTATTATTACTTCTAAAGCTTTTTGTAAATGTGAGCTTTTTTGTTGTTTAATTAATTAGCTTGATGTTACTGCAATCTTTGTTTTGTTTCTTTATGGTTATTTTAGTAATTGAGACCGATATTATAATACAGAGTAATATGGGGTATGGTGTTTCTAAAATATTTAAGGTTATGTATAGTATAGTGAGACAGCTTACAAAGTTGCTTTGCTCTTAAACTATATTTGATTAAATCAATGTTTTTGAACGTGGGTCTTCAAAACAGCGAAAATTGTTTTAAAATAATTAATTCTGTGTTCTTTATTCTTACAGGGTGGGCCAAAAACCCGCTACCATTTTGTTTGTCTTTAACTTTCTTCACAGAAAAGATAAGTAGGTTTGGTTTTCAAAAAAGTTTATTTGAACTTTACATCTTTTTTTCGTTATGGTTGTCAAATTATATCGGCTAAATGGTGACCGCGATTCACTATGTAACTTTCGGCTCTTTATAAGGCATTGTTCATGACATCCTTCAACATCTCACGCTGAATTTTTTCAATTTCGTGACGAATATTGTCTTTGAGATGTAGAATCGTTTGGGGATTTTTCACAGAAACTTTTGTTTTTAAAAGCCCAATTAGAAAAAGTCTGGAGCTGTTAAATCCGGAGATCTGGCTGGATACCCGTCTTGAAACACGGACCAAGGAGCCTAGTATAAGTGCGAGTCATTGAGCTTTAAAGTCTAAAGGCATAATTAACGTAACTAATATATGGGATTACATGTAATTTTATATGATTGCATCTTAATCCATGGGCGTTTTAATCCACTCATATTGCTTATGTTTTATGAGTTTAAGCGTACTGTAAGCATATATACTGTGACGCGAAAGATGGTGAACTATACCTGATCAGATCGAAGTCAGGGGAAACCCTGATGGAGGATCGTAGCAGTTCTGACGTGCAAATCGATTGTCAGAACTGGGTATAGGGGCGAAAGACCAATCGAACCATCTAGTAGCTGGTTCCCTCCGAAGGTTCCTTCAGGATTGCTGGTGCATGTTAATATTTGGGAAAATAGTCTTATCTGGTAAAGCGAATGATTAGAGGAATTGGGGCCGAAACGACCTCAACCTATTCTCATACTTTAAATGGGTAAGATCCTCGACTTTCTTGATTGAAGTCATTAGAGGTTCTTTAAAGATATATTGTGCCAAGTGGGCCACGGTAAGCAGAACTGGCGCTGTGGGATGAACCAAACGTTATGTTACGGCGCCAAAATTAATGACTCATTCAGATACCATGAAAGGTGTTGCTTGCTCAAGACATACGAACGGTGGACATGGACAACTCACCTGCTGAAGCAACTAGCCCCTAAAATGGATGGCGCTCAAGTCATATGCAAATTTAATTATACTATTAAAATCAAGCCATATCGAGTAGGAGGGTACAACGATTTGCATTGAAGTGTTTGGTGTAAGCCTGCATGGAGCTGTCATTGGCACAGATCTTGGTGGTAGTAGCAAATAATCGAATGAGATCTTAGAGGACTGATGTTGAGAAGGATTTCGTGTGAACAGTGATTGATCACGAGTTAGTCGGTCCTAAGTTCTATGCGAAAGCTGTCATAAACAAGAATATTTTTTATTATAATATTATAAAAAATCATTCATTGAGAGCGAAAGGGAATACGGTTCCAATTCCGTAACCTGTTGAGTCTACGCTTTTAAGATTGGATATTAACATGTTGAGATGAATATTTATCCTGGTAACAGGAATTGCCGTAGAGACACCGTCGGGATATACCGAAAGAGTTTTCTTTTCTGTTTCATAGACATACTACCATGGAAGTCTTTCGCAGAGAGATATGGTAAAAAGTCTAGAAGAGTATGACATTTACTATGACGGTATGACGGTATTCTCCCTTCGGACCTTGAAAATCTATGGAAGGATTACGCAAATTCTCAACAGACTGTACCGATATCTGCAGCTGGTCTCCAAGATGAAGAGTCTCTAGTCGATAAAGATTGATGTAGGTAAGGGAAGTCTGCAAATTAGATCCGTAACTTCAGGATTGGCTCTGAAAATTGAGATGGCTCGGGCTTGATTAGGATTTGATAATATGACTGATAGTATTTTTTTATTTGAGTGAAGATTTGTAATATACTATCCTCAGATTCGAAGGAATACGCCACAGTCGCAATTGCGAATTATTCTTGCTAAATACGAGAATAAATCGTTTTATTCTTAAACGACCATCATTTAACAATTTCGCGATATTAGTCTTCGTGGAAAAATCTCATTCAATAATTGAATTGTTGAACGGGCTGTGTGTACCCATCTTGCAGAAACCGCATGTCCTCTAGTCCTTGATCTTCCATTTCAGGCACAAGAAAATTTCCAAGCATGTCTTGGTACCGTTCGACAGTAACAGTAACTTGAACACCTTGGTCATTTTAAAAAACAAGAGACCAATGATGTTTCCAGCATGAATACCACACCATACAGTTGTTTTAAGTGAATGCAATGATGTTTGATGAATTAATTGAAGATTCTGTGTTCCCCAAAACCGACGGTACTATTGATTAACGTGGCCACTGAGATAATAATGGGCTTCATCGCTCATTATCAATTTAGACGAAAAATCTTCAATTTCGCCAGGCAGCCATTACTGTACTTAACTCGTTAATCACTCGGTAGCAATTTTTGGACTATAAATTGAATTTTGTACGGGAACATTTTCAAATCAGTTTTCAAACATCGCATTAAACTGCATGCAGAAATGTGTAACTGGGAACCACGTCTCCGAATTGATGTTTCTGGAGGCTCTGCAACACTATCGCGCATTAGAGCCGCATTTCCAGTGTAACGAGACGTCCGCTGTCTTCCAGAACGAGGTGTGTCTGCTGTCGTATCGTACTGTCGATTCGTATGTAAACGATTAATTGTGGTTAAGTGTGATTATTTTCAATAAATATTGTCACTATTAAATATTGTCACTATTCATTCATTCTAAAATTGGGCGTCTAAACAACACAATGCAACAACCGAAACTGAGCTAACCGAGATTCACATAATCAAGAAGGCGCGCAACTAAAATAATAGCAGAACTTTTTTCCCACCCGGCCCTATATATACATACTAGGATAGGACAAAATAATAGGGATGACGGAGTGTCTGTTGCATTTGTTTTCTTCCTATTGACAATATCAGTCCAAAACGCCAAAATTATTGAGATGTTCAACAGTGTGAAAGATTACAAAACTCTCTATTGAATTATCACCATCTTATAGTGACAGATTTAGGCATTCTCACTTTTGAAGAATCAGAACTGATGTGATTAAACAAATATCATCAATGCAACAGAAGTTAACCTAACATTTTAAGAAAAAGTTGAACACTGAAGGTACTTCAGATCGTGTATATAGTATTGTGTATATAGGATAAAGATTAGTGATTAAGAAAGTTTCTCATCACACCGTAGTGTGGAGTTCATAAGGTCCCAGTTGAGATACGGTTAGTGTCGTTTACAGTCCCAAGCTACTGAATATTTATATAGACCGAAAGAATTAGTTGTAGGATTGAGGTTACATTTCAATGAATATTGAAATATTTTCGGGCCTGATGTCTTTTAAAAGCAGTTCTCTAGTCCTTGATTTTGAGTTTATACTAAAGGACTATGGTTATTCTTCAGACCACTTATATTTAAACTCATTGTGTTTCGAGTTCATCGGCATGAGAGTAAGATAATTTGTCGAACCATTTAAAAAGAGAATATATACGACAGATCGTGTATCCAGAAAGCTTCAAGTTAAGTTTAAAAAACGAGAAATATCGCAAGGTCTTTCGATATTTGTATATATTAAGCTTCAATGAAACCTTATTCTTACTCGAGCAAAATAAAAGTTTATTTCCTTGAAGCAGTTCGAATGCAAAACATAGTGTTACGATTTCGCCGAGTGGTTATTCAAATCATTTATCCGGTTCAATCACTGGACTGTGAATATCAAACTTGCAAACTTTAATTTTTACAATAAATTTATTTACCAATAAATTCCACAATTATTTCACAAAGAATTATTACTACAATTATTTCAACATTTCACTTTTATTTTTTTTATCACTTCCCGATATTAACACTTCGAAATTCAAAATTGAACTGTTCCGTAACTCAAATATCTACACATATTTATACGACGCAAATACTTGTAGAATATTCCATTATTTTGCATCTCTACACTTCGCGAATGTTCTTTTCGTCGTATTTTGTTCGCTCCGCCTATTTCATTATTTATTTTTATTTAATTCGTCTGTGTAAACATTTGGTTACAGGGTAACCCCTATTGCTATAATTTAACTCTTTTTAGTTATCACTGGTGATATCTGTGATTCGTCACAATACGATTCTACTTTACGAGTCCACCTATCAAATTTATTAGTAACTAGGTTAAGGTACACTTTGAAATTGAATGCCATTAAAGAAGTAATCTCTATGATTGTGGAACCAATGCTTGCCACTTTCAACAAGATACTCCAGATTAGAAAGCAGCATTGACTAACAATGAACTCGAGAGAAAAATTCGAAGGCGTCAGTATTCTTTGAATTTATTTTCTCTCTATAATTTCTTGGGTATAGTTTGCGTTAAAAGCCTGCAACATTTACATGGCAACGTAATAAACCTTTATGAATATTTGAGAGACCAATTGAGATAGTTATACTCTGATCGGGAGAGAAATGTTAACCTAGTGAAGCCCTCAATTATGGTTGAGATGCTAGACTGTATTGTAAACACCTTAACGAAATAAATCTCTTGTTGTGCCTCTACTCAAACAAAAGGTCTAGCTAAAACAAATATATAGTAATCGACATTACGAACCAATCAATAGGTTAGTATGAGAGCTTTAAATAAAACCGCAAGGCATACAAAAAGAGCACACATGTAGTCCTGGTTACAACTAGTTATGTAATTAGACCGGATGACTCAGGTACAACAAGAAAAAATCTGTATTGCTTCCCTTGCCAACTCATTATCCCGGAAATTCAAAGGTCTCACAGAGCTAAAATAGAACGGATCCTGGTCGATTCATTCCAAAACCAGAAGGAGAGATCTCATCATGAATATTTGAAAGTCCAATGACTCTGTCACCCTTTATCTCTAAATTTTAGAAAGGCTGGCAGAGATAGCGATAGCCATTCAACCGAAGGCTAAGACATTAATAGTGACTTGAATATCAGGTAAAGGTAAATCAATCATCTGCTTTTCAATCATAAATCAACCATAAAACTGATTGTTAACATGAAGCTACTGAGTTCTACCATAAGAAAAATGCAAGTATGGTTAACGGTAAAACCGTCCAACCTAAATCTAATCCTCTTTACTAAGAACAGCAAATACTGTCATATTGCCCCTATAACATTAGACAAAATGAGATTTCTGGGCACTATTTTAGACCGTAGGCTTAATTAAAGGAGACCCAATATTATGAAAGGAGTGAAGAAGCCTATTAAATCATTGTACTTGTGTGGGAGCAACGTTGAAAAGAAATGGCGCTTAGTATCAGAGCTAATGCAATATATATTCAAGACCTATTGGCGTGTATGCGTGTATGTGTGTGGCAACCAGCTCCGAATAAAATTACATACAGTAAAGAACCATAACCAAGGTACTTTATATAGCTGATGACACCTCATACAGGAGCTTTGAAAGGCATATTCTGTATTGAAACGATTTTAGACTGGTAGTCCAAAAATATTCAGTCATTCATCTATTTTATGTTACGATAACATGATTGAAGATATCTTGAACTATAGTTGAGGCTTAATGTGACGTCAATATCTCAATTTGAGTTGACAGTTATAGATGGCAATCAAGTAACTTGAATCAATTTTACTTTGAGCTAAACCACTTTGAGCTGTCACTTAATAGGTGAAAATACAGATTAATAGTGAGCTTGCTCTTAGTACGGCGGGAAGCCGATTTGTACGTTATCGATATTTACAGCAGTATTCATAATTAATACGCCAGTTGGTTAACACTTTGACCGCCAGTTGGTTAGCACTTACTCCTAATTCTAAGGCACTTTTAAATTGGTTCGATGAACCGGATTTGTTGGTTCCAACAGATATTAATATTCTGTACAAAAAATGGGTGCGTGTTTTCAACCTATTACAACCTTAAGTCAATGGTCATCATCATTACAATCAAAACGAAGTTCTTTTATTTCGTAAATTTGTAAAACTTATTTCATCTGATATAGTAAATTATTGTTACAAGACTAAATGTTATTCAACACTAATTATTTTTTAACAATAATATCCAATCGTTCAGTTCTTGTATTTTATAAAAAAATCGTTCACAAACCATAACAATAAATAAAACTTTGTATCGATCGATGTATTGTGTACTCGTATATCGACCACAATTGCACATGCGGTCAATATATAACTTTCTTAATATTTGATTTGTGGTTTTCCAGTTCAGTAATAATACATCTCAGGCACTGTCACCTCAGGTATTTAAAATATGTCATTCACAAAACATGTTTTGATTTGGTTCGTCAATTTTGTACTGCCGTTTGGATGAATTAATCTTTCATCTGCTCCACATCCGGCTATACAAATCACCTAATTTGGAAATAATTTCTTTTCAAGACATGACCCAGTTTATTATATATATTCTGATTACGGGTCAAACCCATATTTTTCCTAATATAATGGGTCTTTCTGTCATAATCGACTCATCAAATATGTTGTACGGTACAGCTTACGTCTTACACCGATCCTAAATTTGATCCAAATCCATCTAATGGATTATTTTGTTATGATGGGTATATACCGAGTATAGAAGAGAAAATTCGGTCAATTCACTTAGGACTAAATTTTCAATTAATTTTCGAGTTAAAAAAAAATCAATTTGAATTTTGATTGATTACAGTTTAATGATAATTTTATTTGGCAAATTGATTAAATGAATTTTTTTTTATACAGGCTGTGGCATCCCATCACATAAAGTGGAGCAGTACAACATACGATTGTGCGGGTGTGGTTGGTAAACTTTATAAAACACGTGCTGGGCTCACATTTCGCCTGTTTTAGCTTTCATCTTATATAAATTGATATTTGAACTGCGATTCGTTCCTCGTATCCTCGAGTACATACAAATACGTTTTTGTTTATATAAAGGGTTTTCCAATAAGAGGTTGCACTTTGATATTTAAAAAAACGAGATTTTTAGGACATCAAAGAATGTTTATTTCATTATATAGCGGAAGGTATGCCATTTACATTAGAAAACGATATTGGATAAATGCCCACCACAGCTGAGCTTGCCACATCCCTTTTCATGAAATTATACCATGATCAATTCACACATTTGCGGCTGTATGTCGACATATAATACGGTCAATACGTTTTTCTTGCAAAATTGCGATTATTTCGCTGATTGTTGGAACGTAGCGCCGTCTTGCAGACTAAACGTCGCCCACATTCATATCTTCCATTATCGGCCATAAAAATCATTAATCATAGCTCGGTAGCGCAATCCATTCACCGTAACAGTTGCACCAGCCTCATTTTATGTAAAGTAAGGTCCAGAATTTTCTAAGCCTAAAAAGGCAACAATTCTGCTTATTTACGTAGCCTCCGAGGTAGAAATGGGTTTCATCACTGATAAAGACTTTTCGATGAAAATCCGGATCAGTTTGATGCATTTGCAGAACCTTTTGTTTTGTGCATCGAAAAAACTAACGCGCACACCGCAAGAAAAATCACTAAAAGATGATGTTATAGACGATGTCCGGGAGAAGCATGTCGATCCACCTATGAGTAAATCGAAAGTATTCCAATCGACCGTCAAACAACAAGGTGAAGAAGCCGGTGAAACCAACAGTAAGAAAAAAAGTGCATTTAAATTACAACTCGACATACCGAAGCGAAATCACGCCATGTCACTACAGTCAGCTCCTGTAAAAACAGTGGCCATCGCAGAGACGAATAATATCAGCAATGTCGTTGAAAGTACAAGTCTCAACGTGCAAATAGAAAGCCATCGAGTAAACTAAGGTCAAAAAATGCTGAAATACAACGAAAAGTAACACAATCCAGCACAAGTTTGAGTCAAAGTGAAAAAACATGTACAAGTCGAGTCCAAAATAAAATTTGGGAACAAATGGAGAATATCCGACAGCTGGAGCGCCTTCGAGAAGATCGTGATATAGAATTCGCAAAACAAAAGTCGCAATATCTACAAGAAAAGAGTGAGGCAATAAGGGACTCTCGTTGTGCTAGTTCTGTCAATTCACATGAAATAATGGATAGAACAAATAATTGGATTCAATCTCATCAAATCACGGATGAACAACCACAGATTCAACTTCAGTGTAACGTTCACGATGTGGAGAAACAAACAGCTCAACGATGTAATGAAAAAACTGCAAACGGGTTAGTGTTCGAGACAGTATTTAATAGCAATACATATCATCGTTCGGCTCCAAAGCAGCAATTAATCAGATCAACCCCACTTGAAGAACAAGAATGTTTGCCAACCTTGAAGACGCCTGGATGTCGCCGAATTTCTAGTTGGAATATACAACAACCAACAGCATTAGCAAATGCGACACTCGCTCCAGAACAAGTAGGATCACGATTTGCATTCTCATCGAAAGAATTGCCATCGTTTAATGGCAACCCATTGGAATGGCCAAAATTTATATCAAGTTATGTGCTCTCAACCCAATAATGTGGGTATACCAACGTAGATAATTTGACGCGTCTTCAGCGAGCACTCAAACCACCGGCGTACGATCTCATGCGAAATCGATTAATCGTACCAGATACCGTACCAGGTACGTATTATGGGAGACCGGAAGTTGTACTTCGTGCAGTTACACAACAAATCCGGAATTTATCACCAGTGAAAACAGATAAATATACTTCACTAATTAGTTTCGCCGCTGAAGTAGATAATTTGTGTAGTCTTGCGGAAGCGTTTCAATTAAAAGGATACATGAATAATCCAACCCTTATCGAAGAGCTCGTTGAAAAATTGCCATACCATTTAGGTATGGAATGGGGTAACTACAGTAAACGCTTGGAAAGTATCGATCTCTCAAACTTTTCAAATTGGTTAAACGATGTTACTGAACGGGCGATTAAAGTATCAAAAATTGATTTGTCTCAATTCCTGCCTAGGGAGAAAAAGTTAGCAAAAAAACGGTGAATAAGCCAGTGGGAATAGCGGCTCATCAAGTCAAAACGATGACAAATGATAGTATAGTACGTGTGTTATATGTCATGTAGAACATCCACTTGTAAAATGCCCAAAATCGAAATGAATTGTACACAACGATGGGAATTAATTAGAAACCATCGCTGGTGTGGCAAGTGTATCCAGCCTCACAACTTTTTCTTTCAGTTATACTACACCAAAATTTCCGGTTAACGTGAGCTCGTGGTGCTAGTATCAATGACATATCAATCCAACATAAGTGGAAGTATGAAACGTTGGAGGCCCATCTGTTTTGAGTAGTTTGACTTGAACTGTACATATATTAAGAATGAGCTTAAAGCTCAAAATAGGATGTACAGTTCAATACAATAAAAAATTGCTGTAAATAAACAAAAAAAAAATAATCAGCGAAGAACGATAGTTTTGATGATCGACCGGCTTAGGTTCTTGTGTTAACTGAACTTTTAAAGTCGTTATGTAAAATACGGTGTAATGTCGTTTGTGGAATTTTTAAATCCAAAGATCGACGATGAATCGACAAACCTGGGTTTTCTTCAACACTCCGGGCTGCAGCTGCAATATTCTCAGTTGTTCTTGAGCGACGAACTCGGTTTCGATTTTTTATATAACTAACTTGTCCCAAAAGGTCAAAATTTTTCCACCAGTTTCTCTATTGCCAACCGAGAAAGTAATTCACGACGGCCAAAAAGTGCTTTAGTGTTGCAATCTGTGACTGCAGAATTTTCAACAGTTTCAATGCGCTGAAGCGAGTTTCGTATCATTTTTAGTAATGGCGTAGTTATTACTCTTGTCAAATGTCAAAAGATGGCAGCTTCAGAGTTAATGGCTACTCAAATAGCAGGCTATTCAAAATGAAACATCTTGGTGGAGTACTCTTTACATATGACTCGTACAACTCGACTCCTAAAGAATTTCAATTACATATACGCATTTCCCTTATAGTTTATGTTTTCATTATTTTTTTGTAAAAACAATATGGTCCATACATGTAGGTATGTTTGTATTCATACAACAGATGAGAAAAAAAACGGCTTCGCTACCATCTTAAGAAAATTATTTATTTTTTAAACATAAGAAAACAACAATTCTTCTTATTATCAAATAACAAAATACTAAAATCGAAAATTTACCGTTATTCAATCCACTTTTTATTTAATGTTTTTGTTATGTTTTTATTGTTATGTTTCGATCAATGATTAATCAGTAATTGGTACAGGGTTTTTACACAGAAAAAATATATGTACTTAGCTCGCATGTAACCAAAAAAAAAACAAATGAGTACGATGTTACCTTCCGGGGTATTACACAATATAGAATCGGGACGAGAACAGATGAGTAGACTAAAATAGGTGAACTAACAGGTATAACACATTACATGATAAGGACTTGTTCCACTCTGGAAAGTGCAATAATCCGTAAGGTAAGAACTGCAAACTCTAATGATTTCAACCAAGAATCTGATACCGATTTAATATTTTAAAATTGGCTGGCTGCGTAACTGAGTTGAGCCAAATCCTTATATGACCCAACTATCCTGAAGGATACTTTGAAAAGAACCTACTTCTAGATGGTTGGAATGATCTTTGATCAGATCAGGTATGGGTACCATATATTACAAATAGTCACGGTTATAAAGGCGGAATATTCTGACTTTTAAGGCGGTAAATGTGATTCAATCAGACAATTGATTTGACTACTAAAACCACATAATCTGTTTGTAGATATGGCAAAATTTACGAATACATATTCCAACTCTTTAGCATGTACATAAAAATGAGAGTTAGGATTACCACAAGTATTATAAAGGCAAAATATCATTTGTAATATGAATCCTTTTGGATACGAACCAACTTACATTTGGTGGGTAAAAATCGTATGCTACAACTTTAGATTTGTTCTACATCTAGTCCGTTTACAGCATAGAAAAAAGCTAATGCTAACGCATGCAAGGAAGAAATATTAATATCTCGTCCAAATTATCATTCTTCACAGAAAAAAACAGTCATATATGCAGAAGGGTTAGGCACACATCAAAAAAATTTATCACAGATACTCGAATTTATACGCAACGCATAATCCAAGAAATGTTGTAAGAGTGTTATCTACTCAGGTTTGAGCATATTGCAAAAAGCTCACCACATTCGAGATTGGTTTTTAAAAATAACTCTATATAGGAATGTTGGATACCTTGGTCGATCAATGTATTTTACTACAATCGATTTACCTACTGGTTATACTATTATACTTATAAAAGAGTGTTTAGTACCAAAACTTGGCCACTATCCTTTTTGCCAAAATACCATTTGGCCTCAAGGAAGCTTCGTTAATTTTTCGACGCGTCATAAACAATATTTAATTTTTGTTTTCGGATGTCCTAAATTTATGATTACCAATCAAGGTGGCAGTTTTATGAGAGAGATATATTCGATCATTCGTAGATCAGGAATGAGAGAGGATGTGATGGAAGACGTATTTTTTATACTATTCACATTAACAGGAACGCCTTATTTAAATTAACAGGAAAAACCTTTATAAACAGAAGTTATCATGAGGGTCACTTTGGAGGGAACCTACTTCTAGATGGTTCGAATGGTCTTTGACCTGCTCAGGTAGTTACGTTAATTTTAGGTTTAAAATGTATCTTCTAATATCGGTAAATATTATCCATTACTAACTGCAGTTAATAATTCGTTCAGTTATCCCTTTTTCAGGTTCGGGTGTTAGTGGGTTTAACCTCTCATAGCAGCCGTAGAGCTGATCGATGTTTCCAATTTTGCTCACCGCTGTTAAAAGAATGTAGGTAGTATAGGTTTAAGGTGCAAAGGGTACTCGTGTAACCCAAACCATCTAAGACAGCTACCAGCATTTGTTATTTCTAATGTAATATAAATATTATTACTGACATCATTTGGTTTAATGAACAACCACGTGACATTCAAACTGTACCATGCATATAACTACTTTATATACAGATTATTTTTACTTATTTTTTGCTTAACCTTTCGAAATTATAATGATCTGGAGAAAAAAATATATTGAAACAGACCGAATGAGTGATAAGTAGAGCTTGCATTATCGGTAAACGGTAAATCGATTTACCTGTTTTACCGTACAAATTTATTTACCGAATTGTCGGTAAAAATCACTTATTTACCGATGAATTTACTACCGGCTTTAATTTCAAGAATAGTAGCCAAAGGTAGTTTACCATTTGTAAAATTTTGTACCTCATTATGATTTAAGAACGTTACTATCGCTAAAGGATATTCCATTCCAATCGTCAATAGTGACAATTTTAGCCTCACACTCGACGAGTGGAGATCAATTGAAAACCGCCGATACATGGTCAAACAATGTTTTGGTATTTCCTCGCACGGCTACATGGAAATTTGCCTGCAAACAAGTGCATTGAAGTTGTAGAAAACATGTTGGAAGAATATGGAATCAATTTTAGTGACATTGTTTCAATTAAACAAAAGGTACAGCAGTGATGAAAAAGATAGGATCATTTTTCACCTTCAGCTATGTTTTACGCTTGGTATTTAACTGGCGGTAATTACAGTTTTGTATAAGAAAAAGAAGCTACTTATTCTGAATCTGAAGTCTATGAAGAAGATGAGAGGGATCATAATTCACTGGCAAGTTCAATACAACATGAATAAAACCTAATAAATGAAATTATAAAGGCACTGGAACCTTTAAAATTGGCCAAAGGATCGTTAAGCTTATCAGATTTTACATTATTAAGTGCAGATGCCACACTTGAATTCGTGATAGATGTATTATTTGCACAGACTTAAGATATACTCCAGTTTCTACAAAATCCGATGGATCATGTCAGAACAACTAAATATAAAAATTATGGTTTGATTAATTAACTAAGTAAAACTGCAATGGACAAAAATATTGTTGGCATTATTGAGCTTTTAAGTATGATAATTGCAGATTGTAATATTTCTGACAATAACAGTGATTCATCTGATGATTATCCAGAAATACTTCCTGAACCATAAATTACCGGTAAAATCGGTTAATTTGCAACCCCTGTGATAAGGTTGGTATAGCTGTCTGCTGTATCGAATTGGAATAACTGGCATCGTTTATAATTAAACGTTTATTGACCAATTCTTTATCCCCAATATCACTATTTTTACTGTCTTCATATGTAAATACGTTATCATGACATAACGCCATTCACACTACATGGAACAAAACTGCCACATAAATATAATAAAGATTTGTGCCAATTTGAAAATGGAATTATGATGTACTTATTCCTCATTACTTCAAAGTAGACAGGCAATTAATTCCTCACAGGACCACCAAGTTGTAAATAAATATCAAAATGTAATCTTACTTGTAGTTTAGGTTATGTTCAAGACTTAAAATCATATTAGACCACAGCCTAGCACGTAGACTTTGAGCAGAAAAGGAGCAATACAAAGCAACAAAAGAAATGTTCGGAGAAGTAAAAATGGCGGGAGATGTTACAAAAGTGGATGTTGTGAATGTATGTATTTTAAAATGAAGCGTTTGGGAGTCTTATGAGAAGCTACTGCAATAAATGCTGCTCCAATTATTCCATAACCTATTCATACCATATATTCATGACCTAGCAATTGAATCTACATCCATACATTTGCTTAATATTCAATGTGTGTTGCTAGCCATAGATTAATATGTTTAAATATAAATCATGAACTTATAAGGGATGACACATGCAGTTTATTCACAAAGACCATGTAGATACAACTAGAGTTGATAGCAATAATGCTTTTATTACAGACGGAGTGGTAATTTTACTAAACATAAGGTCTGTGTGTTTCTCCAACGCTTCTGTCAACTAAATCAAAATTTACGATTTTTTTTCCACTTATGTATAGTTAAGAATATCTACTGCAACTGTAACGTTCCAAAAACGTCTTCTCTAATTTCACCATCTACTAGTTAATATACTAAATGCAATTTCAACTACTCTTTACACTATTGACAACCTGACCGCTCATGGTAGTGACATGCAGTCCTATACCGAAATAATATTGTAGTATTTCGTCCAGAATATGAACGCATTAGATTAAGAAACAAGGAAAAGTGAAAAAGCTACATGTCCAATCAAACCGTATTTATAGTGGCTCTTTCAATAGCAAACGTTCTAAATCTCACGCACTGTCTTTCCAAGTTACCGCCGTAATAAATTTATGATTTGTGGCTTATTTTGCAAATAACTCAATGCTAGAAATATGTTTATACACTGCTGAGTAACTAAATCGATTCAAGCTTCCAACGGCTCAACCGATTTTCACAAGCAAATTTTTTTTTGGAAGCCTGATATTGACCCTTTAAAATGATAAAGCAACCAAAAGATTGGAGATCTTTAAATTACAACAAAAAATACAAGCAAACAAAACTATTTTATTGCTTACTTAGTATTGCCCTCTTCCACCTTGTGTCTTTAATGATTACCTATTGATCTTATGAAGATTTTAACAACTACTTGGTGGATAAACTAATGCAATCTTGCAGACACTAATGTTAGATGGTACCGAATTTCTGGCTGTTGCCTTCTTTTTAAGTTCGTCAGTTATATTCATATCTGAACAATAAATTTAAATATTTGTAGAAAAATTATATATATATATATATATATATATATATATATATATATATATATATATATATATATATATATATATATATATATATATATATATATATATATATACGGGTGATTTTTTAAGAGCTTGAGAACTTTTTTTTAAAAAAAAACGCATAAAATTTGCAAAATCTCATCGGTTCTTTATTTGAAACGTTAGATTGGTCCATGACATTTACTTTTTGAAGATAATTTCATTTAAATGTTGACCGTGGCTGCGTCTTAGGTGGTCCATTCGGAAAGTCCAATTTTGGGCAACTTTTTCGAGCATTTCGGCCGGAATAGCCCGAATTTCTTCGGAAATGTTGTCTTCCAAAACTGGAATAGTTGCTGGCTTATTTCTGTAGACTTTAGACTTGACGTAGCCCCACAAAAAATAGTCTAAAGGCGTCAAATCGCATGATCTTGGTGGCCAACTTACCGGGCCATTTCTTGAGATGAATTGTTCTCCGAAGTTTTCCCTCAAAATGGCCATAGAATCGCGAGCTGTGTGGCATGTAGCGCCATCTTGTTGAAACCACATGTCAACTAAGTTCAGTTCTTCCATTTTTGGCAACAAAAAGTTTGTTAGCATCGAACGATAGCGATGCTATAATAAATTGGACTTTCCGAATGGACCACCTAAGACGCAGCCACGGTCAACATTTAAATGAAATTATCTTCAAAAAGTAAATGTCATGGACCAATCTAACGTTTCAAATAAAGAACCGATGAGATTTTGCAAATTTTATGCGTTTTTTTTAAAAAAAAAAGTTCTCAAGCTCTTAAAAAATCACCCGTTATATATATATATATATATATATATATATATATATATATATATATATATATATATATATATATATATATATAAATATATATATATATATATATATATATATATATATATATATATATAATATACACCGTATGATACTTTTTAAGTAAAACAACACCACAAAAACCGGACGCCGGGACGTTGCTAGGCCTGATCTTTGCTATCACAATAATGGAAGACATAGTTTAATCGGTATTCCAATTCATTGTGATATTCCAATTGGTGCAAGCAAACAAATTTTGTGTGCTTTCAATGCAGTGATTGAGTGATATTATCTTCCTTTCAGCATATTTTTACTGTGTTTTGACTAACAGCTTGATCTCTAGCTTGTATCAATTCCTGCTGCATTTATGCAAGTGCGATGATAAAGTAAGGACGATAAAACAAGCGGACCTCTTATATGTACCTCAACACTGGCTGAAATATGATCTCCGATTAAAAGTCTAGCAAACTGAATCCTTTTTGAACACTTATGTCAGTAGATAGGTTCATGTTGAGGTGACGAGCGAAATCCAAGCGAACTTCAAGCAAAACAAACCATTTTATTAGTTAATACTCTTTTATCTTCGCTTTTCGCTTGCATCGATAATATTTCCATATTAATCTTATTAAGGATGTGACTAGGTGGATAGCACCTCACTTTTCGTCTAACGCAATCTTAAAGTCACTGATGTTATGAAATATATATATATATATATATATATATATATATATATATATATATATATATATATATATATATATATATATATCCTGCCTAGGTACTACATGATCTCCAGGAGAATGTACCCTTTATATCGTTCAGCGAAATAGATTTTCATCAAGCGACATGCTAGACCGCACAATGCACGAACTACCACTGCATACGAGACCGTTAACAAAACACACTACGTAAATCGCCTTCCTGAGCGCTGGTAAGGAAACCTTTCCTAAACACCTCAATGGGAGACATATTTTAATCGATATTCCAATTCATGTATTCATTGGTCAATAACCAAATTAATGAACACGCGAGATAATTTTGTGTGCTGTAAATTTTAGGCCTTTAACGAACCATCGTGGAACGAAGGTAATTTGGATTATCTTGAGTCAGTAGATCGCCTCATGTTAAGCTGACTAGTGAAATTTTGTTGATTACGTCCTTGTTGTATAATAGCAAACACTTGTGTGGCTTTTATGGAGTACGATTTTGGTTAAACATCGAATGAAACTATGGTAGAGGAGATTGCAGCATGCCATTCCATTTCGCCGAAATGTGGTTTTCGATTCTTTTACCACTACACATATTTTGTCATTCGTCATAAACTTTATATTAACTCTTAAAGGATATTAAAGGTGGTCATAGCCAACAAAACCATAAACATTAGATTAATGTCTTCCAAAAACATGTCCGTACCAAGAAGCCATATTAACTCCCCTTATGTATTTCTAATGCACATTATAAAACAAAAAATATTATTTAAATATCGTAGAAACTGCAATTGTTATATGTTGAATGCGTAATTAGCTATTGCAATGGAACAATGATTTCCGTAAATACTTTTTTAACTTGTTGCTGGCGCACAAAACAATTAAAATGCAAATTTTGTATTTTTTTTTGCCAATCGATTAGATGTTCGAAGTAGAAAGTATTAAGAAAATAAATACACATTCATACAATTATATTGACATAAAAAATTATCGAATATATTTATTTATTGATTGACATCCCCGCAAACAATTATTGATAAATGTTTATTGATGCACATCACAACTATATATATATTGTATATGTGTGTCCAATTCAATTTCAGAGCGCATCTTAAGAAATATATATATTCGTATATACTGGTCATTTCGGTAATAGAGCGTCTATATATATTCAAGGTAATGCATTTGACTATATACTTGCATTTATACTCGTAAATCTAAGACACAGACACATTTTAAGATTACCTTGTACCCGGTCAAAAACTCGAAATTTTATTTTAGAATTCAACTTAATAGTTTATGCACATCTAAATACTTAAAAAAAAACGTTGGGTATATACCATATAGCTATGTATATATATATAAATTGCATTTCATTAACACCTACAGAATATCAACGCCTTATACTTAGTGTGACGAATTCACTAGTATTTCATTTTGCTTATATACATACACACACGTATATGAGCTTATATACATATATATTCGAATAATAGCTTTCTGAAATCTTCAAATGCATCTACACAGAAATACCAAACAACCAAAAAAATAATCAACTTAATTTTTATTTATGACTTTCTAAAATATAAAAATGCTTATACACAGCCTTTATATACGAGTATATACACAAAGTTTATTTACCACAGCGAAATGCCAACAACAGCAACAAATAAACTGCATCCAATCTATTATTGCATTTTTGATGTAATTTAAACGCGAAATAAATTTTATGGAAAAAATTTTAATCTGTTATTTTGATATAACAAAATCATAATTGCGTGACTTTTCCCCATACTTGATGTACCATTAATTATTTGGCCAATTAATGTGTGCTTATTTTGGTTTGGCTCGTCTTTCTTCTTCTGTATATATGCACATACGAGTATATTTATGTGCACAATAATTATAACCTCATATATATGTGGATAGAACCCGTTAAGACGTAAAACATAATTTCTTATAACAAACAATTATTTAGTTAATGATTTTGAATAATAACAGCAAGTATATAAATATATAACATTAACTAACCACAAAAAAAACTATAAATTTTGACTAACAAATTATGATGGTTGAAATATTATGAAGTGCTGCACTAAAATGTATTGTGCTGCAAAAAAAAATCTAATTAGAAACGTACAGTATACATCATATATGAATTGCTTTTGGCAACCCCACCAATTGTTATGTACAATGTTTCATTTAATTGGTTTAATATATGCATACATATTCTATTTTGTTTGCGTAAAGGGTGATGAAGCAGTTTTGGAGACTCCAACCAATGCAGAAATTCAACGATCCATAAATATGAAGTATTTTAGGTACTCGTTTATACACTCCGCGAAATTCAATTAATTATAAACACATAATTTTTAATGTAAATTATTTAATAACGAAATGTTTTGTTTAATTGTACTGTAGACGGATCACAAAGCATCAACAAAATTTTAAACTTAGTAATCGTTTGAACGGGAAAAATAAAAGAAGGTCTGAGATATTTATAAATACGAAATTCAATTAAAGCCAGTTAGTGTCTCATAGGCGTTTGATTTAATAAGTTTACTATTAATGTATTTTGAGTTGGTATTTTATAAAATTAACATAAAAATGAGTAATCGGAAAAACATGAGGACTGCAAGCGTTAAAGAGGAGTCAACTCGATCTTCCAGCAGAGCAACCTTGTGAAATGTGTCAAAAGGTTAATAAAACCAGTTTTAATGAAAGCACATACAAACAAATGATTAAATAAGTATCACTTATTCAGATTAAATAAGTATCACTGAGCCAATACATTAAAGGTTGCTTCTTAATAATTTGGGCAGAATTGTTCTACTTTCTATAGTTTGTTAAATTTCAACTTTTATGAAGTCCAAAGATTACATGTAACTTTTAGATAATTTTTTTTTTCCAGCAGGATAATAGAGAATTGATGGCGCAAGGTTTATGAAGCTGGAAGCAGTACAATAACATAGTTGGGTTGTATAAGACCGTTGAACTGTCCTAGAAGCAAATCGCTGAAATGGAACTGCAATGATTGGTTAATAAACATGGGATTATGTAATGATTGGTCAATAAACGAGGAATTAGATCCATTGTTAACTATATGATTAGAAAAATATTTTTATTTTTATTGATATTATTATATTTTAAAATTTCTGCCTTTAATTAAATTTCGCAGTGTAAAATCTAGTTTTTTATTATAACTTAGAAATTTTAAACTGTATACATTAACATCCCTATTTAAACCTGATACTAGACCAAGTTCAAACTCTAAGCCATAAATTTTATAACAAACAAATTAAGAGCGGCTTTATTTAAATTTCGCGAACCGTTTAGTTATTTAACTATTTAAATTATTTAGTTATATGATTCGAAATCGGTTCTGTGCAGTATTAATATATGATGTCGATAGTTTGAATTGCAAGCACTTTAATATTGATTATCTGAATTTAGCCTAGCCTCTATTTCACGTTGTCGCTAACTTTAATGCTTTATTTCTGAACGATTTTATCAAACATCTAATGAACTTGTCGCACTCAAACTTTTCAACGGAAGATGGTTTTAATTTCGAATTCGAATAATTGATGATGGTTATGCTGTATAAGATAGCAGAAAATTTTCAGCAGAAAAAATGATTTTTATACTCGCCACCAGGAGCACTACTATCGCTAAAGAGAATTTCTTCTGCTGTCAGATTTGTATAGCCAACAGAATTTTTTTGTAAATTTTTTAATTTTCTTCAATATTTTAACTACAAAATTATTCCAGTCTTCAAATAAAATATGTATATTATTTCCATAAGATATACTGTATACCACATATTAATTTCATCTACGCAGTTTAACCACTGTAAGCTATGAATGCAGCCCCTGTAATAAATATTTCAGTTTAAGCTAAGTCATCTTATCTCCATACATACAAATATGAAGTTTGAGGATACTGTAACCAATACATCTGAATATGAAGTTTGAGGATAATTTTAAAGGCATACATATCATATGGTTAGATTAGTTCTCATTGCTTTCACTGCCAATTCTACTAGCTTAAGAACTACATGCAATTGTACTATCTATAAATAATAAATTTAGTTATCTTAAATATTGTAGAATATTATTTTAATTGGTTAGTATTCCTCTTTAATGCTATAGAAGCTACTGGGTTAAACAGTGTATAGTAATTGATTATATTTATTACTATTGCCATTTTTAATGTCAATTTGAAGCATTGAGTTTACAAAATTGGACTTAACAATCATTAAGACCAAACTATCCTTCCTTCGACCGAGTTATTTGGTGTGATTTAAACTACTACATTCAATAAAACAACGAGATTTTCATTAAAGGTGATACTTTAAAACCATGAAATTAGCAGTAAACTGTAAATAGAATTTCATTTACTGAAATGCCTACAACCTTGGCTACGCGTCGATCGAAACAAATCAATAAAGAATAGATAATCAGTTAGAATAGTTAGAACGCAATAGTTGTTTTGTTACAAGAAATTAATACAGAACTGAACACTGTAATAGTTGAACCGTAGTTGAACACTAGTTGAATTATCAATCGACAATTTTATACGTGATTGCCCGAGACATCCTTCAAACCAGGTAAGTTAAACTACACTTAATATGTGTAGAACTCGTTCGAGCCTTTTTAACAAACAAATCGATAGATCTGATCAGTAAGTAGTCGCGCAGTAGTAAGATGTCACTAGTTTCCATAGCATATTGTAAGCAAACTCCATTATTCTGGTTCCCAACTTAATTTCATGACCAAACCACTTGCGTCGTCACTTAAACATTTATCATAACAGAATTGTCATAATACGAGGAATTGGATCCAATACCGTTATCTATATTCTGGTAGTTTGAAAATCACTATAAAATTACATACACATTTTTCTATCACATCAGATGTTCAAGTTCTTCCAAAAATAACAAGTTACTAGCCTATTGTATCTTATCATGATTTTGAATGGTATACGATTTCGTCCCATATAAAATTAGCTGATCCGAGTTTTTTAAGTTCCAAAATATCGATTTATTACTGGCCGCCGAAATATGTCAAGAATAGATACTAGTATAAGCATAGTACTCTGTGGGACAAATAAGGTTGTACGACAATTTTCCCATACTTCAGAGTACACACTGTACTTGGTCGAATAACTGGAAAGTACTAGTAGCCACATTCAATTCCTGATCAATGTTGTTCAATATGAACAGGGTTTATGCTGACAATCCCACGGAAGTTACAACAACATTTAGAATTATCTTAAGATTAAATTTCAAAAACATTAAAATACATTTTTCTATACATTATTTTATATACTAATGCTTATAAGCAATTTTAAAATTTCAAATTATAATTGTATTTTATGTTGTTAGTGTAATTACTAAGAACAAATCTATATATAACATGTAAATCACACAATAACCGTTGAAACCGCGCTCAAATTCATTTTATTTCTAGGCTCAGAATAATTGAAATAAAAATAGATATCAGCTGAGGCGATATTTAACAACTATCATTTAATCATTAACAGTTTTAATACACTAGTCATAAAAAAAATAAGTGTACAAAAAGGCTTGTGGTCCATTAAATACCTTTTCATTAAAGTTTATCGCACGAAGCAATATTGGTTACAGCGGGGTTCATCCATTACTCACAGTGAAAAAACTGATTTTTATGTATGGGCCAAAACTTTGAAAAATTCTGGAGGGGCTCAAACTCGGTCGATTATCCTCAAACCTCATTGTTGTATGTTTGAAGATAAGATGACTAAGCTTCTGGAAAGTCAAACTGAAATATTTATTACATGGGCTTCATTCATAGCTTACAGTAAGTGGCTGAACTCTAGATGAAATTAATATGTCTTAGACAGTATATTATAATCTTATGGAAATAATATACATATTTTATTTGAAACCTTGAATAATGTTGTAGTTAAAATATAGAAGAAAATTAAAAAATTTACAAAGAAATTCTGTTGGCTATACAAAAATGATAGCAGAAGAAATTCTCTTTAGCGATAGTAGTGCCCCTGGTGGCAAGTATAAAAATCATTTTTTCTGTTGAAAATTTTCTGCTATCTTATATAGCATATGATGGTTCCGATATATTAACTCTGAAGCTGTACGTGTTACGTAATATTACGTGTTATGTAATAGTTCCGTAAGGTGTATTGATAATGTTCTTTTAAGACTTGACCCAGAAGCTCTTTGGATAAATTTCATGTTACTTATTATTTAAAGATGTCCGACTACTTTCTAATTAATGCAGATCTTTTATTATACTCACCAACTTCCGTAAGACGTCTGTAGTGTTCGACACTAATTATGTTAAACTAAAATATTTGTAAGAAGTTGAAAATGGAGCGAGGTATAGTAAAATAACTAAAGAAGGCGGAAAAGTATTCCAGAACTGAATGTCAACTTTGGCCCAAGATATATACATAAAAACAAACTAATCGAAATTTTTTGAAGCACGCTACTTTCTCTGCCAAGAGCATGACAAATCGAGGTGTACAATTGTACGAATCCAGTAGTGGTTGAAAAATTCATAGATAGTTTAATTTCCGGCGCATAATTTCTTACGAATTGTATTATATTTATGTAATATATTCTTTGAAAGGTATATAAAACGAGGATAAAAGTGACCTTAATCTCAGCAAAAATAAAAAGGAACCTTAAGTCTCCAGAAGAAACTATTTCATCGTAGATGAGTAGCAAGATAATACTTGTTTACTTAAGAGAGATGACGTCAAAACAATATAGGTGCAGCGCTCAATGCAGAAACTAACTGAAACGTTTTCATTCAACTTGACAATATTAGAGAAACGAGGATTCAAGTAATCATAGTTGTAATAAAGGCGATCTAGCACACTGTGCCATCAAAAGAAATCAGCGAAGAGCTTAAAACTAAGAACTTAAATCTTTAAGGTAAGATTACCATTAAAAATTACGATAGAAAGCCACAAGTATTGTTTAAAGTTGGACTGGAATCTGAGTTAATGAAACCAATATCCAGTCCATTTTATTAAACTTCTGTCGTATAGAAAACGCGTAGTGGAAGTAATGCGAACTAAATCAAAAAAATCCAGCGGTTCGAAAATGCAAGTCCACGACTAAGAACAGTACAATTAAGATTTAACCACATCTTCAAAAGTCAAGCCAATGAAAAAGCTAAGCCATTGTAAAATTAAACTATACGATTAATCGAATTATTATGCAGAAACCGTCAAAGTAAATCTCACAATGCATTATTAGTATACTCTTAATGGATAAATGACCAAATTTAAATGATAGAAACCGATCTGAATCTTAATCTCCGAAAAATACAATTCCTACAAGTTTTTTGCTGTAGGTGATTACAACGCCAAATAAATTAACGCGAAATAGATCGTGGGGTTCACGATCTGAATCCATTTAAAGGTTCTCTAAAGGGGTTTCGAGTTACTCTATACTATTTGATTGAATATTCCACCATCAATGATCAAGGAACGATTGGAAAATTTCTATTACACCTCATCTCCTCCAAAAATGTGCAGAATACGAAAAGGACATGTTAACGATAATAGAAAATATTGAATGGGCAAAAAAAAGGATATACACATTGAAGTCCTTTCGATCCATTAAATGAATCATAAAATATATTGTTGTGACTGTGAAAGATTTCTCAAAGTTTGAAGTCTTTTTAAAACTACAAGTGTACTTTGATAAGTTCATCATATCAATATATCTGTGACCGTGATACATCTTTTAGATGATCAATCCTCTCATCTTAATGATCAGCAAGCTAAACAGCGACAGTAAAAGCTGTTGGGATAACTAAAGGAGTGTAACTAAGGAAACAGTAATCCAGTCAATTCACACGCTTTCGCTCTATTGAGTATCGTACAATTGAGTAATAATGAGCATTCCAGAAGTATTTTGGCTGTGTCACTGGAGTAGTGTAGAGAGCATAACTGACTATAAACTAACCAAAGTATTGAATCTATGGATTTATTATAAACTATAAACCTTATAGAAATCAGTTGAATCGCAGAAATCTACTGAAAGGATGATAGAGTAGCAAGAATAATTCAATCTATATATTTGAATATTTCAATAAAAATGTTATATGCTCAAATCAATCTCGCAGTTTACGCAATGACAAGTACGTAAAATCCATGATATATATATATATATATATATATATATATATATATATATATATATATATATATATATATATATATATATATATATATATATATATATATGATCAATACAGATATGAAAAATGCCCGCAAATCATTAGAATCACACTCGTTGCCGCGCCGGATGGCACATCTACTGACCCATTAGCCAAGACCGCGGAACATATTTTCGACTCAATCAACAACAAAATCAACCTAATAAAATTAGACTTTACCGAATAAACAAATTCAATTCGGTGACTCATATCAATTCGGGCGACGACGAAAAATATTACCAACTATCTAGTGCAGATTGATTCACAATTGCCTACAACAAATACAGGCAACGATCAAGCAAAACTCCATGTTTTTAGTAGCGATTACGATCTCGTAGACAAACATGTTTACAAGAACGGTCAGAAATAACTAGAACGGTATATGGTATGCTGGTTCAACACATACTTTGTTTATTTTTTGGCAATTTCGTGTCATAAATAACAAAAAATAAACAACAAATGAAGTAGCCAAGCCACAGATTACAAGATGCACGGCAACAGATTTCTTCATATAGGTTCGATAAATCCACTTTGAACCGTTGGCAATCTATTTGTTGTAATCTCTGTATAGAAAGAAAAGTATTGTTTTTTTCCCAACTTGCTAGATGGGGAGCGGTATCTAGTACAATTATTTCATGGGAGTGATGTCATTGAACCAAGGACTTCATTGAAATAGTTTGATAGAAAAAGGACTAATAAATTATCTACGTCATAATGAGCACACGTTTAGAACGTTAGCTTCACTGAAGACATATGTAGGTCTATGCAATTCGCATGGTGAACATTGTGTTGCAACAGTTCTAGCGAATTACAGAGATGTTTGCTTGAAATATTTGAATTATTATTGTTTTACTGTCGCATGGCGATCATTGTATTTGTGATAGAATGTCGAGCTCTTATTTGGTTGTGAACATCCTTTGAATGAAGATTATATACAGTTTTACGATGTATTAGAGAAGGAAAAGGGAATACATTTAAGCAAGCTGGAAGCCAATCGCTTGCCAATGTTAAATGGAATCGAACTTTGATGTAGGCTGTGTTGAGATTTAGTAACTATGTTATATGGTGTAGTAGCATTCAACACTTAATGATCGTGAAGCTCATTGAGATAAGACGTATGCAAAACTATAGTTCAAAGAACTCATTGAATCATTTTTATTTCTTAAAATTAAAATATTTTAATTTCAAAAAGGAGATTGGGCTAATCAGCCTCAGTCAACAATTACACACAAAGTTCATTGGAACGTGACTTTTGTATAGCTAGCTCACATCCTGCAATTATTATTCAATCATATATTATGTATTTCTAAATAATGTATTCCTTCTTTATATACATACCTATATATAAGTACAATCAAGGTAGGTATTTACTTGTGCGTCTGCATATGTGCATACATTGAACCTTTAACAGTGTGTAGAAAAAAAATCTTGAATTAACGAAGAAAACTAAAGTTTTTCGTCTTAAATTTGTGTCGATAGTAGTGTTGTTGTAAATTGCAATATTCAAAGGACCGGTTTTTTATGTTGCTACATAAAGATCGTAGTATGTACATTTTAGAGAGGTTTTTTATATGTGCATATGCAAATTTTTTATTTTTATATTTTTATTTGAATAACAAACTTATGTGGCAAAGAAATGGTATTTTTTTATGTATCCTCTCTCTCTATACCCATACCATTCGATACTAAGGAATAAAAATGAATGTTTTTTGCCCAAAGAAAGGTGGAAGAAGTTAGTTTTTTTGTTGGTTATTTTAAGTAATTTTATGTTTTCTCTTTTTATTGTTCAATTCTATTAACAATTTTATTTTATTTTGTGACGACAATCCACATTCTGTAGTATTTTTTCGTGTGAGACTCAACGAAGATCATACATAACAGTAATAACAAATCGAACATTTGACCAATGCTAATTTATGAATTCTTGGTAAAGTTACATTAAATCTAATGTTACCCTACTACTTTAAACAAACCCATTGGTAGCCAAGACTAACATGATCGGAATGCAAACAATTTTGTCAAGCAGTAGAATTCACAATTTATTGAATTTGGCGTAATAGTAAGAATTGAGAAATCTAGTACCATTTTTCGTACGGTCCAACAGCAAAAGCTCCAAAAAATTTTGCAAACCATAAACCATCGGCAGTATTCATTAAGAGAGAAAGTTTATAAATTCGTACGAGTTAATAAGAAACCTAAATATTTGGAGATAATCTCAACAATATGTATCTCCTTAAAAGAGACTAATGAGATTTCCATTGAAAACGAATATAATCAGAGTATCCAGGAATAGCTGATTAACTTCTCGTCAACCTCTCCAATTTTAATATAGTATTCTAAACAACCCGGCAATATGTCCTTCCTCACTTCGTATAAAATTCAAAAATATTAAGCTCAAAATTATGAACTATTGGAAAGGTTTTTGAACTGAAAAACAACAATATTTAACCTCTACTTTTAGTGAGGGTGTAGTTTGGAGTTAAAGTTATTAGTCCTCCTCCAACCCTGTTAACAGATGAAATATTTAAAATTTTGCCTATTTTTAATTTTCGATAAAGATTAGAACGTCTTCAAAGCACAAATTTGGAATTGTTCTGTGACAGGAATGATTTATTATAGTACCTTTCATGATAGCTATTTTCACTGTATCACATTTTTTGACGATTGGACATTGCCAGATTATAATTACTTAGTTTCGTCATACTAATCGGATAAGGTTAAAAAGATTTTACACTTCCGAATATTAAAAGTGAACAATTGCAATCGGAGCTTAAAGTTATCAATTTTCAAGCGGTTATCAAATCGCTGGAAGCAGTGCTGTTGAAGTCTAGGATGGCCTTGAGTTGCCACTCGTCTCTTAACGAGATGAGTGAGCATTTCAATATTCAGATTATCTGCGTCCCTGGCCATTCTGACGTCGAGGGTAACGGCAGGATAGACGAAATAGCTGGGCAAGGTACAAATCTTCAGCTGAAGACCGAAAGGGCCATTGTGGGGAGGCCTACAGCTTAGACAGCTCTGAGGGAAAGAGCAGAAGCTTTAGCACTGCAGAGGTGGTCTAACATCCTCACATGCGAGAGAGCGAGACAAATGTGGCCAAGGCTGAATTTGAATCGCTCCAGGACCTTAATCTCTCTGGAGATTAGAGATCTTAGAAGGATAGTAGGAATATTAACGGAACACTGCCTTTTCGAACATGAGTCTAGAAACAAATGACTTCTGTAGAAGCTGTTTGGACGAGGAGGAGGAAGAAACGCTTGTTCATTTCCTGTGCTCCTGTTCTGCACTGACACTAAGAAGGCATTTACACTTGGGTAGGTATGTAATGCACAACCTTTCAGATCTTGCATATATTAAGGTGCGGAACATTTTACGCTACATTAGTAGCTCAGGATGGATCAAATAGAGTGTTAAGGGTATTAGGAGACTAAGATCCTGTGGTATCACAGCCACTCTAACCTAACCTATCGATTTTCCTTTAATTTCTGCATCAGTGGACTTTTATGCTGCTATATTTGAAGGTATTACATCACAGAAAGTTGCAAATGGGCTACGTATTGCTCAATCAATGTTTATGCTATGTATTCTAAATGGCAGTTGGCCGTTGTTTTGCACTATGGTAGTACAAGTTTGGTAGTGTATAGATTAAGGTTGTATGCTCCAATATCGACTTGTGAGTTCAAACCACCTTCAAACTCTGGTAAACAAAAATCGAATAGAGAATGTACAGTGTGTTGAACAAATATTTTTAAGCCATGAATGGATATATTTCACATGAACGTTAAGACTGAGTCAATCTTACATATATGCTATATATCCTTTCAGAGATAAGCCCAAAAATGAATGGTTTTCAGTTTCGAATTGAGTAATTTTATAAGCTAAAACCACAATTGAAAGAGCGAATCAACTTTTGACAATCCATCAATACTGATTTCGAAGCTAACAAAAATCCTAAAAAGCTAAAAATAACATTGTTCTGCAGCCTTTCTGGATGAAAATTTGCAAAGCACTAGTATTTGACAAAGTTTAAGATGATGGACTAATATATAAAAGAATCCCGCCAAATTATTTTCACTTAGTTCGGTGACTATCTTCTACACTGAACCAAATGTACCACTCACTATAACAAATTTTAGTAACAAAAATATTGATAAATATTTGTCGGTATTTTTATTGTTATTTTGAAAAAATTATTTCATTCTGATAATTTATTTTCTTTTCAAATTAGAATATTACAGTTATACCTTCATTTGTATTTTTCAACAAAAATATAATTTTTTATTACTCTTAATGAACATTATTCTTAACAATATTTTATCACTATGATAAAAATGTATTCTATATGATAAATTTATCAGTTTAAATTTATGTTAAAGTGAACATCAATCGCTAGCTCTGAACGTACTCGATTGTAAGTATATATGTATATAATAATTGCACGTTAAATCAGGTTACATACGCCTGTAGAGATGAATTTGGTCTATTCGATCGCACAGCTATTTAATATGACGTCATCAACACATCGAAACTGGCCAAAGAAGAATTACAACATTAAACAAAAAAGCAACAACGAATTATATTACAAGGAGATAGATCTAAGAAATAAAGCCAAAATCGCTACTTCCAAACTGGCCTTAAAAACAAAATGAGGAACTCATTTATAATTACTTTGAAGGAATGACTATAGAGGGGAAAGTAAAAAATGAATGTTCCCTTCCCGGAAGAATGTTCCAAACTAAGAAAGCTTTTTCTTTTATAATATAAATTACATTTAAGGGTATTTATACATGTATTTTTACAAAAATACATTTTTAAGCATGTATTTTTATGTATTTAAATTAAATTCTTTAATTGCTACAACATACTTATGTGCATTTACTGAAACTTTTAAGCTAATTATAAATTCGTAAATCTCAATGATAGGAATCTTTGTCGGTGGTATATTGATAAAGAATTTTTCAATGTGAATGTAATTTTTGTCAGTTTGAACAATAATTTTTTGCAGTGTACAAAGAAACTATATTGTTAGACATAAAAGATTAAAACATTTGATTTGGACCAATATATTACTTGTTATATGAGTCGATCTGCTTATTGCTGACAAGGTCATAATGAACATTTGAAGATAGAATATGTTACATAACAACGTTTACGCTTCTCTTAGAGAAGATTTTTTGGCATCTCTTTTTGTATACACTTCCAGCATGTAATTATTAACAGTGACATGTAAAAG
Organism: Tipula lateralis; assembly: GCA_963932295.1. NCBI lineage: Eukaryota > Metazoa > Arthropoda > Insecta > Diptera > Tipulidae > Tipula > Tipula lateralis. The sequence continues at coordinate 147,900,370 of OZ010738.1, forward strand.
AATAATTTTTAACTTAATTAGAGAAACCGTTACCAGCACAATACGTGATCAACAATATCAAAGGCACCAAAAGCTATATTCTGTTCGGATCTGAAATGGAAAGTTGAATATATTTCCCTGGAGTTGTGGCCTCTGAAGCCGTCACAAGTGAAGATTGGGATATGGAATATGTAAATAGGCATAACCGGTGAGTGAGCGGACATAGCTCTTATTCACAACGTTTTCTATCACTACTGGTAGTATTTTTTTCAAAATGGAAATTAGGCTTGATGCATTGGGAGGATGTACACTACTGCATTTAATCCAATTCAGGATATTTAACGTGTGTTGTTGTGGTATACATTGGTATTATTCAGGATTACCGAAGGACAGGAAAGTTGACGAAAATTGGGTATAATGTGCAACAATTTAAGCCCGTTGGCCTTTTACAGAGTTTTGAAGAGTTATTGGCTATTATTTGGTATGCAGCTTGGATTGCCATATCAAGTAAAAACGAAGATAGGATTTAAGGTTAATTGATGTTGATGAATCTGTTATTATGCTTTAATTTGATGCATAATTCCCTTCTAAGGTGTCGTCGCCGAAAGCGAGGTCTTATTTTGGATGTCTCTCCTTTTAAGTATTCCCATATCTTTTTTTGTTATTTTTCTTAGACTATATCACGTTTTAGCTTGCTTTCTACAGCAAGAAATATATTGCTTCAATAGATGTGAGTTCCTTTTGATAAATTGAACCTTTTCGTCCCGTTATTGAGAAAATGTGAATTTTTAATCGATTTATGTAGTTGTCCTGTGTTAAGTGACTTGTGTTGTTGACTCTTCTCTGAATATTTTAACAACTTCGTTTTATCTTACAGTAAACAAATGTACTCGGTACACCAAGCTTTGATGTCTATTGCAGTTTGCTCGTAAGAATTAGTATTATTGCAACAATTTTCATTGTAGTCCATAGAGAAATGTTAAAGTTGATTCGTCAGGACGATAATATGTTCATAATATCGGAAAGATCGATCATTTAAGATAATCGCTCATTTGAGCTTTACTATGGTGATCTACACAAAAGCTTAGTAAAACAGGAAAAAGTTAACCCACCATTTGGCAAGTACGTTGGTAGACTAGAAGATGCATGTTTTGCTTTTGATAATGTTAATCTTGAATCCCATTGGATATTCTTAGAATTGTTTTAATTAAACTTATTATTATATAGTTTTTATTCTTTCACTTCCTACAATGCTAAACAATAAAACTTTTAATTTTCATAAAATTCAATTTTTAAGCAGCTTAACCATCGCTTTGGTGTTAAAATAAAATTTATTGTTTTCATAATCTTCCTGAGTAAGCAACTTCAACTACTTCCTATTGTTTTTATTTATAAATTTTACCCCACTGGGTGTAAAACTTAATGTTTTACATGGACTTCACATAATTCAAAACACTTTTATTTTTAAGAATGTATTATTAGAGATTTTTGTTTCCTGTTTTCTTGGCAACGGCACACTTAATTCTTACAATATCAAAATGGTCTTATTTAACTAAGGTGTGGTTTCATCGTGAAACCTTTTTATTCAGTTTACGGTATAATTTTTACATATTTCCCTTTAAATTAAAATTAACTTATTCTTCGTCAACGTAGTTTAAAAGGGTTGATACGTGGAAGCTTTAAAAAGATCATCTTATGTAAAGAATGAAAAATCGTTTTCTTTGTATCTGGGAAAATTGACCGCTGATGAAGATACGAACTACTCACTATGGAAGGCAACTAAAAGTATAAAAACCCCAATTACGCAAATCCCTCCTATTAAGAGAAATGATGGCTCGTGGGCTAGAGATAACAAAGCAAAAGCTGAAGAATTTGCTAACCATTTGGCTGATATTTTCAAACCGAATGAGATTGAATCGGATATTATAATCGAAAATGAAAGCAGCAATTATGAGGGTGGAATTCCACTAACAACCCAAAAAGAAGTTACCAGTGAAATACAATTCAATCTGAAGTCAGCAAAGGCACCTGGATATGACCTTATAACGGGAGAAATTTTAAAGCAACTACCAAAGAAAGCTATCGCTAAACTAACTTACTTGTTTAATGCTGTTATTAGATTAAGACATGTTCCTTCGGCCTGGAAAGTTGCGGAAGTTATTATGTTACCGAAACCAGGTAAACCCCCTAATGAAGCTAAATCGTATCGTCCGATATCACTGCTCCCTATCATTTCAAAGCTAATGGAGAGACTACTCTTGAAGAGAATGAAGCCAATAATAGAAAGTAGAGACCTAATACCGGGTCACCAATTTGGGTTTAAATGCAAACATTCTACAATTGATCAGGTTCACAGAATAACAGACATTATAGAAAAGGCGTTAGAAGAAAAACAAATTTGTTCGACCTTATTTCTGGATGTGGCAGCAGCTTTCGATAAGGTATGGCACGAGGGTTTAATATATAAACTTAATGCTATGCTTCCGGGGCCATATATTGATCTTTTGAGATCATATTTATCTGAAAGGCTTTTTAGAGTAAGACAAAAAGATGAGTATTCTGAACTGAGAGAGATAAGGGCAGGTGTTCCACAAGGCAGCGTTCTTGGTCCAGTCCTTTACCTACTATATACAAGTGATATACCACAGCCCGACCACGTAAGCATAGCAACGTTTGCTGACGACACCGCGATACTATCAACAGAGCAAACTGTGGAAGAAGCGGCGAATAAACTTCAATGTGCAAGTGGTGAAATTCGCCAGTGGACCAAGCGATGGAAAATCAAACTTAATGAATTAAAATCTGCCCATGTCAACTTTACGAATAAATCATTGGTTAATCCGCCGACAATCAGCTTAAACGATGTGATGGTGCCGAACGTGAACTCTGCTAAATACTTGGGTATGACTCTGGATGTTAAACTTAAATGGAAAGAGCATGTGAAGAAGAAAAGAAAAGAGCTTGATCTTAAATATAGACAATTGTACTGGCTAATTGGGCGAAGGTCAAAATTAAGCATATGCAACAAAATACTGATTTACAATCAGGTTCTTAAGCCGATTTGGCTATATGGCATTCAGCTTTGGGGCTGTACTAAAAATACTAACATTAAACTTATACAAAACTTCCAGAATAAGGTACTTCGGAGTATAGTCAATGCACCCTGGTACATTCGTAATAGTGATTTGCATCGTGATTTGGAGATTCCAGATATAAAACTCGAAATAAAACGATTTGCATCGAAGCATGAATCGAGACTAATGGAACATGTCAATGCGGAAGCCTCTCGGCTACTGGATAATGAACATTTGGTTAGGAGACTTAAAAGAACCAAACCCTTCGAGCTCGTTAGTATGTGAGCAGCTACCTACCAACGAACAGGCACTGTGCATCGCTGGATCTACAGTGACCACATTATATTTTAGTTTGTAAGAATTCAGATGTAAATTGATGGTTAGTCTGGAAAGACTAGTTTCAATAATATAATAATAAAAAATAAAAAAAAAAAAAAAAAAAAAAAAAAAATCTTATGTAAAGAAATACACAAACATCAAAGTTTTTTCAACATACATGTTCGCTAAGTAATTTTTCCCTGTGTGGATCCCTATTTGTGGATCCCTGTTTGGAAAATGTCTTTCATACATCGATCCACTGTTATATCTTCATACCGTCCACTTATACCCATTTTAATATTTTAGTCACTTGAACTCATGAGGACATCGAAGTATTTTATTATGACCATATCTGGTGCACTTGGCGTTTATGCAAACATTCCTACAAATTTCCATGATTCAATCTCTTTCGCTCCATTGATCGAATCATTTTAGCAATTCCTTTCATTCCCTGAAAGAAAATTTTTTGCAGAGAGGCACAACTCTTCCATTTCTCTTCCAGTCAGTGACTTGGATAGTAAAACATACTTCTCCCGATTCTTTCTCCCTCTCCCGACATGCATTGCCAACTTGATTCTTTTTTTAATTCATTATAGAGATGCTATCATTTACTCTTAACACCTTCTCCAATTTAAGCGCTGCAATGTTAATTCTATCACCTACTCGATCATCGTTGACACTAGTATTTGTATACACGTTCAAATCAGCAAAGTGTTTCATTTGCATCTGTTATTCAATATTCTCTCTTAACTGATAATTCAGTGATATAAGCTTTAATCGTATCTCTTAAATTCAGTCATAACGCCAGATTTGCAGGAGAAATAGTTGGGACCACTTTTTGATCTTGTCGAAAATATTCATATTCTTTTGCACTGCACCGTGATCCACTCTCACGATATCGGTGCATTAAACTCTCCCAATATCACTCTATCACATGCATATCATTTGACATAAATCAGTCAAACAGTTTATTACCTGAGCCACGAATTTCCGAGCTGGAACACATACAGTTCCGATGTTAGGACCGTATAACAAAGTTATCTACAAACTGCAGCCTTCTGAGTTGAATCCATAGATCGAGCTCGTATACAAATTGAAGAAATTTGGCCTATATGTCATAAATTTGGCCTATATGGCTGTGTTAACTTTTTGGCTGAACACATTCTGTATTTCGATCTCGTAATCCTGAACGATGGAAGGTTAACAAAGATTTGGAATGTAAGAATTTGAGAATTTGGGTGAAGCTCATTATATGATCGAAGCATCTATAAGTGAGGTGAAAGTTGTTAATTCTTGGGATATGGATCATGACAACAAAGAACCTTCTTTTTATAGAGGTTATGTGGTCCACATGGTTTTAAAACATAGGTTTTGTGTCATAAGGGCTTTACAACTTTGCAAAAATCATAACTTGACTATACTTGCTTAGATTTCTAAGAAGTTGCCAGAGCTATCAACAGAAATAGAACTAAATTCCTAAGACAATGCACATAGACTGTACCAAATAATATTTTAATGATGTGACTTTTTGACAGGTTTCTTTAATATTTAATTTGATTACTAGTTGACGGAATGTTAAATCCTGCTGATATGTATCGGATGCAATTAACATTTACATAAAATGTCCAACTCACTTATTGTACTGAAAATGTTGGACTGTTTTTTTTTAGTTATCTGTAATGTCGCCAGTTTCGGTTTAATGTGTGACGACATTAAATAACACTGTTGTCGAAAACATAAAGTTCATTTCGTCAGACATTTTCAAATGTGTATATGGTGTAAAATCGTCTCGTAATTGCTACTGTGAAATACAAATATTTAATAACTTACCAGATAGCTGTTAGGCTAAAATGGCAAATAAGATGAACAAAGTTTTTAAAGCTCAATTCAATTTTGTAATAATTGGTTAACATTTTTTGATCCTTTCACCAGCTATAGTCCATTTAAATCTGATCGATTTTACATATCCTGATAATGCTTGTATTTCGGGACGTCACTTATATGAACTAATCAAATCAGAGAACCCCATCACATCTGCTTTTCAGTTTATCATATTTATGTTTCATTATGGGTGTTAATCTAATAATGTCCATATAAAAGTCTGTGCTTATAGTTTTGTAAGCAGTGGATACTCGGTTATATGCTTTCGAAATCAGGTAAACGGTTTGAAAAGTTTCTGTTGATCGGCAGTAATTTTTTGATTGAGCTTTTAAATATTAAAACACCTTAAAAAACATGGTGGCACCACTCCGAATTAGATACGATGGCTTCACGAATATACTCCCGCATCTATGGACGATGTAAGCATTCTAATGTTTTCCCTCCTTAAACCTTTAATTAACTTCACACATTACCCTTAAATATATAACTGAAATGAGCAAATATTTTGTAGAAAAAGTATTAATACGTAATTTTTGGTAGACTTTATGGGGTTTCAATGTCACCTCGAAGATTTTCCAGGTTTCGAGTTCTTAGAACTGACTCAGCACGCAGAACCGCCATATGCACTATAACAGTAATTTGCATTAAATTCATTTTATATGTCACCAACGTCACGTTTTGGTCCATATATCACAAACATGATTCTTCTCTTGAATGTTAGAAGCCAATTCCCGTTCTCATCCACCAAAGCCCAACTCTCGCATTCAAACATGATAAAAGGTCTGATCAACCGTCTGTGCAAGGTGAACTTTGATATTCTCTCCCACACTATTGTCGTGAGAAACGAGAGATCTAAGATACGTAAATCTCATCACTCCTTCAAATGTGTGGTTACCACTAGTGAAATCAACACCACCTTGGTATCTTAAACCTGAGATCAGATATTTTGTTTCGGACTCGTTGATTTTGTGACCAAAGGAATTTGAATCCTAGTGGGTCAAATATCTCTTTCACCCGATAACTCGAGGTTTACAATTTTTTTTTATATTAAGCTTTAATTGGGTGCAGGGCGGACTTTTAGACAGTCGACTAGCTCCTTGTAACTGTCAGAGCTCCCTTCGTCAGACTGGTAATTACATCGCAAAATGCTTTTGTTGACAAAATCCTGCTATTTTCGTTGAGGTTCATCATTTATTTGACCTTTACAGGAGAATATATGTATACTCTCCTGTTCTCCCAAACTTTTATTGTTGATTTTTATGACAAGATAATCTTCACAGTCTTCGAATTTGATTGAACACCGATTGGACAACCAAAACCCACTCTTTTTAGATCATCTTGTGGTTAATTTGGTTCATAAATTTTAGTTCGATGCGTCCAATAGGTGGACGAACACCCTCTCATGTAGAGTGGCAAGACAAGTCTGGCCAAAGCTGAACTTGAAACGCTCAAAGACACTTATTCCGTTTTGTCATGCGCAATCTAGACTTCGCATCACAAAACGGAATTCAGTGGGATCCAATTAGAAAACTCAATGATCTCGACTACGCAGATAATATATGCCTACTAATACACAAATACACAGACATGCAGCAAAAGCTACAAAAGTTATCAGAAATAGCACAAGATGTCGGGCTTAAGATAAACATAAGAAAGACAAGTGACTGAACACAAGCATTAGGACAACGCTTCGCATCAACCAAGACACAATAGAAGATGTCAAAAAATTCGTATACCTTGGCTGTACCATACCAAGAACAGGCGGAACGAAAGAAGGCATTAACCAACGCATCAACAAAGCGAGAAACACTATCAACATGCTCCATAAGATCTTGAATGCATCCGTGTTGTCAAGACACACCAAGATTCGAATGTTATGTGTCATACTGCTGTATGAATGTGAAACGTGGAAACATACACAGAAAATCACAAGAAGACTCCAAGTTTGTGAATAAATGCCTTAGGCGATCCATCAAATGCTTCTGGCCAAATAAGATCACAAATGAAGAGGGACTGCGCAAACAAACCAAGTAGATATTGAGAAGGAGATCAGGAAGTGGACATGGATAGGACACACGCTGAGAAAGACACCAAATGACATAACCAGGATATCGCTGGAATGGAATCCACAAGAAAAACAGAAAGTTGGAAGGCCAGCAGAGACTTGGAAAAAACGGTGCTAACTGAAGCAAAACATTTTGGAAAAATATGTGGGGAAATAAAGAGAATAGCCCCAAACAGAGTTCGATGGTCCAGTCTAGTAGACGCCCTATGATCCTAACGGCACGTTCACGTATTGATTTTTAATCTCGTGTTCAAGTTGCGGTGGTATCCGATTTTGGGATTTGGTTTTGACAATTTATGCTTTTACAAATACATCAGTTTAGCAATCCAACCAGATATATATAAGTTTTACTTACGGCCAGTGTTGGGCGCGTAAATTACACGATGTAGTTTACACAGTTATTTACATGTAAAATACACAAGTTTACATGTTTACATTACGTAATCTAAATAACGACTTTTTCATGACAACTGCGCTATCTATTATATTATTTAATAACTAATAATTTAATTATTGTAAAAATTGACTGTGTAACGTTACAAATAAAACAAAAACAAATTAATATGTCAAAAATTGTTGATATCGTTTTGATAAAAAAAACGTTAGCATTGGTAATATCTGTATTTGAAATTTGAACACAGATGGCAGTGTAGATACATCAATGAACGTTGCATAGAATTTGTAGACAGCAAAAAGGCTAAAATAATTATGATTGACCGTCTAAATGAACGGTTTGATTGATATTTATAATGCGTTTATACACTATTTCCAGTTATTTTCCAGAGTTTTCACGTGTTTTACATATTTTATGTAAATTACACGTTTTTTACTGTAATTTACGTTATTTACATAAAAATGTATATAACGGTTTTTTACATGTAAAGTGCCCATCACTGACGGCAAGGTCTGCTTACTGTGTTTGTCTTATAGTGTACTATAAGTCTTACGTCAAGTGTGAAATATTTATGAAACTTAAACGCCCCCACTCACAGGGATATACATGGAACATGGATTTGCCAACGAAATTTTCTACTCGCACTTCTTCCCAAATAGATGTGTCTTCCCATAAGAATTTTTTTATAAGTTCATTCGTCGTTTGTTATCGATACTCTGGATTATACTGACCCTGGGTATAGTGTAACTGAGTTAATTGGTCTTGGTTTTGTTTTAATAAACAAATGAATTATAGATTATGAAACGAAGAAATTTACAAGCAGGAAGTGAATATAACCAAATAAAGATAAAGCTAAGTTTATTATACTACCAATTTCTGGAATGGAATATGTTGGCTTGTTCAGCGCCTAGTGGTCGTAACCTCTATCTTCTTTAACTAACATTAAGAATATTTGAGTGATTGTACTCGTCTTGTAATAATACAAAGTTATTAAGACTATTTGACTGGAAAGTTGTATGTATAAAGCATGTTCGTTTCTCTTCTTGCATCTTACAATTATATTTGGTTTCAAGCCAAACACAATTTTTATATCTATTTACCTGTAAAATACTAGTATCGATGTATTTGTGTTCGTATATTGCAGTTTAACAACCAAAAACAAAAATGGTTTTCTTCTTGCACAGCAAAACCAAAATGCAATCAAGATTTTGGGGCAAAGTGAAATTTCTTCTTTTAGTGTCTTATATATACTGTATGTACATATATTTATATACGAGTGTATAGAAAAAGTAATAATAAATGTATAGCTAAAATAATGCTTTATATATATATGAAGTATAGGGCGAGATACTGAACGAGGTAAACTCGAAACGTAAATGGAAAGGTATCAATTGAAAATAATTGTTAAATATATACGAGTATGTATGTACATACTTTTATAATGTAAAAACAAGTACTCAGATGAATGAGTTTGTTGTTGGGAAAATATGCAACAAACCCAAAACGGGTGTTTCATAAAAATTGAGTCTAAATTTTCGAATACCGCACCAATACATTCGAACCGTCAATGTAATTAAGATCATAATCAATAAAATGATCAATGATGATCATTAACATAATTATAGAGCATCGATCAGAAACTTCAAATTATGGCTATACTACATTAAATGTTGTAGATCCAGTTGGTTATGGTTTTATCGTCTTTCACGCACGATACACAATTATATTGTATCAACGCAGTTTAGTTATATTATATAACCTAAAGTAAAGGGTTTTCTAATAAGAGGTTTTTGAATAGCCTCCTATTTGGGCCACTTTTAAAGTTCTCACCTTTTGACGTTTGACTACGTTTGAAATTGTGTCTCAGCCGGAAATATTGAAATGGGTGGAACAATTTGAGCTGTTGGTCATGTGATCACAATTGACCACCGAGATCTTGTAATTCAACACCGTAAGACTTTTTTCTTAGGGGTGACGAAAAAAATAAGAGCAATGCTTCGCAATCGATTCAAGACCTTTAACATGAAATTGGTGAAGTTATCGGGAACATACAGCCGCAAATGTATATGAACTAGTCATGAAGCGTAGAACTAGTAATTTAAACATTCATTGATTCATCTTAAAAAATAGTTTTTTTAAATAACAAAATGAAACCTCTTATTGATAAACCCTATATATATGTAATGATTAATACGGATTAAAATAATTTGAGCTGAAATGATTGTCATTATTTGTGACAAAATATATAATATGCACATGCAGTTCATGCAGAATGGAACACATCTACACATATTATTTATGAGATGTCGATCAGTTGCCACCTACCTTCAACGTTTAATTTTAAATTTTAATTTTGCCTTTTTGATTGTGTCGCTCGATAATATATAAGTTTATTAGAGGTTATTCATTAGTACTCCAATAAGATGATTAATATTTTATTTTAGTATCCATTGGGTTCAACATCCGTAACTGTTGGTGGTAAATAAACTCTGATATTGTAGGGAATTCGTTTTACCCATTAATTATGACAAATGGTGATGTGATACTAAGTGCTTTTAAGCTTAAAATATTCGTTCTTCCATGGGAAAATGATTGAATAAAATACTTTACTTGGTTGAATGCAGCTGGATAAATAATTAACCTAGAAATATAGTTAAGACCATTCTGGGGAGATGAAAGACATTTGGGAACCCTAATGTAAGGTAATCGTTTAAAAAGAGATTAGTCAAACAAAATTTTGTGATTAATATACCCAAAGAGATGGCTCATATTAAAAAATCGAAGAACAGCAAATTCCGCCGAATTTATAGAAAATTTATTGACCGTTTGAATGATATTATTTTAAGGAAATAGGTTGGAATGAAAATTAAATTTGTTGATCCAACTCCTGTTGAAATTGGAAGCCGGCAGCTTCCGTTTCAAATAAAACAAGCTAAAACATATGTATACTAGTTCATAGCGCACGATGATCTTAATAACGTAATTTTATAAAGACCTCGATAACTTAGAAAACGATCACTCTGATGAAAAATCTCATAACTATCTTAAACAAGAGTAAAATGTGATTACGAAAATGGAGTTGCATCTTTTTTCTAGTCTTTTTCTAGTCTTTTTTAGTCATCTTAACATCTAGGAAAAATAAAATTGAATTATAACTAAGGTATCGCGACTGAATTGGAAACAATCAAAGTACCTTTAAGCAGTGTTTACTCTCGCAAAAAAGACTTCTCCCATACTTCCATACTTGAGTTGAAAATATTCTTACCATATTCTTACCATAAATGAGAAATGCAACTCCAAGATTTTTCAATTTTCATTATCTTCATTGTGTAGTAATGTATAGTTTGGGACACTTGGTCTCTACTTTAACGCCATCCAGTTTATTAAGGAGCCACAAGTTTCAGCCGATTTGTTTTTCATACATGTAATTAGGCCGTCCACCACTAATCTACTCTTCGTGGACTTCGCACGCGCATTCGATTCCATCAATAGAAGCGCAATCTGGAAAGCACACCATGAAATAGGCATCCCAAGGAAAATAACCGAACCCATCCAAAAAATGTAACGGGACGCTAAAAATAAACAACCAAGGTACCTTTAAGCAGTGTTCATTCTCCCATAAGAGACTTTTCCCATACTTCCATACTTGAGTTGAAAATATTCTTACTATAAATACTTTGGTTTTTTCCGATGTCATGTATACAGTGCTTTAAAATTAATTGTTTTGTTACTTCAGTTTAATAATTTTACCATAGAGCGTAAAATTTTTGATCCTCCAGGTTGTTCATCCCACATATCTTTCGTAGTTAAATTTTTTAAATAACTATACCACGAAGCTATCCAGTGATAATTTCGAACCATAAATATTGAAGCACTCTTATGTAGTTGATCTTACATATATGATGTTGCAAGTTACATTCTTGCATACACAATTGGGAAATGGGCACCCACATCACAATATAATATATATTTTAATTATGTGATTCTTCTTGTCAAACTCTTACCAAATGAATTCACGTATTGATACAAATATTTAACATGTATTAAGTTCGCCATAGCACGAACTTACTCGAAATTTGTCCTAAATTTTTTCTTCGCACTTCCACGATGGTGAAGAATGGTTATGAGCAGTGAAAATGCTCACGTAATGCAAACAATGACTCGCTCTAATTGGTTAGTAATCACAGAACCTAAACTAAATCACACGACAAAATGTGAAAGTATTGCTCAATGACGGGAGTTGGTCCAACCAATTTATTAAATCTAACAACAGAGAGGTTCAAGGTCATTTACTAAAACTTGTAGGCATTGATTGTAAAAAATACAAGCGAAAGCAATGAAATTCACGAGAATGGGATTCACTTCTGTCTTTGTATTCAAATTCAAAGTGTACAAGCTATTGAAGAACCTGTAAGAGAAGCCATCTTTAGAGTTGAGAATAGAACCCATTTTTAAGTTCAAATATTAATTGTTTGTCGGTTACGTATATTCAGCTTCAGTAAAGAATCTAAAATATTATCTAAGACTCATGATTGGTGACAACACCAGTGCAAAGCCAGTGATGATAAATTCAATATGCAAATGAGCATAGTTCCTTTTGTCATTCTTACGTCATCATTCTTTTGGTCTCAGTCAATATAGAACCATTGGAGCTTATGGGAAAATTCTCAATATTTTTGAGTTATTTATGGTGACCGGTACATTTAAACGTTGTGTTATAAAATTGGAATTGATAATTTATCTAATTTTATCAAGGATGACAGAATCAAAGTGGAATTGGTACCTCAAATAGGAAACAGAAGTACATAGTTAAAATTTAAAATTACTACAAAGAAGGATTTTGAACAATTTGGTCATTCATATCGCAGTGTACACCAGTTATCCCTAGATTTTTAGACTTTAATTTCTTTAATCTGATCAATCGAACAAGGCTATGGAATACCCTTTGAATCTGGTATTCGATCAAGATAGGCCCAGTTCCCAATTCTTTTTAATCTCGTTGAAATACTTCCTTCGTGAAAGTGAAACCGTTCAAGACAACATTTAACTTCGACAATCCAATCAACTTTGTCATGTGCAGATAATCTCTGTGTGATTGGATTAAATGGCAACGAAGTGTAAGAGCTACACTAGAACAGTGTTCAGCTTCCAAATCTCTGATTTCTATAGTTTGAGAGCTACTAAGGCGCAATTGATTTCCTTTTTTTACTCACAATAATAATGTGGGAGTGAATTTCAAGGTTAGCCTTGCTAATTGTGCAAAGTGTTGATCAGATCCGTTGTGATGTGATAGTTGAACTTGATCGAGGAATACAAGAGATGGCTTCTCACGAGATCTTCAATATTAATGTAAATTCTTTGATGATATAGTGCATGACATCAAAGAATTGCTATCTATTCAAAACACAAGGAAATACATTATGGAAAGAAACTAAAAACCTTAAAAGGCCCAAACTCCAGGTTCCTCCAATTAAAAATAAAGAAAATTGGGCCTGAAATGCTAAACAAAAAGCATATTTGTTTGCCAATCACCTTGAAGAAACATTCTAGCCTTCCCCCAAACAAACAGAAGAGGAAAATATTACTTTGATATATAAACAGGATGAAATTAAAATTACACCTGTAACATTGAAAGATATTAATTGGGAAATCGAGAATAATCTGAATGCACATAAGGCTTAGAGTATGATCTTATAACGGGTCAGATAGTAAAAGCGTTACCAGAGAAAGCATTGAGGAAACTAGTGCATATAATCAATGCAGCATTTCGGCTATAAGATATGTACTAAGACAATGGAAAGTTAAAGAAGTAATTATGATACTTAAGCCGAATAATAAAGTTTCATATGATAAGGCTTTTCGAATGATAAAGCTTCATATATGCCAATTTCTTTGCTACCAATATTATCGAAACTATTTGTCTAAAAAGATTAAAACCAATTATTGAAGAAAGGAATCTCATCCCCACACATCAGTTTGGATTTAGGGAAAAACATTCTACGATAGAACAAGTACATCGAATTACTGATGTAATCGAGAAATCACTTTAAAACAAATAAATATGCTTATTCCTTGATGTAGCACAAGGGAGTGTTCTTGGACCAATTCTTAATCTCCTATATACAAGAGATACACCAATTACTGAACCAACATTGGCCACTTTCGCCGATGACACGGCAATATTTGCAACAACAAATAACATCAATGACTTCACTAGTAAATTACAGAGGGTTACTAACCTGATATGAAATTAAACAAGGAAATGGCGAATTAAATTAAATGAAGCAAAATCAATCCAAGTGAACTTTACAAAACTAAAAGTTAATCATATACCAATTATGATAAACTCGATAGCAGTACTTGCATGCAAACACTGCTAAATATCTCGGTATGATTTTAGAAAAAAAGAAAAGAGATGAACTATAATGTATGGACATATGGCAGCCACTCTGGGGTTGTGCCAAAAATTAAAATATCAAAATCATACAAACAGCTCAAAATAAGATCCTGCGATGCATCGTTAATGCACCGTGGTACATTCGAAACGACAACCTCCATCGAAATCTAAAGATCGAGCTTGTCGTGGATGAAATTAATTATCATGCATCAATACATCTACAACGTTTGCACCAGCATGAAAATCTGGACATACGATGCATGCTGACTACCATTCCAACAATAAGACTGCAAAGAACCAAACCACTCGACTTATCGCAAATCTGAGGAGGAGTTAGACGAAACTAGGGATATTCATTTGATTACTCCGACTAATGAAATACGTATTATGCAATGTAAATTCAGATTGTTGACACGGTACGGGTAGTTAATGACATGTTTTGTTAAACAAGTTGGATTCTCCATTTTGCAAGTGGCATTTATTTTAGAAAGCTTACTACCTCAATTATGTCTGTGGTCGGAAATTTAGCAGCTCTTATTTCAATTTTCTGTCATAATAATCGGTCCTCAAGTGGATATATCCCAGTCAAAATATACACTATTGGTTGTTCTAGTAGCAGTGAAACAAGACAACGATCGAAGTACCAAAAATATCACAAGCGTAATTGATTCAGTAAAAAAAGAGCCAAATTCACTTTCATCGAAAAATATTTTTCAACGATGAAGCTCGTATTTGGCTTAAGACCCTGTCAATAAGCAAAATATTCATTATTGGACCTCAATGCGCTGGGAAACATCCATCAAAAGAATGCAACAAAAGTAAAAGCGAACCAGCGAAATGTGGATACAGTGGGAATCACAATCCAGCAAATTACAGAGGCTGTGAGGTTGCCAAACAGCTGCAAAGAAAGAGAAATAGTAAAAGAAATCCAACAGAGAACATCAGAACTCTCCTAATTCTCAACCTAGGACGCCATCCTATCCAAACCAAATCCCTATTAGTAGCGCAAAAGTAAGAGAAGGCACGACATATTTCCAAATGGCTAGCCAAAAGGAAAATGTCAAGAAAGCACCCAATCAAGAAAATCATGTCCTGTTAGAAATACTGCAGAAGTTGACCACTATCAATTCTCATCTGGCGGCGCAAGATCAAAGACTAGAATCTAAGAGTGAGCTTTTAAATCAACAAGAAAAAATACTAGGAATATTGGAAAATACATCGTTTAACGAAAATAAAAATATTAACAGAAGCGACAGGTAAAACTAAAGAAATCTTTGATAACCTTAATTCTAATCCATACAAATTAAACGAAAAAAAATAATGACACACTTAGAATTAGAAATATTTTGAAACACTAATCTCAGAAAGTCACTCTATACTAGAATCCCGTATTTCAAAATTCGTGGATACTAGAGCTATCAAGCTCTTCACCCAGCAGAAAGATTATTTACATTATTGAAGGTGACTTTAATGCAAAAAACAAATTTTGGGGATCAAATCGAACTATTCCTAAAGGAAGAGAGCTATTTGAAGCAGGCAGAACATTCAAATATGAATTCCACTCCAGTAGAAAGCCAACCTACTGGCCTACGGACGTAAATAAAATTCCTGATCTTCTAGACTTCTTTATATTATCAAGAAGTATCTCCGAAAATTACTTATTAGTCGGAACTGAAGAACGATTATCATCGGATCACTCTCCAGTTTTAATGACAGTAAGTTCCACGACAATAAGGAAAGCAAGCCCTCCAAGACTAACAAATAACAAAACAAACTGGGAATACGTTCGCCTGCTAATCGAAGAAAGCGTCAATCTACAGGTGTCGATCTCAAACGCTTATATGATAGAAGAAGAGCTGGAAAAGCTCATTGAAATTATACTATCCGACAAGGTATATTACAGAAAAGTATAAGCTACCCAGTTGAAGAGAGACTTGGTTAAAGAAAAAAGACGAGCTCGCAAGACTTGGCAGAGAACTAGAGCCCCTGAAAATAATGCAATCCTAAACAATCTGTGCAACAAACTTAAACTACTTATAAAAGAGATCAAGAATTAGTCAGTAGCTGGTTTTTTCAGTAGCCTGACAGGTATTCGTTGTGGAAAGCCACTAAAAGTCAGAAAAGACCTAAACTGCAAGTGCCACCCATACAAAAAGTTGATGGAACCTAGGCTCGCAGCGATAAACAAAAAGCTGATCTGTTTGCCGAGCACCTAGAAATTACCTTCAAACCACCAACTGGGCAGGCAGAGAATGAATATTTAACACAGATAATCAAAATAGACGAGGTACTTCTCCTACCAATCACTGTGAAAGAAATCAAACAAGAAGTAAAAACTCTTAAAGATAAAAAAAGCTCCTGGATACGACCTGATATGAGCAAAAATAATCAAAGCACTTCCAGAAAAAGCACTACGGAAACTTCAGTACTTAATCAATGCTGTCTTTAGGCAAAGTTATGTTCCGAGACAGTGGCAAGTAGCAGAAATAATAATGATTGCTTAGCCTAATAAACCCTTATATGACAAAACATAATACAGGCCAATCTGTTTATTAACAACCACATCAAAAATTTTCGAAAGATTGTTTCTGAAAAGACTTAAGCCAATTATAGAGACTAGAAAACTTATACCACCACATCAATTTAGGTTTCGAAGAGGCCACTCAACAATAGAACAGGTACATAGAATACCCGGATACGATTGAAGAGGCGTTGGAAGAGAAGAAGGTATATGTTCTGCAGTATTCCTAGACGTAGCCCAAGCATTTGATAGGGTTTGGCACCATGGTCTGGAATTTAAGCTTCAACGAGGTCTACCAAAACAATATTTTGAATTGCTTAAGTCATACATAAATGACCATTATTTTCGAGTGAGACAAGAAGAGGAGTACTCAAAACTAAAGAAAATATTGGCAGGCGTCCCACAAGGTAGTATGCTTGGGGCTGTGTTATACCTTCTGTATACAAATGATTTACCAAATATATGAGAAACCGAAATAAGGACATTTGCTGATGACACTGCAATGATGACCACTGATACTAGTATTGTCGAGTCAACACAGAAACTACAAAATGCTGTTAATATACAGTGAACACTTGGACAAAAAGTAGGAGAATAATGCTAACATGGTGTGGTGACTGGTGTTCATGCCTGAAGTGTGACTGAAACCTATTTTTCATCGATGAAAATGATCAATATGTAACGGTGAATGGAGTTCGCTATCGTGCTTTGAAAAAGTATTTTTGCCAAGTTAAGCATATACTGTAATTCGATGGACTTAAATCTGTGATATGTGGTTCTAAAAAGATAAACATCTATTGAAGGGTGGCCATTTGATGTTATTTATCCTAGGATTTCAACAGTTCAACCTGTTGAAACAGTTCAACCTATGCTTATTGGTTTGAACAATCCCATAAAAAAGTTATAATTGGGATGAGGAAATGAACATTAGACACGGAGATTACGCAAAAGACAGTATAGGCATGTAGGAGTTAAAAAAGGGATCTATTGAAACACCAATAGTAAACTTACATGTTAAACTCAAAATGTCTGTACTCTTTCTTTTTTTATTAGTTTATTCATCTCGAGATGCATATCACCATACTATACATAAAGAAGAATTTGCTTTTAAAAGTTTTAACCATAGAAGATTTATCAAAAAGATGATATCATATCCAAAAGAATTCATTTAATATTTATTATTGCACAAGGTACAAAAAACATTAAAAACTGAGTACATATATTATTGTCAGCCGATTAATCTGTATCCCTTACGTGCACACAACTTTCTCAAATACTATATACAAAAGGAACGAGAAATTCGAGTCGGACGCACAATTGTATTATTTTCATACTGCGAGAAAATTAAATTTGCGCGATTTTAAAAAATTGCAAATTAAAAAGAAATTAATAACGAAAGACAAGATGACGTTTAAGATCAAATTCGAAATTTGTTTTTTTTCCATTTATGGGTATTGATATGATTAAGTAATCTAGACGATTGACGAAATTGAAAATTCGCGCACTCAACATGCGAAAGCGGCTACACATATGTTTGCTTGCTACGGTATATGGTATTTATACGCATTTCAACCAAATTAAATACTCATCAACTGTAAGATGCACAACACAAGTAAATCATGATTGTTACGGTTTTTTAAACTTTATAAACACAAAATACAAAAATTATAAATAATTGCTTAAACTTTATTATAGTCATCGCCTTTATGTATATATATTGCAAAATAATAAAAATTCATCATCATGATAATCTTATAGCATACAGAAAGCAACAAAAATCATTAAGACGAAATATTCTTCGTTCAAGTTGAAAATGATTTTCAGAAGAACAATGCTCCCAAATCAAATGTACATCCACAGTGTATGTGTGTAAGTGTATGTTTGGGTGCCGAGTACTAAAAAATATAGAAAAATAATAATAAAAAGGCATTGGATGTAAGAACAACAATAACAATAATAATGAAACTAAAACAATTAATTTTAATAATTGTGGCGGTTAATTTTATTGTTGTTGGTGGATTTCTTAAGAAAAGTATACGAAATTCAAAAAGACCAAAATCGCAAAAATATCTTGAAAATGAATTGCATTTTCTTTGGCGTAATACATTCGAAAAATTATGTATTTGATAGTTATCGAACTTTACAACCAAATTTGGTATATAAAGGGTTTTGCAATAAGAGGTTTCATTTTTTTGGATAGCCTGCTATTTGAGGAGCTTTCAATTTTGAAGCTGTCACCTTTTGAAAAATGATAAAATTATGATGTCTCAGTTTACAAAACTAAAGCGCTTTAGTGGTCGTCAAGCACATTCTTGGCCGGTCAAACTGGTGGAAAATTTGAGCTCTTGGAAGAGGTTAGTGATATAAAGAATCGAAACCGTGTGCGTTGCTTAAGAACAACTTGGACTATTGCTGCTGTAACATTCGAAATTAGTTAATTTGTGGAATAAGAAATTCCCCAAACGAAATTATTCCGTATTTGGCATCTAAAGGCATAGGTCTTAATTCTTTTAAAGTTCAGTAAATACTTACGTAATAAACAGAACTGTCGCATGATTGGTGAAAATCCTCTCGATCCTCAACTTTGTCATTGTTTGACAAATAAGACTGGTGCAACTGTTACGGCGAATGAATTGCGCTACCGAGCTATGATTAATGATCTTTTATGGCCGAAATTGGAAGATATTGATGTAGACGACGTTTATTTTCACCATGACGGCCGTTCGTGCCACACAAGCAACGAAACAATCGCAATTTTGTTATCTTATCGTGACGGGATCACGTGAAAGATATAGTCTATGACATTGCTCCACGCTCGATTCAAGACCTTAAAGTTATCAAGGACAGACAGTGGCAAATGTGCGAGTTGGTAATGGAAAATTTGATAACAAGGATATGGAGCTGTTAGCGGCGTGGCGGCCATTTGGCTGATATCGTTTTCAAGTGTAAATGGCACACCTTCCTCTTTACAATGACATAAACATTCACTGAATCCTCAAAATACTCGTTTTTTTGAAATATCAAAATTAAACCTCTTATTGGAAAACCCTTTATATTCTGATTAATACTTTTAAGTAAATTAATTTATTTATAAATTTTTTAATCAATATTTCGAGCACAGCGAAATCATGGTTTTCGGTAATTAATTATAATTTTGTGAATTAGGGATAATAAATGGACCAAATTAGTATACGCTTGAATTCACCGATTGCACAAATTGATTGAAACCCTCAAAAATATTTCTTTTATGGATTGAATATTTGATAAGAAAAATAGGAGGCATGAATCCTTCTGAGGGGTATCCTTACAGATTCACATCTTTAGTTGGCAACACTATTTTATTTTGTGTTGAGATTTTTTTTAAAATAATGGCTCTGTTCGCCAAACTCATCGTAAAATGGACGCAATTTTACGTTCGTCTAATTCGTCCGTCCGGTTAGCTTCGGTTAAGACAGTATACTGAACAAGCGGTACAGCGTCAGCGTATAGAATCGAGGAAGACCAAAATCAATCAATTCGTTGTCCACTTTATGGAACATAGAGAATATTGGAAGATTCTGTGGGAATTCAAGCCATCCAGCCATCGGACATTGAAACAACACTAATTGATGATGTTGATTTTCTAAAAAAAATTATTCAGCGATGAAGCTGATTGGGTACATTCATAAATATATTGGGTTTTTCAATAAGAGCACTTCAACTTTTTTTTTTTAATAAAACACAAACTGTTCGAATTTGGAACTAACTTTTTTTTATTAACCAATTTGAACATATACATTTAAGTATGAAACTCGATTTCTTTTGCATGACCACCGCGTGCACTCTTTCGCATAAATCGGCCGAAATTCCAGCAATTTCACGTTCAATATTGGCTCTGAGCTCTGAATGACTTCACATAACCCCAACGAAAATAATCTAGAGGTGTCAAATCACACGAGCGCGGCGGCCACTGGACGGGTCCATTTCGCGAAATAGCACGCTCATCGAAATTAGTCTTCAATAACGCGATTGTATCGTGTGCTGTGTGGCATGTGGCCCCGTCCTGGTGAAACCACATGTCGTCCAAGTCCATTCCATTCAATTGCGGCCAAACAAATCGTTTATCATATCGCGGTATCGATTTCCATTAACAGTAACGTGGCGATCGTTATCGTCGATATAAAAATATGGCTCAATGACGCCGCCGGCATGTAATCCACACCAAACAGTGACTTTTTCGGGATGCAACAGTGCCTCATGAATCACGTGTGGGTTGCTTCCTGCCCAGTAACACATATTTTGCTTGTTGACCAATTCATTTAGCCAAAAGTGAGTCTAATCGCTGAAGATGATTTTTCGGTGAAAATCTGGATCATTTTCGATTTGTCAAACGGCTTTAGTGGTTCTATCAGCTTGATCGTGTGAGCCACACATTCGCGTCTTCTTGAACTGAAGCCCTGGCGGTTGCGATGTTTTCAACACATCGAGAACTTCTTGCTCTCGAGGGCACCGAAATATTATGTAGCGAAAACGTAGACTCAAACTTTGCCACTATACGGTCGATTGTCGAATGGGCTGGCTTGTTAAATGGACCGTAAAATGGCCGTAATGCTCTTAAAGTAGCAGCAACAGTAGCATTTGGGAGCTTTGTTAAAGTTCCCGCACCTTACTATCTGCAAGATCTGAAAGGTTGTGCATTACATACCTACCCAAGTGTAAATGTCTTCTTAGTGCCAGTGCAGGACAAGAGCATAGGAAGTGAACAAGCGTCTCTTCCTCCTCTTCGTCCATGCAGCTTCTACAGAAGTCATTTGTTTCTAGACCCAGCCTTCTCGCATGTTCCTCGAAAAGGCAGTGTCCTGTTAATATTCCTAATATTTTTCTTAGATCTCTCCTCTCCAGAGAGATTAAGGTCTTGGAGCGATTCAAA
Source organism: Tipula lateralis (assembly GCA_963932295.1). NCBI lineage: Eukaryota > Metazoa > Arthropoda > Insecta > Diptera > Tipulidae > Tipula > Tipula lateralis. The sequence goes on from OZ010738.1 coordinate 147,921,908, forward strand.
TCCAACCTTGGCCACATTTGTTTCGCTCTCTCGCATGTGAGGGTGTTAGACCACCTCTCCTGTGCTGAAGCTTCCGCCCTTTTCCTCAGAGCCAGTCTAAGCTCCTCTGTAGGCCTCCCCACATTGGCCCTTTCAGGCTTCAGCTGAATAGTTGTACCTTGCCTACCTAGTTCGTCTGCCTTGCAGTGACCCTTGACGTCAGAGTGTCCGGGGACCCAGATAATCTGAATATTGAAATTCTCACTCATCTCGTTAAGAGACGAGTGGTAACACAATGCCATCCTAGACTTCAACAGCACTGCTTCCAGCAGCGACTTGATAGCCACCTGACATAAATCTTGATATCTCTCTTGGATATCACGTTATGCCTCAACCAGTTCAAGGCTTCCTCAATCGCTATTATCTCCGCTTGGTACACGCTGCAGTGGTCAGGGAGACGAACGGATGAGCTTATATTTAATGCTCCACAGAACAGCCCAGCTCCGACCTTACCATTTAGCTTCGAGCGGTCCGTGTAGAATTGTAAATCTTCGGTTTCCAGTGCTAGCTTATTCCCCCAGAATTCTCTTGAAGGGATAAAGGTTTGAAAACCTTTTTCGAAGCATAATATCGGCGTAATATAGTCAAGGTTCAACATTTCCTTCTTTAGCGAACCAATTATTGTTGAGTGACCTGCCTGAAGGTGTTTCCACTGAGACACGGCCGTTAGTCTAGTGGCTATTGAGACGATTGAACTGAGACACAACATTTGGTTGGTTTTAGCGAGATACGGCCACAGTTACTGCAAAAGGTGTGAATTCAACCATTAATGGCTTGAAATTATGTTCCCAATAAAACTAGTTTCACTGATGCATCATTTTGCTGCCTTTTCCATTACCTTTTCGAGTGTCTCGGGCATTTTAGCAATGATTTCGGCACGAATGTTAACCTTAACCACGTCAGTGCATTTAAGACTTACTAGTGTACACTTTGCAGCCAAATCTGGAGATCTGGGTGACCACAGTCAATATCGTCTGTTTTTGACGACATTCAGGGAATTTTCAATACAGAAACTAAGTTATTTGATTTGCAGTGTGACATGGGGCACCATCTCGTTGAAACCAGTAACCATCAAGAATATTTACACGCATTTGCTGGTAGACATAATGAGCCAATACCGATAACGATTTTCATCGACTATTTTGCGTTCTCTGAAAAAATATAGCCAAATTATAGTTTTGATGCAAATGCCAGCCCACGTTTTCGCCATGCAATGGCGTTTTATGGATCTTGGGTGCAATCCTCCCCAAATGCGGCAATTTTATTTATTAGAGCCGTTAGAGAGTGGGAAAGAAGCATCTCTTTACGTAATCTGTTCATTTCAAGTAAGACTAAATTCCCTGTGGAAACTTCTATTTCACCGATGGGTTTCCAACCGATTATCTTTGATATTCCCCTTCGCTTGGTTAGGTTACGTTTTTCGCATCTAAATATTTATTTTCTTGCTCCCATAAGTACTTGGTGGTGCTGCAGAATTGAAATAAGGTACAGACGATCGTTTTTCTGAGGATAGTTTTTCACTAACCGTCTTCTAATGTGTTTCAATCCTGCAAATAACTTTTTCTGGTTCAATTTTTCTCTCTCTGACATATGTATCTAAATAAAAGTCGATCAAACATATTTCTTATCTTTTTCGAACATTTTTGGAATTCACGTCTAGAGTAATGTATTCCTATATAACGTGGTGTAGTTGGATTCTTCTGTAAGCCTCACGTGTTCGATTATAAGCCCCACGTTAGGTGCAAACGCCTTCTTTATTTTTTTCATCTAGAAAACCTCTAACAGAATCTCGTGAAGATTCTTTTAGAGGTGATACAAATATTGAAATCAAAATATCTTGCTAAAATGGAAAAGCTGAAACTGTACAGAGTGTTGCTCAGACCCGTTTTCCATGTATGGATGTGAGAGTTGGACCTTGACGGATGGGTACGAAAGATGGTTTCTAACATTCGAGCGAAAAATCATGCCCAAAACACGACGATGATGGTCCCTACCGAGATCTATTTAATCATACGCAGAACGTGAAAGAGCCAGTGTACTCGCTGTCCTTTGATTTCATGCACGATATCAGGAATTTGCATTAAATTCATGATATCGTGCGACCCGAACCGAATGATACAGCTATCTTTGAAAGGAGAGCCGCCTTTCGGTAGGCGAAGAGGTCGCTCCACGGCGTAGACAGCGATCTGGAATCTTCTAACTGCGTGCAACAGTATCAAAAGCTGGTTCGTGATCGAAACCGATGGATTCAGATTGTTGACACGGCCATTGGTGGCCAATGGGCTGTAAAAACCGGAAAAAATACATATTGCCCTGCAATTCATGTCTTACCGGTGGATAAATAATTTACTGTACTATGTTATTTTCGGGTGGAGTTATTCTGTTAATCAGTAAATCAGCCTATAATGATAGTATTTGGATACTGGTTTTTCTACAATCGCGTTGTGTGAACTTGGCATATGCTTGTTTTTACAAAGATAGTGTTCTTGTTGAACCAACGCTGACATTTACCCTAATTATTTAAGCAAGTGAATTCCATCTTGACCATCGGTATTCAAATCGGAAGTGTCCCTTGTAAGGGTTATATGTTTCATATGATGATAATGTGAATATGTGAGATGCGAGTGCTGTAAAAGTGACAGTGATGGGAGCTAGGCTTGAACTTAGAGGTAGCGTAAATTGACAAGTCAAGCCGCTGAAAACACTCAGCCAGCCATTGAAGACCTTGTCTCTTTTGAAGTGTATTATATTTTGGTTTCCTAGGTCGGTTTCGATCTGATGATGATAACGTCATTGCATGACTGTGTGATCGAAAAGATCCAAATTCATAGTACGGTAGCATTATGTCTGATGATCATAATGCTATCTGATTTGATGTATGTTACATTGTGTTTGTGCATATGTTGTGAGTTTTGCTGCAACAGTGATAGTAAATTGGAGATAGTTGAATCGAGAATGGTTTCGATTTTTTTATTAATTTTCTATTGTGGCGTGACCGTTCATTGATTTGTGAATTATAATTACTAGACCTTACCACCTTTGTTGGTTTTCCAAGAACTTTACAAATACTGTATTGTGTTTATAAATTTAAGACGGATTCTGACAAAGTTAAATTAACACCTTTCACTGTTGAAAGTTTTTTCATTTATTTATCAGACACTCGAATCTTTAAAATCTGAAATTTACACGTCAATCGTCATGAGAACCGTACCGTTCAGTTGAGAGATATTTGATCTAAAATGTCAGTTAGCAACGTGTAATGGTCGAGTGGTTATAGCGTGCCCAACTGTTGAAGTAGTGGCCAAAAGGGAACCAGATTCGAATCCAACCAGAAGTTACTTTATTGAACTCCGGCTCAATAATGCCACCACGTCACAAGCCGAATCAAACGAGTAGCATGCAATGGATGCTTCTCCACATATTGTTGTAGATTTTCCGATCTCCAAATACAATAGTTTTCGAATCCACCGAGTTGGAGAGGCGTCTCACCCGAAAACATGATTTTTTGAGCAAAATTCTCATCAATTTAAATTTTGTTGCATGCCCATACAGTGAATCGATATTGAAGCGGATGGTCATAATTGAACTTTATAGGGCTACAAACGAAGATTTTTACGCAGAATTCGTGACAACGTTTCCCAATTTTGTATGTAGCGTTTAAAGAGTTTCTGTCAAAGAAGGAATGACATTAGTGTTTAGTGTTGCCAGAGCCAAAATAACCAATATGTCAATTCTGGTCCGGTTAGGAAACCATATAAAATAAAATATACTACAACAGTGAGATGCAGAAGTAGATTACGTTTACACGTATTACGCAGAAATCAATTGCAACGCTAATATATTGGATTAATAGAATTATCGTGAATTAATCTGATTGGGTAATATGAGCAATGCTTAATCGTCACATCAGCTAAGTTTTATTTGAAGTATAGTTTTTTTTTGTTAGGTGGCTGCTACCGTTGTGATACCCCTATATGTACGACTATAGTTTCGATTTTACGTAGCTGCGCATTGCATAGCTCCAGGTTAGCCTATAGTACTGACATGGACGATGGTACGGTCCAGGGATTCTAGACTCAACAGGGGATCTAGATGTATTCTTTTACACCACCAAACACACTGCCCAAACGATCGATGGTGAAATATCGGGATTCTAAACCGGTACCTCCCACTCCAACTGCCGCAGCTTTAACCATTGTGCCACCTGGGCGGTAGGTACAGTTAAACAGTTTAAAAAAAATGTAAACTCATGTGATAACTCTTAAATAGAGCTGTAGTTAAAGTTCTTTCCTTTGAAGCGGAAGGTACAAGGTCCTTGAATCCCAACAAGGGCTGGATGAACAATGGACAATGCTCATCTTCTGATTAAGAAAAATAGCCTGAAGTGAAGGATAAAACATAACTGTAGCACCAACTATTTTCCAGCCACTACATAATGATATGGAGCTATGCAATTCGCATATAAAATTCAGTGGCATGCGGCTAATATCATATATTTATGATTAAAACACTCGAAAACAATGACAATCAACCCTGGCATTTTAGCTTAACTCTTTTGCATCAACTAATCGATAATATTTTAAC